>OX419342.1:22930076-22990076 GCA_948470475.1 Galaxea fascicularis | reverse complement strand
CATTTGGTTATAGTTTGGCACCTGGGGTTTTTACCAAGATTTTCAAACCTATTGTTGCACAACTCAGACTGAATGGCCTCAGGATTGTCATTTTCTTAGATGACATCCTGCTTGTTGCAAGCTCTTTTGCAGAGTGCATGCAGCAGCTTTCTTTATTGCGAAAGCTACTAGAGAGCTTAGGTTTTGTCCTAAATGATGCCAAATCTCAACTTCAACCTACTACAAGGATTTGTTTTCTTGGTTTTATTATCGATTCAATTTCCATGAAGTTTTTGTTTCCTGAAGATAAATTGCAGAAAATTATTTCTGCCTGTCTGAACCTTGTTTCCAAGAACAATCCTTCTGTTAGGGAGGTTGCTCATGTGACTGGTCTTCTAGTGTCGGCTTTCCCAGCTCTAAATTATTTAAATCTGTATTACAGATCTATTGAATTGTGTAAATCTCAAGCATTATCAGAGAATCTAGATTTTGATCGGGCTATCATTTTGAACCCTCAAGCTAAATCAGACTTGCACTGGATTATAAACAACCTTGCTAAATTTAATGGCTGTTTTTTCAGGGAACTTCCCATTGACATCTATATTGAATGTGATGCCAGCTTAGCTGGCTGGGGAGCTTCCTGCGGTGGTCAGTCAGCTAATGGCCAATGGTCGATATTGGAAGCTCACAACCATATAAATTATTTGGAATTGCTTGCTGCTTTGTACGCTTTACAAGCCGTTGTGCCCAATCTGCGGGATGTTCATGTAAGACTGAAACTTTTTTTTTTCAAACAAATATGTTTATTTACAAAAAAAAGCACTACTTACACAATTACTTACATCATTTACACGACTTTACATACATTGACGGCAATAGGGAGCTCGGGCAACTTACAAACTACTTACAATACACTTATACACTACTTACAGAACGGTACTTATAGATGATAGCAGTATACAGCATAGATACAATAAAGAAAGTAGCGTAATGATAGGAGCAGTGAGCTAGTTAAGATAGATAAGGAGACAGTATCCATTTTTTTGTAAAGAAGTCTTTCCTACTGATTATTTTTTCAGTTTCATATTTAGCAACAATTTTTGCTCGAAATCCATGAATGTTGGGAAGAATTTGCTTGTTTCTGCAATTCCACAAGAAAAGCTTTCCAATTATTATAAAATAGTTTAGCATTATATGCAACGGGTCAGTAGTTTCAGTAATAATTCCAACAAGCACATTTTGCAGCGAAAGGCGGATTCTTTGGCTCGAAATAATGAACCAGTAAATTTCAAAATCCTTCCAGAACTGCTTAGAATAGGGGCAGTGGAAGAGCAGATGGTTTAGTGATTCAGGCTGACCTTTGCAGAAACTACATAAATCATTAGTTCTAAAACCTATTTTATATAACTTGGTGTTTGTATAAAGAATTGAGTTAAGAACTTTGTATTGAAAAGCTTTAACATACGATTCAAGAGTGACGGAGTGAGGTAACTGGAAAATTTGTTTCAATTGGTCACTAGTAAGATTAAAATCGCTCTGTAATTTATAAGCGATATAAGGAAGTTGTGCTTTGTCCCTGATAAGTAGAGCATAGAATTCTTTTGACTTCTTTGTAGTTACGTCAAATATATTGTCATCAATCACGAACGTTGGAGGATTTATTGATGGAAGCCAATCTTTATCTCTTAAAGGAGATGGAATAGACCGACGTAGGCCAGCCAACTGTAAAATGTTTGTTTTATTTATTTTGTTCGAGAGGTGATTATAGGCATCTGAAACATTTAAATTAAACAAAAGGTCTTGGGTATATACAATTCCAGCTTCGTAATAGTTTTTGTAGTGGACAGGCTTATTGTCTATTCTGATTTCACAGTTATTCCAAATAATATTCGTCCAATTCTTTTCTGTCGCAAAAGTCTGACGGAACTCTGACCACCAAGACAAGAGTTCGTTATAAAATTGAGAAGCAATTGTATAATCAGACATGTTATAATCGCAAGCCAAAAAAAAGAAGCCTCCTAAGGGACTCAAGAGGTGTTGTAGGAAGCTCTTCCATGGTCCACTGATTTCACTAAAACTTCGTCTCAACCAAGCAAGTCTTAACGATTTGACCATGCATTCAAGATCAATCATTCTCAAACCTCCTTCCTCATATTCGTTTATCACTGACACACTTTTCACTTTATCTGTACCTTTCCACAAGAATTGAAACAATAACTTATTTAGTTCTTTTATCAGTTCCTTAGGAGTCGGTAGCACTGAACAAACATAAACAAACTTAGGAATAAGAAAAGATTTGATTATTGTCACCTTTCCGTAAATCGATAAACCTTTAGAGGACCAAATGTTAATTAGTTTTTTAACTGAATCCAAACGCTCAATAAAATTCTTTTCTTTAAGCAGTTTCTGGTTATATGTAAAATAAACACCTAAAGCTTTTATTGGCTCATCAGGCCATTTAATACCAAAGGGTTTTGCTTTATGATTTCTCAATGAACCAATCCACATGCCTTCAGTTTTCGAACAATTAATCTTGAGTCCTGAAATAATTTCAAATAAATTTAGTATTTCAAATAGCTTTACGGCTGAATCTGTGTCTGCAAGAACAGCCGTTGTGTCGTCAGCAAACTGTAAGAGCTTTGTTTCCTCGTTTCCAATTTTAATTCCTTTGATCGCTTCGTTTTGTCGAATGGAAATTGCTAAAATTTCCACCACAATTGTGAAAAGATAAGGAGACAGCGGGTCTCCCTGTCTAACACCACGTTCCAGAGTAAAAAAATTTGAGATGGTACCGTTATTCATAACACAGCTTTGAATATCATTATAGAATGTTTTCACCCAACGGAGGAAATTTTCACCAAAGTTAAACATTTTAAGACTCTCATAGCGAAAATTCCATTCTACGCTATCGAATGCTTTTTGAAAATCGATGAATAACAATAAACCAGGGATGTTTTCATTGACTGAGAAATCCATTATGTCAAAAATGGATCGAATCGTTTCACCTATAAAACGATCTTTGACATATCCTGTTTGATTGTGGTGAATAATGTAGGGTAAAACATTTTTTATTCTTGAAGCAATTACTTTGGACATAATTTTTGCATCTACATTAACAAGGGATATTGGACGCCAGTTTTCAAGGAGGGAGCGATCTTTTCCTTTTTTCTCAATCAAAGTAATAACAGCCTGTTTTTGTGAGCGTGACATCTCGCCCTTCTGTAAGCATTCATTTGCACATCTGACAAAGCTCTCACTGATTAATGACCAAAATTTTCTACAAAATTCAATAGGAATGCCATCATTACCTGGGGTTTTATTATTCTGAAAGTTATCAAGAATACGAAAACATTCTTCAGAAGAAATTTTACCTTCACACGAAGTTTTCTGTTCTTCCGAAAGTTTAGGGATGTTCAAGCTATTCAGAAAAGAGGACGATCGCAGAGCAGTGTCCGGACCATTAATACTACTCTTATATAACTTATTGTAAAAACGTTCTTGCTCTTTTAATATCTTCAGAGGATCTGTTGTGAGTACATTATTTATGAGTAGCTTACGTATGTGTTTTTTAACATGATTCCTTTTTTCTAAATTTAAAAAATATTTATTGCTTTTCTCTCCATGTTCATGCCATCGAGCATGGGCGCGTACAATGACACCTTTTGTTTTCACTTCTAAAAAATTTTCTAGCCTCTCCCTAGCTTCATTATAATAAGTTGCATTTAAATCACTTGGATTGTTTTCAAAAGCGCTTTTTGCCTCATTTAATTCATTTTCAAGATTACTTTCCTTTTTGTTTCTTTCCCTCGCTTTTCTTTGTGAATACTAAACAGCATGTGCTCTTATACTATATTTAAGCCAGTCCCAGACATTGCGGTCATCTGACAATTCTTTTCGTCCATCCGCTATCCATATGGGGATCATTTCGGTTACATTGTTTACATATTCTTCATCATCGAGTAAAGAACAATTCATTTTCCAGATCCCAGGGCCTTTGCAATTGAGTTCACTCTCTAACTTTCCGAATTCTAAGAATATTGCATCATGATCTGTTTGGACCGCAGAGACGATTTTAGTCGATCCAACAAAGTCGCTTAAATTATTTGATATCAGCCAGTAGTCCAACCTACAGAAAATCCTTGGAGATTTTTGACTCCATGTGAAGCTTTTTGAATCTGGGTGTTTGATTCTCCAAATATCCACTAGGTCTAATTTACTTTGAAAGCTATCAATACAAGAGGTGACTAGTTTCCTTTTGGTAAATATTCCACCTTTTTTATCGAGTAGCGGGTTAAGTGGACAGTTTAAGTCTCCTCCCAAAATAATATTATCTTCAGAATCTAGGTTTTCATTCGTCAAGATTGAGAGTAAATTATCAAAAAATTTCACCAAGTCCTTGTCTTTGTTTGGTGCATATACATTTATCAGTACATAGATTTTCTCTTGGATTTGAGCTTTAAGAATAATGTAGCGCCCCAGTGGATCTAAGATCTTACGATGGATGGTGCAGTCAACCCCATTTTTTATCAAAATTGCAACACCCCGTGAGTTAGAACTACCGTGGCAGGTTATTGTCTCTGCGCCCCATTCATTTTTCCATTTATTCTCTGTTGCTATGGTGGAATGTGTTTCTTGTAGAAATACAAAGTCGGCATTACGTTTTCGGCACCAGAGGAAGATGGTTCTTCTTTTCCGGAAATTACTCAAACTTTTTACATTTAGTGAGATTAACTTCAAAATAATTGATCAATCCAATTCACTGTGTGACAGTGGAATTGCAGAAATAAGGAACAATAGGAGAAATCAGAGGTGTAAATGAGCATAAAATGGGGTCTTGGTTGCATAATAGAAACGTGTTTAAAACACAAAATATGGATACCAGCTACACATAAATTAAATACAGTAGAAAAATAAACAAGATCACTAAAATGGTCATAAAAACAAACTTCACTGCCCCTGAAAAGGAAAAGGGATACAAGAACACACAGTGCACCACAGATACAAAACACCAACACCAACATATTCTTCCTACACATTTGGGATGCCAATGGGAATAGGTTAAGAAGGTACTAACCTTTCTGAATCTCTTAATTCTATTATTAGTAGAGTGAATTAAACTTCTGTTGACCAAAAACTGTGTTTGTTGTTATCTCGGAATTTCTGCTGTGAAGTGTGCATCTAGTTTGTTATTAATCAGAGTTGTTTTTAGCTTTCCGTCGATAATTTTTGTTTTGTTAGTTGTCTTTAAGATCCTCAGGGACATTTGTTACATTATACTTTAGCTCTCCAATGTGGAGAAACCTACCGACCACTTTTGCTTGAAGACCTTGTTCTTTCGCTTTAAACATTGCCCTTATTAGTTTTCTCCGTTCTTCTTGTATTGCCTTCGCATAATCAGCAGTGATGTAAGCGTCACGATACCTTCTGCTCTCTTTAAGCGCTTGTTTCCTGCTAAAAACATGATCCCTGTCTTCACGGCAGACAAAGCGGGCAATTATAGGGCGATTTCTGTTTTCTTTTCGCTTGCCAATACGATGGACTGCTTGAAATCGGATGTCCGTGGTATCCATTTGTAGCTCCTTCTCCAAGATGTCGAGAATAACTTGTTTCGACGATTGAGTCGCACCTTCGTCGTTTGCCTCTGGGATGTTGTGGAATTTTAAATTCTCACGCCTAGTGTAATCTTCAAGCTCGATGATCTTTTCCCTCTCTTCTTTGAGTTCTGCTTTCGTCTTCATTAACTGCGAACGCAGTTCTTCCACCTCCTGTTCCTGTGCCTTTTTGGTGTCTTTGAGAGCTTTTGTTTCTTCCTTCAGATCTTCCACAGTTACCCATAATTCTTCGACACTTTTTTCTACGCTTTTAACATTCTCTTTTACTGAGTCTATTTCGTGTTTCATCTCTTGTTTAATAGCGCTCAGCTCCTCGTGTAGCTTTCCAAAATTACTTTCCATTGTTTCCGTCACTGAGTTCTGGATTAAATCCTTTAACGAACTTGTGTTGACATCTTCTTCTCCGGACATTTTAACTTTCTTTAATTCGGTTGGCGAAGTTGCCGAGCTTGAGCTTGAACCTCTTTGGTCCCTTTTATGTTTGGTCATTCCTTTCTACTACTGATAATGTTTCGATCGAAATAGAGACAGATTCAGGTAAAGGTTTCCCTTCTTTAGTCGCTCTAGATCGAGACGTGACTTACCGCCATGACAGTCGATCCCAGTCTCGTAAGACTGGAACTTGATAATTCCACCGCTGTTGCTTACATCAACAAAATGGGAGGTATTAAATCTCCTTCTCTGAATTTATTATCTAGAACTTGATGGGAATGGTGTATTGAAAGGAATATACTTATTTCCGCTCAACACATTCCAGGGAAGGAGAATTTAGTAGCAGACAATTCTCTTCCAACTTAGGGTGGTCGGTTGATATTGACATCTTTAATCAGATAACAAACATGACCTTTGTTCCTGATATTGATTTATTTGCATCAAGACTTAATGCCAAGACAGATTATTTTGTTTCGTGGCATCCAGAACCTGGTGCTATGGCTGTTATGGATGCTTTCAGTATTAGCTGGGCTAATTTAAAGTGTTACGCTTTTCCTCCTTTTAGCCTATTAACCCAAGTTTTGGCAAAGATACGCAACGACAAGGCTCTGATGCTTCTCATTGCTCCAGTGTGGACAACTCAAAACTGGTATCCCCTGCTCCTTCAATTGGCAGAGAGCAACCAATCCTACTGCCTCGGAAGGACAATCTTCTTACATTGCTGCACAGCCACGAACTTCACCCCTTGAAGGACAGCTTACTCCTAGTCGCATGGATGTTATCCGGAGATCACTTGCAGACAGAGGCCTTTCTGATGATGCAATCACAATCATCAGTGCATCTTGGACTCCTGGGACTGATAAACAGTACAACTCAGCCTGGAAGAAATGGTGTGGCTGGTGCGAGCAAAGGAAAATTGATTTACTTCAGGCATCTGTCGATGAAGTAGTTAATTTTCTTTCACAGTCCTTCGCTGAGGGCAAGAGCTACAGTACCGTCAACACATACTGATCAGCTCTCTCTTCAACTTTGTATGCTGTCAATAATGTTGCTATT
This sequence comes from Galaxea fascicularis, assembly GCA_948470475.1. Taxonomy (NCBI): domain Eukaryota; kingdom Metazoa; phylum Cnidaria; class Anthozoa; order Scleractinia; family Euphylliidae; genus Galaxea; species Galaxea fascicularis. Next base: position 22,982,997 of record OX419342.1, on the reverse strand, counting down.
GGTTCTCACCCACTTGTGGTCAGGCTTCTTAAGGGAATTTACCATCTCAGGACTCCACTTCCACGTTACTGTTCAACTTGGGATGTTGCCAAAGTTACCAGTTATTTGAGGACTTTGTTCCCTTTGGAACAACTTAATTTAAAGACTCTGACAATGAAAACTGTGATTTTTTGTGCTTTATCTTCTGCCCAAAGAGAGCAGACGTTGTGTGCATTAGATCTTAATTTTAAGAAACAATCTCAAGATTGCTTAAGTTTTGTCATAGCAGAACATTTGAAGACCTCAAAAGCGGGTAAATCGCTTGAAGTCAAGTTTATGTCTTTACCAGAGGACCCTTCTTTATGTACCTGTCTACATTAGCTGAGTATATTTTGCGTACTGAAAAACTACATTCCAGTTCAAAGCTGTTTATTTCATTTATTGCGTTCGACGCTAGGAGAACGCAACCTAAACTGAACGCGAGAAGCCTGGGCACAAGCATTTAGCAGAAAGAATCTCGATTTTTAGGTTGGTTCAAGTACCGGATATACGTCATAGACTCCAATGGCAAGGTGCGCGGGCATGTTTTTTCTTCCATGTGCAGTTCGTCCGCGTCAGCTCCTCAGGTCTGCTCAAGCTCAACTCGGTAAGTTTAGACTCAATCCTTTTTGGAAGAAACAATGTTTTTTGAAAATTTCGTAGGTCTAATACAAAGATGCGTGATCAAAAACTTGTTTACTGCTTCTGTCGCATACAAAAAGTGCGTTTTTCTATATACAAAGAGGCGAATATGGCGTGTGTTGTCGTCCTGTGAGATGCCATCTGTGACAGAGATTTCACTTGAAAACAACCTGATGATCATTTCAGTCATTGTACTCTGACCCCCCTATTGCGGTCACAAATACAAACTGAATAAACCGAGTCGTTGTACACTTGTACTGGGTCTGTACTATGTGACCTTTATGGTTGTTAGGTTTATCTTATCACACAGGTGATGAGACTCTTCTGTTTACCCGTTCATCTCATTGACTTTGTTAGGACAAAATGGATGTTAATCTTATTTGCATCGTTTTGTTACTTGAACTAAGTAAGGTTTTTGTTAACAAATGTTAATTATTGCAAAATAATTCATATTGACTATATATTTGTCTTTTTTGGTCATGTCTCCCATTTATAATATGGACGGGAGTGTTTTACCAGGGACTAAAACACTTGTTCTCGCCACTCCAACATAAAATTCATACCTTCTCGCCATTATGGAAAACCCTTCCTTTTCATTGACAACCCAAGAACTCTACCAGTTACACTACTTAATGTGCCAGTTTCGAATTTATTAGAATTCGGCCTTGGATCCAAGACTGAGCGATATAATGCAAAAAACATACGCATTAAGATCGATTCAGGGACGAATAATTCACTTCTTATGTTTTATTCCCCTTAGCCTCAGAGTCAAGTTTCAATTTGGATAGTTCGGAACTGACGTGTTGAAGTTCAGTCTCGTTCTCATATCTCCGTTCTTTGTTTTGTCACCAACACTCCCTCACTCGCGAAAAAGACCAAAACCACATGCGTAAAATAGCCACGAGTATGTCTCTTCAAAGAAACACCCTGCACCATCCTTAATTCCCATGACCAACATTCGAACACACTTACTAATCCCTGATTACTTCTAGTTAGGCCTCATAAGCCAGTGACCACTTCCACTGTTGTGAGGTGGATTACGTCAGTCCTGTCGAGTACAGGCATAGATACCTTAGTTTTTAAGGCACATAGTGTCAGGGGTGCTTCTGTCACTAATGCGTACATTAAGGGTGTTCCAGTCGCAAAAATTTTGCGCACATTGTCCTTGAATAACTTATTCATAAAGTTCTTGTATTAAATAATCAACTCTTGTTATAAGGATGTTTGCATTGCTTCGGTTCTTTCAAATCGCATAATTATCCCATAATGCAGAGCGTGTCGAAAGAGAATTTAAAATTAGACAGAAGGTACTTACCTTGAAGCGTAATTATAATTCTCTGAAGATATGCGGAGCATTATGGGATAATGCTTCCCTCCCTTTACTATAGTCTATTTTATTATGGCACCCTCCCATACATGGGACCTTTGCTAATTCCGCACTCCAGGAAGAACCGATTATTTGTGTCCTCTCCTGGGATTATATGCCGTCTAGTAATTTGCATTTAAATGACTTCAAATGTGACCACTGGCCTGTTAGTTACTTAGGAGGTGTGCATGATTATCCCATAATGCTCCGCATATCTTCAGAGAATTATAATTACACTTCAAGGTAAGTACCTTTTGTCTAATTTTAAATTTTATGCCGGAAAAATGGTGTCACGCAACAAAATTGTGTCACGCTCGCAATGGCCGCTGAATATTAGCTATGTTGATGGAACTCTTGTAGTCTGCGGTTTCTAAAATACTGATCACGTGATGCCAAACTGTCTGCTTACATTAAATTGCGTTGTATTTAATTTCATTTGCAATTTTTTGCAAACCGCAGAGCTGCAAAAATGTTCTCACGTGATCAGATTTTTTTTAACCCCAGACTTAAACCAACGGCCCGTGAAGTGGGCTAAAAAAAAGCCTTTGTCCATGGACGTCTGAGATGGATAGTAGTGCTCAAAGGTTTTTTTTCCTGTTCCCAGGACACTAGCCCAAGTACTTTACAGGGATATTGGTTACACTTTTGAGAAAAACTCCTGCAACTAGCAGCATGCTCGCCAAAAATGTTCTGGGGTATTTTCAAAACAACAATTTTCTTTTCTTAAGTCCGATTTCAAATATTTTAACGTTAATCTAAGATCAAAATATAAAATAAAATAATCTACAAGTATTACTTTATTTGAGTAAAAGCGTAATTTTTCAGCGCCATCAGCGCAACGCTTAAATTTGACTCGAAACCGACGGTTTTTTTCTTTTTCGGTTTTGGACCGTTCTGGGAAATCGTCGTCACAAATATTGAAACACACGCTTTAAAAGCGAAATTATTGCTTTATTTGTTCATCATATGGACTATATGGACTAATTTCATTGACTCACATAGAAAACTTAAAGAATTCTGGTTAGGGCTGAAAATCGAGGGGTCGGTTCTTACACGGACACAAAAATTTGGTTTTATCAGCGGAGTTGATGTTTGATAATGTTAATTAACCAAAGTACAGGTACTCTAAAAGCTGACGTTTCGAGTGTTAACCGTTCCTCTGAGCGAATGGAGAAATTATGGGTTGTGGCCGAACGAAATGCCAAAGAATAAACCCGATAAATACGATAAATCCGAAATCGAAGCCGAACGAAAGACCCAAAAAACTAACACAGAAAGCTATTTATATATGCGCTACTAGGAAGGTGAAAATTGCACGCCTGTAACAAACATTACGTAACGGAACAAAGAAAATCGTAAAGTGTAAGATAAGGTGCAAAGGAAGAAGCAAAAATAATGAGAATAAAACAAAGCGCAAAACGTAAATTGTGTCTTTTGTTCAGGTTGTGTGTAGTTTATATGGTGGAGGAGGAGCTACCCTTGACTATTGGTGGTAGCATGGAAACGTGAAAAATAGGAACACATTAGTTATGAAAAGAGTTCGTTAATACCGTGGGGATTAAGGGTGCCGATTTGGAAGATGAATTTTTGTTCTAGACTCTTGCGGCTTTCTGTCGTTCCATGATGCGGGGAAAGGCCGCAGATAGCCAGGTGTTGTTTGAAGTGGTTATGGAGATTAAAATGACGAGCGACTGGCTTAAATGCATCCTTGTCGTTCTTCTCAACATCGCGAAGGTATTCGCGGAATCGGTCGCCTAGTCGTCTTCCTGCCTCGCCAAGGTATAACTTGTGGCACAACTTAAAGGTTATGGAACAAATGACATTCGCGGAGGTACATGTGTAATGATTGGGGATCTTAACAGATATTTTGCTAGTGTTAAGAATGAAAGGACAAGGTTTGCACGCCCTTCGATGAACAACAAATGATTAAAATATCAGGAAAATTAGGACAACTAGGCGATTTAAGAAGGAAATCGACCGTACATTTAATTAATCGGCAGAGAAAAAAAAGTAGACTGAAAAGCATTATTTTATTACACAATGCAACTTCTGTAAATTACTGAACTTGTTTTTACCAAGTTTTAAATAAAATGCCAATTAAAAGTAATTCAAATACGGGAGAAAGTACGGCTCTGTGTATCGAGTACTGATGTGTCCAAACAAAAAATAAAAGAAGTTCGAACAGATGCATTGATTACCTCGCTCAAACTCTGTAGCTGTTCATTCTGTTTTAAGTTTTATCCTCGTAAAGCGTTGTTTTCCACTTTAGTTTGTTTGAGTCAAAAAACACCTTCTTATGCCAAACGTCATGGGCAGAGTTACTCGAAGCATGGTTAGCGCTAAACATATTTTGCCACGTTTTGTAAGTTTCACAAGAGTATGTATATTAGGTTGCATAGACTGGTGAAGTATTTTTCGCGTGTTTGTAGGTGTCTCAAGGGGCTAGTACACTATTTAAGGTTTGTTAAGTTATGCAAGAGCCATTCGAGGCATCTCTTTCAACCCTAGTTTTTTATATTATTTACTGTTGTATTTTTCAGTCTGAGTTTGTAAATCTGTAAGGTTGTTTTTTGTTACGCGTTACGTTCGCTGCATCAATCGCATCTTGTTCAACTGGACTTTTTTGTTTATTCAACCCTGTATTTTCTTTATGATGAATGATGTAAATGCTCGCTGTATCCTGCATCAATAAACGAGATGCCCGCTCCTATTCTGTGTTTTGTGATTACTGTAGATTAGTTACAAAATATTTTATAATCGTTTCAGTGTGATTAGAATATAACAACCTGTAGGTTTCAAAAAAGACTTAGAAAAGAAAATTAGAATTTTGAAAACAATGAGAACTAGTCTCTGAGGTATTCTATTGTTATCGCTATTGTTTTCATGGAACAAAGACTTAATGCATAATTAATGTATGGGGCTGTGCGGAAATCTTGCCAAAAATTCATCTGATAAATGGAAACCATAACGTTGTAAATTACGCCTCTATTAAACACACTCACTGCTTACTGGATCGTCAAGAAGAGGAAAACGTTAAGCAACAGTAGTGGTTTTCAGGGAGGTCCTGCATCCAGATCGAATTGAAATTTGGAAGTGCTGGTTTTTGGGGAGAGGGGAAAACCGCAGTACGCGGAGAAAAACCTCTCGGAGCAGAGTAGAGAACCAACAACAAACTCAACCCACATATGACGTCGAGTCCAGGAATCGAACCTGGGCCACAATGGCGGGAGGCGAGTGCTCTCATCACTGCGTCAACCCTGCTCCCCTTGCATCCTTGCATCCTTGCATATAATAATAAATATATAATAATAATAATAAATAACAACTTTGTTTAAGTCTCAAATCGTTCTAGCTGAACACGAGTGCTTTACTAATTGGGGAGAGTATAAATCAAATAAACTCTAAATTAAATCAAGTGTTGGTTTTTGGGGAGAGGGGAAAACCGGAGTACCCGGAGAAAAACCTCTCCCAGCAGAGTAGAGAACCAACAAACTCAGCCCACTTATGACGCCGAGTGCGGGACTCGAACCCGGGACACATTGGTGGAAGGCGAGCGCTCTCACCACTGCGCCAACCCTGCTCATTTAACTTAATTAACTAAAATGAAGGTTTGATAATTGCTTGAAAAGATCTAGAGATTTTACTTGTCGTAGATTGCAGGGTAGACTGTTCAAGAGAGTTGCACCTCTATAGCTAAAGCTCCTTTTTAGGTAGTTGGTTCTGGGTAAAGGGACATTTAATTTGTTTGTAGAGTCTCTTAAGACATATCCTGACGTACCGCGCTCAGTGAACATAGAGGATAAGTAGTCAGGAGCCAGATCATAGAGAGCTTTAAACACCATTAAAGCTACTTGAATTTGATGTTGGGCATTCAGGTCTTTCCATCCAAGCTGTCGTAACAAGTACGCAGCGTCAGCATCATAGGAGGAGGAAGTCAAAACGCGGGCAGCACGATTCTGAAGCTTTTGTAATTTTTCGAAGAGCGTTTTGCCGCAATTCCCTCAGACAATACTACAGTTATCAAAGTGGGGTTGTATTAAGGCATTGTAGATGTAATGTAGTATATCTGGTGGAACTAAAGGTCTAATTCGCTTTATGGCGCCAATGCCGGAGGCAATCTTTTTGGACAGTTTGTGGATATGACTATGCCATGCCATGTTATCATCAATAAGAATCCCAAGTGATTTAGTAGTGGATACTTGTTCTATAGAAACATTATCTATCGAAAGTTCAAGGGATTCAGATAAAGTACTCAGTTTTTATCTAGAGCCAATTAACATAAACTCAGTTTTAGTCGTATTCAGAGTAAGTTTGTTACAGAGAAGCCATTAATTTGTGAAGGTTATTTAGATCACAAGTAAGACTAGTTTGTATTGAGTGTAAGTCTGTACTAGCGTATATGATGTGAGTGTCGTCTGCATACATCCTAGGTTGACAGAATGATAAACAATTTGGCAAATCATTGATATAGATCAAAAATAGGATCAAAAATAGGAGACGGCCAAGGATAGTTCCCCCAGGGACCCCACAACCCAGAGAATAGACTTTAGAAAGCGAACCGTTAACAACACATTTCTGAGTACGGTTGCTTAGGTACGACTTAAACCAATCATAAGCAGGCTCCTGTATTCCATACAGACTAAGTTTAGCTAAGAGAACATCGTGATCAACGGTATCAAATTCTTTTTTTTAAGTCTAGGAAAACCACTGCATTTACATAACCGCGATCGATATTGAAAGCCCAGCTGTCAGTCGCTTCAATAAGAGCAGTGACAGTCGAGTGCAAGGAGCGAAACCCTGATTGTTGGTTAGTGATAATCGCTTCATTAGCCAAAAAACTATACAATTGATGGTACACTATTCTCTCGAACGCTTTAGCTACTACTGAGATAACAGAGATCGGCCGATAATTATTCACATCAGTTCGCTCACCTTGTTTAAATAATGGCGTCACCCTAGCGCATTTCCAGTCGTCTGGAAATAAACCAGAACTTATTGTATGCTACTATCTTCCCTCTAAACTATCCCAGATAATTAATTCTCCCGTTTGTCTCCTCTTGATATTCCACTTCTATTATGGAACCAATTAAAGCTGTGCCTGTTCTTCTCTTGCGTTCTTTTTCATTGCTGAAAAATCTACGTTTGTCAGGTGGGGTTTGGTACTGTTCGGGTGACCCTTCCTAAGCTTTCGCAAGGCTAGAACGCTTTGCTTTCGCTTGTTTACAGTGGTTTTTGGACCCCTTGATCCGTAGTCGATGTTGATGTTTTCTTCGATAGCCACAATTTTTACAGTGTGTAGTCTATGTAGTAAATGTTTTTGAGGAGGACGGACTTTACTAGTGCTGTCTGGAACTGCTTGTCTGTTCAACGATTCTACAGGATTGCTGGTATTGGCAGTTGAATCCCATTCCCCTGCGTCTCTCAAAGTGAACGCCTTACAAAGCATTCTAAGAGTTCTTTCTCTCTTCCACCAAGTTACCCAGTGTTCAGCTTTTTGCCAGTGAGTGGTGTCTATTGATATTCCGTGACGTTAATGCAAGATGTTCTGGTAAGAGGTGCGTTGCTCACGAAGGGGGGACTTTAGCACAAAGAACATCAAATATTAACATGACATCTGCTTGATCCTCAAGCTCATGAACTTGATAAGCAAGTTTCCTGAATATATCAAATTCATCCTTACTTTTAGTAACTATCTTGTTTACCCTATTCACCGAAATCTTCCAATGTACGCTGCAGCCTCTTATGTTTTTCGCTAAATCAGGTTCCAGCACCTTTCGTAAGCCATTGTACTGGGCCTGGTCAAAATCGACCATTATTTAACGCAGATTTTTGCCATCTTTGAAGGTGGGGTGAACCTTGGTCACGTGCCTGAAAACTTCGGTAATTGCGAAGGCATAAGCTTCACCGTCTTTTTTTGCTGCAAAGGACCCTGAAAACTGCATTTAAGTTTAGCGTTAGGTCATTGAACGCCACTATGTTTAGAAGATACGGAAAGGCACTGTTTAGCCGTTAATTTACGGCGAAATCCAGGTTCACATATATTTCAGACAAATAATTTAGCCCTTAATTTACGGCGAAATCTAGGTTCACATATATTTCAGACAAATAATTTAGCCGTTAATTTACGGCTAAATTTAGGTTTACGTATATTTCAGACAAATAATTTAGCCGTTAATTTACGGTGAAATCTAGGTTCACACATATTACAGACAAATAATTTCTGTAATTTAGCCGTTAATTTATGGCTAACGTTTTGGTTTGTAAATAAGTGTTACTTAATGTTAATAAATTTTAATTAATACTTAATGAGTTTATCGCTAAAAATTTTAAATGTCTGTAGAGAAAGTTTAATGCAAATTTTTCACTTATATATATATATATATACCCGGTATAGGTTCGGTTACATGTTCTTAGACTTCTTAGGGCGCTTACCATTAGTCAGGACTGGCAGGCCACCCTTGGATTCCAGGGGGCAAAAGTCTTATAAGGCCTAGAGGCAGCACAAAAGACGAGTTAGGAAAGTAAGTAACTTATTAACCAGTAATTCAAACTCAAGGCACGAAATCGTGTTAAAATTACGGACGAGATTTTCAGTTAGTTTTGAATTTTTGCTTTTACGAAAATTTCGTTGAATTTTAATTTTGACTGTGCTCACGCGAAATATTTCGGACAAGCGGTTTCAAGAAAAGAACCGCACGGAATTTTTTTTAAGGTCCAAAAATGTTGTGTTGTCCGAAACGTGAAAAGGTCCAACAGACAAAATCTCTGGTTCACGGTTCCAGTGGGTTTCTAATTAACTACCTTTCTTTCTGTTCTTTTACAGCGCAGAATGAATTGGGTGGACTGTGAGGTATCCTCAGTTTGTCAGACCTTAATGCCACTGGATTTACTCATGCTGAGTAAAATTGTTGGCTGAGTTTGTCTCTTGATTAAGGCGCTGTTACACGAGGAAATTTTTTCCCCTGGTGGTAACCCCGGGGGAGGGGGGTACTCCCTTATTTGGGCTATATATAGGTATGTGCGGCGCCAAAGGGTATGGTTCTTGAGCCCTTTTGGTCTGAAATAGGGTATGGTTTTTGCACTCTAGTCTTGAATTGACTACGCATTATGCAACCTGCTTCATAGTGTGGAATTTGAAGCCCGGAACTTTGTACAGTTTTGTATCCTACTTAAAAAAGTGTATGAACATTCAATGGTCTGACCTAGGGAACTGATCATAAGGCAGGTCTGAATAAGGGTATCAAATTTTTGATCAGGTCTGAAATAGGGAGGGAAAATCACAGATTATGGTCTGAAATAAGGTAGGGGTTTTAGGAAGTGTGCCGCACACCCCTATCCATTTTCTCTTGAAGCACCCCTTGCGGGGGGGGGGGGGGTAACCCAATCGCTGACATGTTGTGTTACAGGTTTCAGAAAATGTTTGGCTAAAGTCATTATTTTGGTTTAGGTTTTCGACATTAAATTGGAACTTCACACGTAGAAACCTTTGTTACGCTAGCTAAGTTACCTAATCGGTGTTTCTTTGTGTGAGGTGACTGTCTGGTTTCTTTATCTTTCATTTTCTAAGATTACAGGCAGACTCCCCCAGAAAATTTTGAAAAATATAAAGTAGCTAAGGCCCGGTTCAAACGTCGAACTTTTCATGCGCCGAATCAAATTCTCTTTTGGGTCGACCCAAATGAATTTAATTCGACGTTGATTCAGACGTCGAATTAAATGTTACTCTTGTGACGTTTTAAGTCCAACATGGCGGATGATGGATTATGGGTAGGAAAGATATTAAAATAATTTATGTATTAGATTCGGCGCATGAGAAGTTCGACGTCCGAATCCAGAGTCGCACTTTGCCGTTTTATCCGACTGAGCCGGTCGAATTTAATATAGTTGGGTCGACCCAAATCAAATTCGTCGAATTTAATTGATTCAAACGTCGAACAGTTTTCATGCGCCGAATCAAATGCGGATTTGATTCGGCGCATGAAAAGTTCGACGTTTGAGCCGGGCCTAAGATGAGACGTGTTTTCCTTTATTCAAAGAGGAAACGTGGCCCATCAAATGTAGCTGTTTAGACCTTGGACAGCAATGACCAGAACCAGGTTACTAACCAGCGGTTTCCGTTAAAACAATGGTTATTTAAGGATTTTTATTGGACTAATATCAAGAGAGTCCACGTTACTGGTCCGCGGTTAATATGTGAGCATGTGCAATAGTCAGTAACCCACTGACTGGTATAAGGCTGGCTCTGCCCGAGAATTCCCACTATTGGAAAGCATTCGACGCCGGAACAAAGGGAACATGGAATAGTTACTGTACTTAAGCAGCATTTTTTTTTACCTCAAAATGAACTGTTTAAATAAAAAACCTTAAATGCGTGAGAAATAATAGTTTCAGCGTGAGAGCGTAAGATTGCATTTGTGTGCATGAGTCTCTGACGCTCAATACGTGAGACTTGACAGCTCTGTTTTCGGCTTTAATTTTTTGATTTAATTGCATCTCTTTTGTAATTTCTGTTAATTGCCCTTTGCATACATTTTGTCACTATGTTGGTGTTCACATTCCGCACACTTTTTTATTTCTCACGTTATGTTAATTTTCGTCAGTTATATTCATTCTCGTACCTTTTTCGAATTCATTCTCGCTGTGTTTCCCGTCCTGTCAGCATTGGTAAGGCTTTTCGTTGCTTTTCATTTCCTTTCGCGTCTTTTTTCCTATTTTGTACGCTCTGTTTACGTTTGTCAGTTCTCCGCACTTGTATGTATTAGAGAGATTAAGCATGACCTTTACGCCAAACGGCAAACATCAGAGTTTTGCCAAAACTGTGTAACAACCCTGCTTGATATTAGCTAATTTCTGTCCTGTTAGCTCCAGATTTCAAGCAACTTCTCAAAGGAACGAGACAAGTTAAAATGAGAGAATTTTCACGCTTTTATGATGAGCAGGAGCCTGCCGTTTGCCGTTTGCCGTTGCCCGCAAACGTTATGCTTAATCTCTCTAATCTTCAACTAAAGAATAAATGTCAGATGCAACGCTGACGAAGTTCTGTTTTGGTCGCCCTCGCCCCAAAACAGAACTGTTATGAACATTGTCAAGAGAGGATGAGGAACCTTCTTCACTGAGACTTTATATATTATCAGAGACTTTAACCATGAAGAATGATAAAAGAAGCAGTTCGAACCATTAGTGTAAAACTAGTTCTTTTATCAGTTTTGTTAAATCCCTGATGACGTCTGTGTTATCAAACAAAACCAGATATGCTGCTGTGTGCTATTTACTAGATTAGTACATATTAACCCATCCCCCAAAAAAATGCCTAGCAAGTTTTCGAGTGGGGGGGGGGGGGGGGGCTAAAGAAGAATGCGTGAAGGAATTTTTTTGGGGGGCGTGGGGGGGAGCATGCTTGTGGATTTCTATTCAATTTCTCTAAAGTGACGGAGAATGCTATTATAACGATAACATATTTACAATTGTAACGACTAGTGCTTCATTCTGTCTATTTATCTGCGCGTTTGTCTTTGCCAGTAACTCTGGTCACTTTCGAATTAACGATTTTTTGCTATTTTTCACTCCGTTACTTTTGTTAAATTATTTTTTTTGTTTAATTTATTATTATTCTTGCAAAAAAGTGGGGAAAAAAGCCCCCCCCCCCCAGCACCTCCCTCTGCAAGGTCCCTGAATCCCGCTATCCGTACTTCAAAACAAATAAAATCCATAATCCATGCTGAAATGTTGAAGAAATCCGTGATCCGCTGAGCTTTTAAAATCCGCCAATCCATAAAATATATCCTCAAAATCCGAAAACCGAGCAACGTTTCTTAGCCAAATCCGTGGATCCGCGAACCCATTCACCCCCTTCTTATCTTTGACTGAATATATAATCGCAATGTTTGCATTTCAGTAATTATTATCAAAACGCGAGGTTTACAATATCCATTGTATAAAATTCAACACAATGTATAAGACACTTTCCAACTGTGGCCACTTTGTGCTCGTCATTTCGCGCGTATATAGGTGTACGTTATTTCGTAATCGGGGTTTTCCAGTTTGTATCGTAATAAACTACGTATTAAATAATTGTGCTTTGGTGAAATAGTGAATGGAATAATGAAACAATTATTTCTGCTCAACCTTCTGGACTATCACTCCATTTTTGTCATCTCGGCCTACGGTCTCGTCGGCTAAGAATCCACGTAGCCTGCACCAAACGCAGACGAAAATACGTCTGCGTTCGCAGACTAACTCCACGCATAACGCTTGAAATTTCGCCAACACGAGTGCTCTATTGGAGAAACAGTAAGTGAAATCTTTGTTTTTTTTTTTGTTTTTTATTCGATTTTGGGAGTGGTCCGTACAGGGGTCCGTAAGGGTAGTCCGTGGACCGGTCAATAGTGGGGCTCCGTGGACCGGGGGTCAGTGTTTTCGGGTTACCCGTAATTAACTGCCTATGGCAGGATGTGGCCCAAAGTTGATCTCGCGGAGGTCTCGCGTGGGCAGGTTATTTAAATAAAACTAGTAGTAACCACAGGTTAGAAAGTGGGGGCCTGAATGCACTTGAAGAGCTTTTGTTTAGATGTTGGCAATAAAGAAGATGGTAATAGAGTACAAAATTCCATACAAACCCTTCTAAATTTTTTTTGGGTCGACCCCAAAAAAAATTTAGAAGGGTTTGTTTGGAATTTTGTAAGCATAACTGGGCTACGATCTCAGAGACAATTTGTCCCCAAATGCTCATTTTTGGCAAGCAGGCCTCTTGAACATTGTTCTTTCAGAATATCCTGACAAATCCCATAATTTCAGAAATTTCATTTTTATGACGTCATCACTTTAGTACTCTATGCGTGTCTTGTTTTGAAAGCGTGACAGAAAATTAGCGTTACTTTCGATTCTCACTAGTTAGCTAATTAAATATTCGATCAAGGAAGGAAGAAGGCGCCGGTCGCGGAGGAATGTTTATTTGCTCAAAATTGAGGCAAAATCTTTCAGAGATGCAAGACAGGACATTGTAAGAATACAGAAAGTAATTTGGGACCATTTGCTAGCTTTTAAGGGTGAAATTATCCAGAAGCAAGTTTTATTTTCGTTTCCGTTTCGAACACCGAATAATTCACGCGTTGTTTTAATATACGCTGTCTCTTCTGTTTTTTCTTTCGTTCTCTTTTCTACCTCGCCGAGGTCATTTTTTCGTCTAAATCACGTAAGGAAAGCTTGGAATTAATGTTCTCATTCAAGGTTTAGCTCTGAGGTAATAATTCTGCGATTTTTTTGATCCCATGTGGCAAACTGTTATAATTGACACATTTTTCGCATTCTTATCGTTCTTAGTTGCAGAACAAAATTTCAATTTCCGGTTTCAGCGTCCCTGTTATAAACATGGCGCGCACGCGTAATACGCAATCCGCTGATCACTGTCAAGATTAGGGTTGCGGGCCTCTCTTGGGCCCGCAATTAATACGTCACGCAATACAAACTTGGCCATTGTGGGAGGATGTGGTGGCCTCTGCCATTTTGTTCGAAATTCTACGTATCCAGACAAATACATCAACATGGCCATTGAATCCTTGAGAAAACGGCGCAAACAGTTATTTCATCTGTGCAGACAAAATGGCTTTTTTATCGTTATTTACTTCACAACATTTCTCGTTGTTCTTCCTCTACTTTGTGGAAAGCTCGGTTATTCGATTTACTTCGTTGCGCCTAAGGAGCCTTACAAAATCCTCGATGCGCAGAATGAAGTACGAACTAACAAAGCGAAGGACATATTGGATAGTTTTAAACAGTCCGCCTTCCCTCTTCGGTCTTTCGATCAAGCGAGGCAAATCGAATTCTCGATTGTCTTGTTGACTGCGTATCGTACTTCGAAAACTCATTATTTATTGCAGGTAACTGCTCGTTTGCTTCCCCAGGTAGCAAGCGATGAAGGAAAAAGTGTTGTCACTATCCTAAATTCCGATTCACAGTCTGGACACAATCAAGATGCACTTTATCTGTCACATTTCCTTTCTGTTGTCAACAGTTCTTCATCATCATCCTCGACCATTTCTCAAGTATCACGCGAAAAGGAAGACTATGTTGTCGGCTTAGAAACAGCCTTACAACACAATTCCACCTACGTTCTAATGATCGAAGACGACGCTCTACCATCGGAAAATCTTCTCAGAGACCTCCGGTTTGTTTTGAAAAATATAATGCCTTGGAAGTTCTCAAAAACAGGCAACGATTGGGCGTTTTTGAAACTGTACTACCCGGAGAAGTGGCAGGGTTTTGGCTGGCCAGAGGTACCAGAGATTGTCTTCTTCGGCTTTCTGGGGGGATGTTTTGGAGTGTTACTTGATTCAAAGGTAAGGAGCAGAACAAGATCAAGGAAGCCACCTATGCTTTATACTTTCATTGTATGGACAGTGTATTTTGTTTTGGTTGTTTACACTGTGGGAAGAGCACATTGGATAGAATTAAGGAAGCTCTGCCCCTTCATGTATGCTGTCGTTCGGGCCCCTGGTTGTTGCACACCAGGGGTTCTTTATCAGAGGTCTCATGCACGTGGGCTTGCCAACTTTCTGAAGTTGGTAGACTGTAATGAAAAGTATCCTATGGATGTGGCAATTGATGATTTTGCTACGAAAAGCCGTTTGGAACGATACTTAGTCATGCCAAACATGGTCAGTCACATTGGGGTACACTCCAGTCTAAGCAGTCGACTGAAACACTTTAAAGAATTTTTCTTAATGTTTAGTCCATGAAATATTTCAGAATATTGAATGGAATATGTAAGACCAGGTTTCTGGTATAATTTTCACATTTCAAATAAGCAAATTGTGTTTTCAGGATTTATTTAACAGGTGTTTTCCAGAGCTTCATCAGGCATGGCACAACTCCTACAGAGAATTATTATATCTATTGACTACAAAAAGAGATTGCTTCAAAATACGCAGCAAATCAGTTTATATCATAACTTTACAGTGTATTGTTACAGGAAAAAATATTGTACAATTCAATTAGTAATCATAAGACATAAGAATATAGTAATACTTTGTCATATATCCTACTTTTTATTTGGCCCAGTTCAAGATAGGTCCAGTAAATGGAAAACCAAAACCTACATTTCATCTACAAAGTTACTGTTTTATTTAATACAACCAACTTGCTATTTATACTTGCAAGCATGAATTGATGGTTCTGGTTCATTGATTGTATTGCAATCAAGGATGGAACCAGTCATGTTTTTGTTGCTAATCTTAAAATAGTGCCTTGGTAATATAACCAGTTAATTTTTGTGGATGTTAAGGATATTAATAATGAGTCTTTATTTCATCTAAAGATAAAACAACGTATCTTATGTTACAAATTCAGAAGGTAAACACCATGATTAACAAAGCAAAAATGTTAAAATTAGGGTTACGTAATAAAACAAAGGTCTAAATTACAAGGTGAACGAATTACGTAAGAGTTGGATACAAGTGGCAAGGAAGAAAATAAAGCCTAATTAATGTTTATTCTGCAGTAACAGGCTCCCCATTGAGGGCCTCTGAATGAATGTAATTAAGCAAAAATCATAACAGGATCCTAAGAAAGGGCCATTAAACCACAGTAATAGCTGAAATTTGGTAAAACAATAGATATAAAAAGGTGGTCTATCTCTGCCTGCTAATAATGTTCCTTTCTTAATGTTCGAAGGATGTGTAAACATTTATTTGCTTTGACAAGCTTGGTTCTTACATGCCTTTGAATTTCCCATCACTGTAGATTTACCCCAAGTAAAACGAGACTTACATTGAGGAATATTGTTAATGTGAGAGTAGAGTACATTGTGATTTTTCTTTCTAACAACTAGCTCCTTACATTTACTAGGGTTGCAGACCATTTTATTGTCTTTACACCACGTTAAGAACTGTCCTACTGAGTCGGCAGAAAGGTCATCATTCCTAGGGATGGGCGAAACAATAGTGGAATCGTCAACATATTTAAAAAGAACAGGGCAGCCATTAAAGAAAATTTCTGAATCATTCAAAAATATATTAAAAAGATATGGTCCACTTACACTACCTTGTGTGGTGCCTCTATTAACAGATTTCCAGTGACCTGAGAAATCATAGCTAACAACACGTCATGCCAAGAGGAAACTCTGGTTCCTAAAATAAATAACATATCACGACACTCACTAGTTTTGCAGGTCTATTTATTTATTTGTTTTATTTATACGGTTCTTTACTGTGCAAATCCAAATACCTTCAACACTTTTATTTGACAAAATGATTTCCCATTGTGAAGCAACCAATCAGAAGCGACATGAAACCACAAACTCATTACCGTTACTGTTTATGGGTTAATTGGTGTTCTCGCACATGATTGGCTTTTTACTTGAAACACAGTAACATTCTATAAATATTTCTATGGTTCACGGTTTTTGCATTTTCATATAGTAATTGATTTTGAAGGGATATGAAAAGTGAAAATAAGTATTGTCCATTTAAGTTTTACAAGCCTCTTGTTGGTCATCTTTATGTAGGGAATAAAGCATGTCCTTGTATGTATGGTCTGACCTTGTTGTTGCCCTTTTTAGCCTGGTTGTACATTCCTGTGATTAAAAGTGGTAAAAATTATTTTATTCATAATTCAATTATTATTTTTATGGTGAAATTATGCTTTTTTTCTGTTTGTGCCCCAAAACTACTATAGCATAATCTTCCAGTGGAGCACATTACATTCAGTTTCAATCTTAGTTCTTTAAGAGTAGTCTTAAAACTTTATCACTTCTTTCAAGCATTTTTTTATTACCCATAATGATTTTTTATTTTTTCCCACTTCATATTGTTATGTAGTAATTGAGTTACTTTCTATTTTAACATTTTGAACTAGCTTTATTGTGAAGTGCCTTAGGGCCTGATTACATGAGCCGGGCTGGCCCGGTTAGCCGGGCTGCTTCGGTGTGGGCTGGCCCGGTTGTCATGTAATCGCGAAGTTGATTTTTGTTGCGTTTAACAAACATGCCGAGATCCCGGCAAACTCAAACCAGCCCGGTTAACCGGGCCAGCCCGGCTCATGTAATCAGGCCCTTAGAGCTTTAGGATATAGGGCCCTATTGTTATTATTATTATTATTATTATTATTACTATTATTATTATTATCATCATCATTATTATCATTGATTTGATGTCAGCAAAATTTCCTGTAGTCTTGTGTTTGGATAGGATATTCTTTTCATTGTATGTTACATGGCTGCTCACTTTAAATGAATTATTATTTCATCCTGTCAGCCTACATCTCAAATTAAAAATTTTAATTAAGCTCTATTATAGAGCTTGCCTGTAGCAATGTAATGATAAGATTGTCAGCAGTCAAACCAGAACTCATCCCGCCTTTCCACAATTCCTTTGAATTGCATGCCACAGATTTTGATGGCAAATCAATGGGTAGGTAGCTACTTCATTATTGATAGGCTCAACTGAAATGACTAAAAGGCATTTGAGTTCGTTTAATGTGGATACATTATATCATTTCCTTCCTCAAGCCCTCCCCAGATTTTAAACTGGGATAAACTGATCTTTATCTTCAACTTTTAACATCTCTTTCCTGAGCACAGAGGTCCTCAAACAAAATTAACAGACTTTTTGTTTTGCAACAGAAAGTCACGTGATCAACGTTTCAGAAACACTTTGAAAAACCACATAGAAATTAGCAAGGAAGTTTAAAGGGTGGGTAGATCACGTTTCACGGAAAACAAAACGGTCCTTTCACAATTTACGAAAAACAAAGGCATAATGACAATCACGGTTCACGGCGAATTAAACATTTCGCGTTGCACGGAAAATAATTTTGTGAAATTACTCTTCACGGCTACTGGAAATCATGATTTACGAGGAACAAGTTATGGCCATTTCACATCTCACGGGGTGGAAAAAAGGACCAATCACGAGTCACGAAAATATCCTTTTAGAACCCTCATATCTGAAAAGGGGAAGAATTTATGGTCGTTTGGAATTATAAGAATATGTATGGGAGTTACAACGTAGCGTTCACTCACGCTCTAGTGGTTTTCAATACAAATCCTTGAATATTTTCGAATTGTCATAAAAACTCTCCCTTTCAGATTATTGCTCTGCAATTTAAATCTGAAATTTACTTCCAAACGTTCTTTTATTTTTTCTTATATTTTTCGCAACGTGCATTTGGGGAATATCACCGGATATCCGGGCTCAGTTTTCAGTCGTGTGCGTTTAGACCAATCGCGTGCGAGCGAAATATTTCATGGATTTTTAACTGGTATATATTCCGTATGTTTATTACAGCTGACCCTACCTGTAATTTAGTTCTACTGTAAAAGGTAGAAACAAGCGAATTTATTTATTTAAAAATGTTACTCATACCCAAGCCTTTTGGCCTGATACTCAACAAACCGTGCCGCCCTCGCCGCAGGTGGCTGACAAGTCGGCAGAAGGGAACCAGCTAAATGGCGTCCAACCATAACTGAATACACGCGACAAAGTGCTGTTGATACAAATATTCTCGATGTTATGTTCCTTGACTGGCCCAGTAATTTATGGTGTTTTGAAATTATTTCGTGCTTTTAATTTCACGAAAACAATGACGTCATGATTACACGGTAAGTGAAAATGAGTTTATTGTTTGGCGATGTAAACTGGGCCACATCATATTTTTTTCCTTGTCATTGTACTTTACGTAGAATCTATCGTTGATAAGTATACCTTACGATTAACACCGAATCTGTAAATTGGGCGTGATATCTTGGCAGCAAGGATTGAAAGTTGCTAATTTTTTTCCCGATTGAACAATGAAAGACTCAGTTTAACCATTGCTCTTCTGCTCTTAAGACTAAAGACAAAAAATAAATAGTAATTGTCGGTCGGGTTTTTGGCTGTATAAAGCCGAACTTGTTCCATAGGATAGCCTAGCTATGGGCAAGTTCTGTGACTGGCGAAAGGTTCATGATAAAAAGTTTCTGAAATAATTGGCAAACGGAGACAACGCAGTAAGGACCGCAAGGACTGGGAATAGTGCCCACTCCCCCTATTTATAAGTTATTGTTTCAGTAAGTTTCAGCAGATAACTAATTCGAACGTCCTATCTTTCAGTTGTAAGGTACCACTAAAACAAACAGCATACCTACTTTACCTGTCTGTTTTGTACGGGAATCTGGTACATGGAGAAGATGTACCATATCTTCAGTTTGAGAGGGACTGGTGCCGAGAACGCAACATGCAAACAGATTGGCAAGCTTACACCGAATGGTGCCCAGGTTATGCGCGGCATTGGGGTTATGAAATCTGGGCCGATAGCTTTAAAACTGACCCAGATCTAAGTTACATCTTATGGGCAGAAATCAACCCGGCAGGACGTTTTAGTAAGGTATTAATACAGGCTGTTACTATTCTTAATCACACGAAGACGTTTGGAGGCGACGCCTGGCGCGTGAGAGTGAAAGGGGCATCTGACCTCACAGCTTCCGTATATGATTTACAAAACGGTACTTATCAGGCCGTGTTACTTCCCATGGAGCCTGGAAACTATTCGCTTCAAATTGTGTTAGATTATACGCTGTGTCACGGGCTCAAGAACCCGCCTCCCGATTGGTTCATGAGAGGTGAGATCACGTCGTTCTTATTATAAACCCGTCCTTCGCTCGTTTTCTGTAGGTTTTAGCGAGCAAAATTAAAATGAAAGTTTGAACTGGCAACAAAGGCCCTCACAAATACTTCCAACAGTGCTAGCCAGCAGTGATTACAATATTATTCGTTTTTAAAATATGCTGGGAACGGATGACTACCGTGTTGGGTTTTGCTGGTAGTAGCAGACATTTGTTGGAAGTCGCTGGCGAAGATTGAAACGCTTCAAACTTTGGAGGTATCAAGTCCCAAAATTTCTGTTTGCGATCGTTAAACATAGCCCAACAATGTTGTAACAAATAGAATCCCCAACAGTATTAGACTTGCGCACGAGACCCAACTGGTAAACGAGCAGCAGCTAAAGTAGGTTATTTTGTCTCAGAGTGCATTGCATGGGCAGTGTATGTCCAACGTTACTGAGACCGTATAAATATTGTCACCAACATTAGCTACCAGCTGCGAACAATGTTGAGCACTTTTCGGAGCGCTTACACAGGACGTCAATCGAATGATGGTCGTTGTTTGTTGTTAAGGATGTTTTCTTTTAGACCTTATATTTACTTTACATTCTAGGCTGTCGGCACGGATCTTTCCAAACACCGGGAACCCTTGCTTTTCCAGATGACTACATTGACAAGCCTCTGTTTCACGGTGTTTACTTTACTATACATGTACCACCAGCCTCACCACAGGATATCCAGTGTAAGTGATGATCAAATAAAGAACCACCAGCCTTACCACAGGATGCCCATAGTAAGAAACCAATGAAATAAAGTCCTTGAAAGTTAGTCTCTTAGCTAAGATTGCTAAATGTAGAGGGCTGTCCAACAGAAAGGACGAAAGGAAACAACTGTACTGGAAACAGAGGCAAAAACAAGAGGTATCTACCTTGACTGATCAATGGCATTCTAATAATGTCAAAAGACCCGGAAATAAACGCTAAAGACAGACACGGACACTTTATTCCTTTAAGTCCCAAGGTCTGACTATTAATTCTCCTCTCTATCTCCTATACATTTCCTTCTACATAAGTAAAGAAAATTTGGGGTTAAACTAAGATAACACCCTCTGGCTGATAAAATTGTTGATTCTCATTACCTGTCTGCTAGACAGTGGATTGATGTTTTAAGGAGAAGTCACATGCTCATTACCGTCTGGGAGTTAAGAGCACATTTTGTAGTTCCTTGCAAGAAACAGAGAAAACCGTGCTTTGCGATACTTTGGAACAACGAGGCAAAACATGTTGAATCATTCTGTTGATAAACGCAGCCGCGTGTTGTAACGAGGGCCACTGCAACCACCTGTTACCATAGTGCCGCTCAATCCCTCCCTTTTGTCCCCTCCCCTCACACCCTCAAGTGCTCTTTAATTACTGACTGGTGAGGTGTCTTCTTTCACATGATTTGCCTTGTCTTACTAATAATTTTCTTTGTGTGGCTTGGTTAAATAGATTTTGACTACCTGAGCAACACAAGCACTCAGTGGTGTAACGGGGCATGCAATCTTCTCTGGGATGGCTTTGGTAGATGGAACAATGATAGCTGGCTGCCATACAAAAAAGGTAAGCTACCCAGATAAATTATGACAGAAAGTGGTTTTGGTTCCTCGTCACTCAGTCAAAAGCCATGCTACAAATTTTTCCTTTAGAGTTTTAAATTTCGAGTCGTAAAACCAAAGCAATTACTATAACCGATCACAAGAAACGAAGACAGCTCAGTGAACCAATCAAAACTTGATATAATTACGTGGAACTGGCACCAAGCGCGGGAAAATGCGTTTGTGCAAGTCACGATTGGTTTTGGTTTTGGTTCTCATTGGCTGAGAAAGAAGCGCGAGTTTTGCTGGCCAATCACAGATCGAAGCGATTCAAACCAAAGCAAACGCAAATTACTTTCGACACTCAATTCAAAACTGCTCTAAGGGGAAAGTACATGAACCATTTGAAGCAACTACTATTATTTATTTGTTTCGGCAGATGACTACAGTCGCCCTCGTTCGGGGCATCGGCAGGGGACAGGTGTGTTGTGGATCTATGGTGACTCGCATAATCGGCGGTTCTACGAATCTATTCTACGAAGACAGCTCTGCAGTCACGTGTTCAGAGCGTGCTATCACACAGACGTATGGGTCTACATTTTGGGATCAGTACACGTGGATGAGATGGACCTCAGGTGGGTACAAAATCACTGAAATAAATAAGGTACCCTGTAAAGGTAGAGGCAATCGCAAATCTTCAAAAAAAGTAAAAACTGCGGGGAAGTTTGCAGAGAGGTGGGTAGCCTTTTGGCATGAGGGCAGTGGTGAACCACATTAAAATGTAGCAAAGAAGAAAACATAGTAGCAGAATCCTTTATTGAAATAATTAGAATTATTTAAAGGAAATATTCTCGAGAATTGTTGGGTCCTTTGTATATAACCTAAGAACATCAGGATGGGACTTAGCCTTACCGGCACCAACAACGGATGTTTATCGGAATAGCTTTGTCTATACTGGGGCAAAGTTATAGAATGCTTTACCAAACGATATGAAGTTCATTAAGGGTTTCAAGGATATATTAGAAGATCTCAGTCTCTATCGAACCCTAACCTACGTTTGTATTAACTCTCGTTTCATTTTTGTGGTAAATCTTTAATCCAATAATTCATGCAATCGTATTATAATGTTGTACCTAATTTTATGTACTTTTGAAACTTTTACTCCTTTTATGAAAAACAAAAGTGTAATAACGATAAATTTTTAAACAAAGTTACCGTGTTCAAGTAATATTATCTATCTGTTGGTGACAATGAATGGCTCCATAAAGTAATAGGTGAGTATTTAAATCAATCAAAGAAAGTATTGGTGACATCCATAAAACAGTTCACTGTTTTATAGAATGACTGATATGGTCACCCTTTATGGAGTAGTCCATATTGTCACCAATACTTTCTTTGATTGATTTAACGACCATATCCAAATCTCAAAGTTTCAAAGCGGGAATCGTGAATTACACTCTACCGAGACGGCCCTACTTCAATTTACAGATGACATTTTAAAGAACATGGATGAGAAGAAAGTTTCATTGATCGTGTTATTAGATATGTCGAAGGCTTTCGACAGCATTCAGCATGAGCGCCTACTTATGAAACTCCACAAAATGCTGCTGCTGCCTGGACCTGGTTTGAAAGTTACTTGACAAAGCGCAGTCAATTCGTGAGGATCGAGGACGCTATTTCGGATCCATTACCTTTAAATTTCGGGGTTCCCCAAGGCTCTATCCTTGGACCCGTCCTGTTCACAGTGTACGTTAACGATTTATTGTCGGTTCCTAAGCACTGCAAATCTTCAGGTTACGTGGACGACACAAAAATTTTCTTATCTCTTCCTCCTCGTGATATTACTGATGCAAGCAATGCGTTAAATCAAGACCTTTTGGAAATATCCCGTTGGTGTTGCGAGAATTCACTGTTGATTAACCCTGACAAGACTAAATTCTTGGTTATTGCAACTCCACAACTCTTACGTAATTTGCCGCGTCTATCCATTACCATTCTTGGAAAGGAGATTGAACCCGTTTCTGTTGCCAGAGACCTGGGTGTCTATATCGACCAGACTCTCAACTATAACGAACATATATCAAAGTTAGTCTCGAACTGTGTTCACAAACTTGTTCAAATAAATAGGATAAAGCACTTATTAGATCGGAAATCTTTACTTTTAATGATTAATGCCTTCGTATTTAGTAAACTCTTTTATTGTTCGACTGTTTGGGGAAACACATCCAAGTCAAATATAAAGAAGCTACAACTGGTCCAGAACTTTGCAGGAAAGATCGTACTCGGCTTGAAAAAATTCGACCACATCTCTCAAGGCCTTAAATCACTTGGATGGCTTAGTATAGAGGATAAACTACGATTAAACACAGCCGTCATGGTGCATAAATGCTTACAACATCGGGTGCCCATTTATCTGAAAGACAAATTTGTATATAGGTCACAAGTTCATAATAGACAACTTAGATCTGTTGATAACAATGAACTCAACTTGCCACATTGTCGGCTTTCTACTGGCCAGAGGTCATTTGCCTTTCGAGGGGCAAAAGTTTGGAACTCGCTCCCCCTTGATCTAAAGTTAACTTCTTCACTGAGGACTTTTAAAAAGAATGTATGTGAACTGCTTGTAAATAATTTATCGTGAAACGTTGCATTTATATTTTTTAGCTTTTATCTTATCAGATTTTTTCTATTTTTAATTCATGTAAGATTTTTAATATATATTTAAATATTGCTGCTGAAAAGCCCTTTTCAGGGAGCGCAATAAACGTGTATGTATGTATGTATGTATGTATGTATGTATGGATAACTCCATAAGGTTAACGTGACTATATGGATGATTCCATGAAGTATTAGGTGACTGTATGGGTCACTCCATAAAACGTTTTGGTGATATATGGATGACTCCATAAAGTAATGGTGACTATATGGGTCACTCAACAAAACTTTTTCGTGACTATATGGATGACTCCATAAAGTAATAGGTGAGTATATGGGTTACTCCATGAAACTACCGGTGGCTGTATGGATGACTCCATAAAGTATTAGGTGACTATACAGGTCACTTTATGAAACTATTGGTGATTATGTGGATAACTCCATGAAGTATTGAGTGACTATATGGATGACTACATGAGGTATTGAGTGACTATATGGGTCCCTCCGTGAATTTTTTTGGTGCCTATATGGATGACTCCATGAACTATGGGTGACTATATGGGTCGCTCCATGAAACATTTTGGTGATTGTATGGATGACTCCATGAAGTATTGGGTGACTATATGGGTCACTCCATGAAACTATCGGTGACTATATCGATGACTACATGAAGTATTGGCTGACTATATGGTCCCTCCATGAATTTTTTTGGTGACTATATGGATGACTACATGAAGTATGAGTGACGATATGGGTCACTCCATGAAACATTTTAGTGATTATATGGATGACGCCATGAAGTATTGGGTGACCATATGGGTCACTCCATGAAACTATTGGTGACTATATGGATAATTCCATGAAGTAATGGGTGACAATATGGGTCACTCCATGAAACTATCGGTAACTATATGAATGACTACATGAAGTATGAGTGACTATATGGGTCACTCCATAAAACATTTTGGTGACTATATGGATGACTACATGAAGTATTGGGTGACTATATGGGGCACTGCATGAAACTATTGGTGACTATATGGATGACTACATGAAGTAATGGGTGACTATATGGGTCCCTCATGAAATTTTTTGGTGACTATATGGATGACTGCATGAGGTATGGGTGACTCTATGGGGCACTCCATGAAACTATTGGTGACTATATGGAACAAGCCAGCACCTTGGTTAAATTCTGAAGTAAAGGGGGAAATGTTTAATTAATAGAGATTTGAAGAAGAGAAAAGCCATAAAATCTGGTTCTGAAAATGATTGGTCATATTATAAGCGCGGTAAAAACGCAGTCAGCGGCGGTATAACGTGTGCAAAATCAAAATATTATCGCGAGAAATAAAGCGAGAACGCTGGTGATCATAGTGGTACATGGAAGGTGTCAAATTACCTTATGGGGGCAAAGTCAGCTGTTACCGAAGTTGACGAAATTCTAACGCCAGGCAATATTACCTTAAGGCAATATTACCAGGCAATATTACCTTACCTTATTACCTTACCTTAATATTACCTCATTGCAAACCACTTTAATTCCCACTTTACTCATGGTCAGATTGGTCCAAATCTTGCTACAAACCTTCCTGTATCACCTATTAATCCTGACGTCTAAATGAAACGGACACCGACTTTGTTTGAGCAGTTTACAGAAATTAGATGCTCAACAGTATTTAAATTACTAACAAAAGTAGACGTGCGGAATTGATCAATTGAATTTCCAACAAAGTCCTCAAACTGGCCGCATCAGTCATTTATATACAAATAACTGATTTGTCCAATCTTAACATATTTCCCGATACTTGGAAACAAGCTTAAGTTTAAAAATCGATGAGTAACCAGGGGGCATAATTGTGAAGTTGAAAAAACGTTCTCTGGTTAAAAAGTTTAAAAACACGAGCTTTCGATTGCCAGTCTGCAATCTTTAAAAGTGAGATGTAAAAAGCGAAGGTAAAGATATATATGTACAAAAAGGTGAGAAAATAAAGAACAAATATGAATAAATACAATAATACAAAGGAAATACTTGGGTGATAATAAAGTGCTAATATCATATAAAAGATTACAATAAAATTGAGTATTGTCTTGGCAGCTGCTTAGAGTTGTTGTCTGCCTGGCTAGTAATTGCAGTGTGCCAGGATTCCAGCGTTTTCCTTTCGCGTGAATTGCCTCTAGATCTGTGGATGACGCGTGCATTCTCAAAATCAATAGTGTGACCTTCGAGCCACGCATGGCTGGCAATATTGGAACCACTTTTAAAAACTTTGATGTTTCGTATGTGTTCCTCTTTTCTAGTGTATAAGCATCTACCCGTTTCTCCGATGTAGTTTCATGTGCAGTCCACGCAAGGGATTTTATAAACAATGTTCGTTTGCCGATCTGATGGAGGTCTTGATTTGTGAGACGCAAATTCCTGTTGCAGGGACTTAATTATAAACGGTCTGGTGGTGGCTCGGATTCCGTTTAAGTCCCTGCAACGTTAGTGGTGTTTTAACATAGATAAGAGGCTGATTAGTGGTGTTGTTTTTCTGGAAATCAAAAAGGCCATTGACAGACACTGTAGATCGTAACCTGTTAATAGCGAAATGAGAATATATTGGCATTCGTACTAACGCTTTGGAGTATGTAGTCAGTTAAGTCTTATTTATCGAGTAGGTCCCAAGCAGTGTATGTTTTGCACGGAACACTGTCAGAGAAAGCTGTTTTCAAATGTGGAGTCTCCCAAGGCTCGACACCAGGACCATTCTTTTTTCTGACATATATAAATGATCTTAGTGATATAACTAATTATGGTACTGCAGGAATGTACGCGGACGATACTAATGACTTTTACGGCTTGCAGTATCTCAGAGTTAAACAGGGGTGTAGCCAGGATTTCTAGGAGGGCGGGTTCGAAATTGGTTCCAACGAAAACTGTTGGTCTAAAATCCTTAAATTACGTACATGCAAATAGATACCACAGTGACGTTTACTGTACTTATCGTAATCATAGAACAAAACGAAGAATTTCAGGAATCGAGAGTCCATTACACTCTTGCTGGTATAAAATCATTGTTAAAAATAGGAAAGGGGGGGTTCCTTGGCACAAGAGGGGGCTTGTGGAACCCCTGGAACCCTCCCCTGGCTACGCCCCTGTTACAACATGATATGAACGTTGACTCACAACATTTGCAACAATGGTTTATTGCAAATATCTAAACTGACTTTGAATGTTCTTAAAAGTGAGTACATGGTAGTCAGGTCAAGACAAAGAATGGCATCTTTAATTCACCCAAGGTCTTGATTTTCATTTAAATGGGATCACACTTGGAAGAGTGAATGGTAATAAATGTCTGGGAGTTAAAATTGATGAATTCCTGAATTCCGGATTCAGCCCTTTGTCCCTTCTTCCAATTTGACTAGTGCTTATCAGTCGATTTTCAAGCTGTATTTTGATTATTGCAGCATTGTATAGGATGACATCAGTGATCGGCTCAACAAAAAAACTTCTGGTATTACAAACTCGTGCCGCGAGAATTATTACACGAGAATTATTACACGGGCGCACTACCGGACTCCCACTGATTAATTGTCAAACAAACTTGGTTGGTCTAATCTCAGAGAGAGGAGAGGAAAACAAAAGGTTCTATTGATGTTCGAAATTATGAACGATATGACCCCAGTTTTAATACTTAAAACATGGACCCTCTTGTATGTCACGACCATAAGGAAAGCGTTCTCCTATCACATGCTTACGAGGCTAATTATTAACTACGTTTATTCGATTCATTTTACCTGTGTACGAGTGTCTTATTATAATATTCAAGAATGAATAGGGAGATACCACTCTGCCCAGTTTTATTTCTCTGCTATTTCCATGTTGCAGACTGGGTGGCCGGGATATCAACGTGACGCAAATAATGGAAGAGCTCAAGCATGTGGTGACTCAGCCCTTCATGGATCAAGACAGCGCGCTAGTGCTGAACGCGGGAGTTCACCTCCTCAAGAGTACAAGCTTTAAAAATTATCAGAAGATTATAAAAGGATTCATCAAACTATTGAAAGAGAATTATCGCGGGAGAGTGGTATGGAAGACAACTCCCTCGCTAGGAGAACAAACACAACTTTACACCGGATGTTCTCGACGCTTTCATACAGAGCAGGTAAACCACAGGGCCACAGAAGTCAGTTGCACACGCAATCAATACAAACGCAAAATATTTACAGTGATGCTCACCAGTATCGCAACAAACGTGCACGCAAGCGCAAACACGCTGACAAACACAAAAACGAACGCGTAAGGATTTTCTAGCACTTTCTACTTCGTTACCAGCCCATGTTCTTGGAGTACATTTATCCAGCGTGAAATAAATCAGGGGAACTCAAGATTATGTTTCTGCGGCGAAAATTGTGTTCCGATAACTGGTGTCCCAATTTCAGTTCTTATTAAACTACAAAGATGCTGAAGCTAAAGTTTCCCTTTGAACGTGCGTTGTTTCTTTTGTTTAATTAGCAGCAGAAAAAAAATTAAATTAAAAAAAAAGTTTAAGTTCATCTAGTTCAGCTGCCTTCTACCTGTAATAACTTTGTTATTGCATACTTCTTTTTTTAGCGAATCAAATTGTTCAACGCCTACGCGATGAAGAAAATGTGCGATGCTGGCATCCCTGTGTTAGACGTGTATCAAATCAGTGCGACGTACGCACAGGGTACTATCGACGGGATTCATTACCCACACTTTGTGTTTTACCCAGCTGAGGAGGCACTGGAGAGGTACCTCACCACGTGAACCTATATCCTCATTGTTGTCAATGTTACTGGGCATCACACCAAGTGATCAAAGTGGACAAGTTAGCATCACTTGTAGGTGTCAATGCTTTGTCCTGCTATAAAAGGGTTTATGAAATTTCAGTTGTCGACTGAAACAAGGATAGAGACTAGTTGAAATGAATACACGAGAAGAAGAGCATAGTGGTGGAAGAGCTCCGAACAATCGTTTTTCAGTCTTAGGGACAAAAAGGACTGATTTAGTAGCTGTCGCTGATTGCAAAACGCACGCTGCATATTCGTCCTTGTTTGCAGTGCGCACCTACATATGCGAAAGGTTTGTCAAAGACATTGCAATAAAATATTGCGTATTTCATTAACATAACAGACGTTTGCGATTTGTTGCATGTTCCCTTTTTACGGGTGTTTGTGTTAGAAGCTTCCTTCAGCCAACTCTCTCTTAAGACCTAAGTCACCATATCCGTGAATTGAATTGAATTGAATTGACGCCAAGCTTCGTTTGAACAAAGTTATGGTTGAAGCCTCAGTGTATTTTGGACTTTCAGGTTTCCAGGCTTCAAGTTGTTCATTTCTATTTAGTTTACGTGGAAATTAGAAGTTAGAGCGCTGGATTTGAAATCCGTAAGTCGCGGGTTCAAATCCCGTTCTGACTGCTTGCCTCCCTTTTTCATTCCCATTTGCCATTGAATTGTTTCTAAGTGAGATGAAAGCTTCACGCCCCACAGAATTGAAATGAATTCAGCCCCGCCGCTTTCTTATCCTCGGATATTTGTTACTCCTGTAGGCGGATACCCCTCATAAGTTGTCGCAGACGCATCAGTCTAAAGCACTGTGGGCTAAAATAACCTGCTCTTTGCGGGCAGAACTCTTGAAAGTCGAGCTCAAACGATAGTTCTATTTCATTTATATCTTACCTCTGTCCATTGGTTTCTTCATTTCGCGGAATCAAACAGTTTCTCAGATATTTTCAGTTACTAAAATATTCACTTTTTTGTTCAAGCAATGTAGAATAGATGGTATGACTGACATTCCCTTTAAACTCCTGTTAGGAGACACCTGCTGCAAGCAGAGACTTCTTCTAGGTCCGAGACTACGTCCTTGCATGGGTAATAGAGAACGTAAAGCCAGAAAAAACGCAGGGAAAAGGAAGAGCAGGGCAAAGGAAACGCAGGGCAAAAGAGACCCTTTCCCTTCTCCCGCCTCTTCCTTGGCCATCCTCAGTTTGTTCACTTAACGTTTCAGTTATTAGACTTACACTACAGAAAGCGGCTGTCCCGAGGGTTCCCGAGAGTTCCGAGAGTGTTCGCTTACGGGGCGTTTGACTCTACCTGCATTTGCTCAACTTGACTGGTTCTAATGACAAGATTTGCGTGTGTGCAAATTGTTCAAGCGATTAAAATCTATAAAAAATAAATAACCGGCGATGAAGAGGGCATTTTTCTGAGAGGAAGCCCTTCAAATTAAGACAAATATTAAGATTAAGACAAAGTCTTCAGTCTTGAAGCTACCCAGAAACATCGACGGACCAATACAAATTGTGAGTACGTCTCTGCTTGATTTCTTTAAAGGATAAGAACAACTTCATCTAACCTGTTTTTATTTACCATTTCTTTTTGGCTGTATAAAGATATTGTAAAACATACAGTATTGTAAGCAGTTCTTGACGAAATCTGAGGCAAAGTTACTTTTAGGCTTTTCGATTTGTTATGAGTTTGAACGTATGGCCGATACTCTAGTATGAAATAGTTACTTTTTGCCCCCTCCCCCTTGATAAAAGGTTACACGGAGTCGATAGAGTAGAACCAAATTAAAGGTAGGTGATCTCCTTTCTCAACAAAAGGACTGTGACATTACCCGGCTTGCAGGTACAGATTATTATTGGTTTCTTCCAGTTTAGAAATTCAGCCCAGTAACATTTAATGATTATTTTGCGAAATTTCTCTTTAACTCGATGGATCAAATCTTGTTTGACTAAAATGTGAAATGGTTGTCAACAGACAAACCATAATAACAAGTTATTGGGTAATCGGGTTTAAACAGTGGGCATCCCGACATAGTGGCTCTTATCATTCACTGTATCCAAATCGGACTGGAATTTGGAAAGTGCTGGTTTTTCCCTTAGAGGGGGTAAATCGAAGTACCCGGAGGAAAACCTCTCGGAGCAGAGAAGAGGACCAACAACAAACTCAACCAACATATGACGCCAAGACTGGGAATCGAGCCCGGGCCACATTGGTAGGGGCGAGTGTTTTCACCACTGCGCCCTGCATGCTCCAGCTCTCCTGAGTTACTGAAACAAATACAACCCTTGTGCAAAATTAAAACTACTTGAGAAAAATTGCCTCTTCGCGTCCAAACATCCTTTACCAGAACGTGTGGCTCAATAGTATTACAAAAGTAACACATCTCTCCACCTCCCTTTGTTGAATTCAAGGGAAGCCGCCATACTTAAGTCGCAAACAACATTGAATTTGGGGGAGGGGTGTTTAAAACTCTTTCGATTTTTGTTGGTCAGCTATCGCCGATCGGGGCCGAAGATTGTTCGAATAAGATATCCTGGCCATCTTCAATGCACAGGAACAAGGGTTCCTACATTTTCTTCAAGTTCAATGTCATATCTTGGCACTATACTTCATGAATATCGTATCATGGGGACCACGTCAGCAGAAACTCTTTCAGTGTTCTGAAGTCATCTGTGCACTTACAGTAGACCCGAACTTCTTCCAGCCCTCTATCTGTTTTGGCTTTTGCTTAGTTCCTTTACTGCTTAGATTTTCGCCTCGTTTCAGGCTGCTATGACTGATACAGTAAGATATAGCCGCTCAACGCAGTGGTGGCGGTTTCATGTTGCGCATAGATGAGCCTCAAAGCCGCGTAGCAAAGGAAGCAACGTCGAGTTAGCCTCTCTTGTTAGACAGTTTGTTTTGCCTATCGCGGAATTTTTTATCAAACTCTGTTCTAAAACAACGTTACAATTTAAAGAACTGAATCTGTTTTGAAAATCGCGTTTCCAAGCGTTTTTAGATGCAAAGAAGAACCAACTAAGTTTGAAGGCCTCCCCACCTTGCCGGAATGTCGAATTCATATTGCTTTTACCCCCGGAAAGTTTCTCTTCCAATGGCAGCTTCCCAAATTCAACCATATTGGATCGAGGATGGGGGAAGGAGAAGCTACTTTAGTTAAGCTATTAGGGTATACATATTGAAGAAGGATTTCGGACTCCGAGTTCGCTGTTTTCTCAAGTAATTTTGTTCGAGATTCAGTGTGGCTTTGTACAGTTAAGTGATTGTTTGTTTTTGACATTAATCATCCTCATTTCTGCAGGAACATACCCAGGGGAGGAAGAACATAAATCTCATGTTATCAACAGCTCCTGAATGGACAACATGCAAAAGCGTTAAGGATTTCTGAAATGTCAGTTTTCCTTGCCTTGTGCGGCCTTTGCAATGACTTTACTCCTAATGATAATTCTTGCCAGTTTGATATTGCGTTCCGAAGCCAAGAAATCCTTGGAAAAAGAGAAGATGAATTACAGGAAAAATGTTGTTGATTTCAAATATACTTGGTGCCAAATACGCATGTACAGGTACGACTGGAAGAACATGATTGGTCAATGCTTGCAGCACGTGCCTTGGAACGCAAAACCGCTGAACGAGAAGTTCCAAACACAGGCTCTTAAGAGCTACGTAAAACAAATGGACATAAAACCTGCTGGTTTCTTCAGCAGAATTTATATACAGTCAGTTTCGGTGAAAAATGAGAACAAGACAATTGGAGGTGATTCTTGGCGTGTTGATATACGGGGTCCATCCAATATGGCGGCCACAGTGTATGACAAAAACAATGGATTGTACGAGGCCGTATTTTTACCGGACGAGCCTGGTTCTTACTGGGCCGAGATTGTCCTGGATTATTCGTTGTGCGAGAGTTTCAAAGATCCTCCTTTAGACTGGTTTATGCGAGGTAAATAAAATCTTGTCATCTTAGGTTGGTAACTATCTACTTGTCCAGAGAGCAAACAATAGTAACCAATCTCTCGATCGGCCAATAACTATTGCTGGCTAATTTGAACGAGGCAATAAGGCGAGAAGGTGTTACAAATAAAAACACGGACGAGTTGTATACAAAGTTATCACTTGTGATATGAAGTGTCAGTGTAGTTACGTTACAACTGTGTTAACACTTTCCTAGGGTCTGAGTGCTTCATTTTCCTTATATCAGACGATAATTCATAAAAATGCCTCAAGGTAATTTGTTTGCCTTTTCGACACCTGATGTACCCCATGAAAAGTGCGTTTGCTGAAACAAGTCCATAAGCTATACTGCGATGAATAATAATAGCAAAAGGTCGTACTTACAACTTAGTAACTGGATGATCTCTGTAACTGATAGAGATCAGCAAATGGAACGCACATTTTCCGTTTGGAAATTCCATTCCGTTTGAGAAGACTAAAATAGCCTTCCATTTACATACATTAACATTCTCGGTAAATGGTAAGCCACCATAACATCCAACATTTTCACAACAAGACATGATCTATGACAACCCTCAGGACCAAAACACACTGGTTCCTGCTGTTTAGACTCAATAAGGCTGTCTCTCTTCCCAGGCTGCCGGCATGGTTCATTTCAGCCTCAAGGGAGCCTGGGTAACAGAATTCATGATTTCTTGCAGGAGCCTCTGGGTGGTGGAAAAATCACGTTCACTGTTCCCTCGTCACCAAGATCGCTGACTAAGGGTAAGCTTTGTAAGATGTTTCAATTCTGTATTCGTTCTCTGAACTTTAGAGTCTGAAAGATGGCTGGCTATCTGGAATCTAAGTTGCTTAGCACCAAGCCCGCTCATCTGATCACGACTCCAATCGTTAATCTGCGATCATGAGCACATCTCACAAACTGGTGGTGTGGCTAATGCAGACTGAAATCAAAAGTTTGTAGTTTGTAATTTATTTGTAGCTCTGGTCTCCAATGGTGGACTTTTAACATTCTCTTGGAATTTGACATACTCGTGCTTTTCATGCGTCTGTTTCTTTTAGAAATGAGTGGATTTATAGCCGTAAGCCAGACAGCATGCCGGGAGAAATGCAATCTTCTTGTGGATGGATACGGAACATGGGTAGGAGAACAGTGGCGGCAATATCAGACGGGTACACGATTTAAATTTGTGACTCGCACTCTTATTCAGCTTGGTTTATAGGGTAACTTTCCTAGAGCCGCAAGATATACTATGCCCGAGACTACTATAATTCATTTCTGCTAAGGAATCGCAAGACTAGTGACTCACGCAGCAAAGCCCAGTCCCTTAGTGACAGCAACTGAAATGTTCTAGTGAATGATGCATATGAAAGAAATCATACGTGAACTGCGGATATGAAATCAAATGAAGAATGATCGTCGCGGTTGTGATCGCAATTTTTACTATTGCGTAAAGAAGCCTAAAAAAATTCAGGGCTTCAACGAGAGGTCACGGGTTCAAGCTCCGTTGAAGTCCTGAATCTTTTTCAGGCTTCTTTACGCAGTTGTAAAAATTGCGATTACGACTGCGACGATCATTCTTTATTTGATTTGAAATGTTCTAGTCAGCATAAAGGATTAACACTTTACACAACATCCCAAAAGTGTCTACCACCTAACGTCTCCTTACCATATCACTAGATCAGCAATAATACAGTGCGTGAGAATACAGGAAATGATTCCCGAGGTTCAGTTTGGTTAACGTTTATACAAACTTTCCTACATGCAACATGAAATATGTGACAACTGTACAGGAACCGTGTAGGGGAAGGGCCGCCCTCTTCCCCTCCCCCACTTTTTGTGAAAAAATACATTTCGAAAACTGAAAATTAGTTTCACGGGATAATAGTGGTGTGCTAAAGTTGGGGGACCTCGCGGGAAAACACCCAAGTCTATTTTTTGGATCAGCCCTGGAAATAAGGTTGAAGAGGCGGGAGCGGCCCCTGCACTTTAAAGATTGCTCCGCGGGCCTTGCTGTAATTAAGGAGAAAACACGTGTTGATATTGGGGATTTGAGGGTAAAAAAAGATATTTTCTCCAAAGGCAGTCCTCAGACAGACCTGATAAGAACAGACTTTATTATATCTCTCAGGAAGTACGCGCGCTGTGATTGGTCAATTTAGCGGGCCGTACTTCACCGTACGGCCCGCTGAATTTGAAAGTTTCCTTTTCCTCGCGCCTGATTAAACTCAGAGATACAAAAAAGTTACGGATCCTCGTTTTTTCCCGTTGATTTATGGCCCGCGCGCTTTGCGCTTGGGCCATAAGCGAACGGGAAAACCTTGGTCCGTAACTTACAGTACGGACCTCGAACTCGGTTAGTAAGAGGTATGGAGTAAATTGTGAACTTCCTATTTTCAAGTCGATGATCGCCTTTCCTACTCAGGTACTCCTATAAACCTCTTGCGATCCGGACATCTACAGGGACGAGGTGTTCTATGGGTATATGGCGACTCTCTTAACCGGTACTTCTTCGAATCCATTCTAAAGCGGCCTCTTTGCTGGCAAGTGTTTCGGGCCTGTTACCACACAATGCTATGGGTGTATGTACTGACACAAACCGCCAAAGACGAAATGAACTTAATGTTTGGTAAGAGACCCATCAACCTTCCCAGAATTCTTTTCGAGCTACAGAACGTGGTTACACGGTCCGATATGGACCAAGACAGCGCACTTATTATGAATGCTGGGGTCCACCTGTTAAAGAGCGCGAGTTTCTACAATTATCAGAAAATTATTAATGGCTTTATAAGCGTACTCAAAAGATATTACCGCGGTACCGTCATCTGGAAAAGCACCACTGCAATCCACGATCAGAGGGAACTGTACAGCGGCTGTTTTAGGAGATTTCATACTGAACAGGTAAAGCCACAGGTATACCAAGTGATGAAAAGTGCTTTAGAATACTTATAGCCAATGGTTTGAGAGAATTTGGAAAGGGAGGGAAAAAGTTGAGGAAGGGTTTCGGCTTACGAGAATTACTTTTTTATTTCAGTTTGTAATGTAGGGGAGCAGGGTTGGTGCAGTGGTGTGAGAGCGCTCGCCTTCAACCAATGTGTCCGGGGTGGTTCCTAGACTTGGTGTCATACATGGGCTGAGTTTGTTGGTTCTCTACTCTGCTCCGAGAGTTTTTTCTCCGGGTACTCCGGTTTTCCCCTCTCCTCAAAAACCAACATTTGATTACATTTGATTTGATTTGATTTGAGTTTATTTGATTTACAGTCTCCCCAATCAGTAGAACACTCGTGTTCGGTTAGTACGATTTGAGACTTAAATAAAGTTATTATTATTATTATTATTATTATTATTATTATTATTATTATTATTATTATTATTATTATTATGACGCAACGATAACGGATGAAAAGCCGTAAGGCCGGACATTTCGCAAAACACCTTTTAGAACAAAAAGTTGACGAGAGCTGACTAAAGATGGCGACAGTCAATAAGGTGAACTAGAATTGGCAACTGTTGACGAGAATTCAAAGTGCTTGGAAATTTAGAATTCTGACAAGAAAGGAACGCGCACAATGTTTTTGCACCGAATATCCGATGTCTTCGCTTACTTCTTCAGTTAAAAATGTTCCTGGAAATAATCTCGCGCAAGACTCCAGTAAGAGAGCTTGCTTGTAGACCGGTAAACAAAAGTTCAATTGCCACCTCTGTCGACCCTAGATTTAGCGGATCAATGTCGGTATTTAGGCAACTGGGTACCTACCCCTACCCTAACCCAAGGAGTTGTGATATGTGTGAATGTTGGTTTAGGGGAGGGGTGGGTGTGCATTTTCCCACAAACTAACACTGGTCCGATTTGGCTTAATTCCTTAATAATGGTTGTTTTCTTAATTTGTACCATTTCCAGCGCATACAACTCTTCAACGCTTACGCTAACTGGGCGATGTGTAAGGCGGGGTTTAAAGTTCTGGATGTATACCCTGTTTCGAGCTCTTATCCAGGAGGGACCCTGGATGGAGTCCACTTCAAAGACACAGTCTTCAGTCCCGCGGCTGATGCAGTGGAGAAATATTTCCAGACTTAGCAACAGAGATACAGAGATCTTCCATCTTGAGTTCCCTTCAAATTTAAAAGACCTAGAGAAAGATCTCGTAACGGGAGGCCTCGAAATTTTTTTTGACTTTTTCAAGTTAGGCAGTTGTCTCGACATTTTCACGTGAAGTTGGCTTTTTGTACTGCATGGGCGTAGCCAGGATTTCTCAAAGAGGGGTCACACTGTGTCAAACACAGGGTACTCACCAGATTGTCTCCCGAATATTGTGGGTTGTTTGCTTAAGAAAAGGCTTACAAAGTGGGGATCACGGGTACCCCAGGACCTCCCTAGCTACACCCTTGTACTGCAACAGGATAAAGTACAGAAGAAAGAACAGTAGCAGATTTGTGCTGTCTTGATGAAATGCGAATTTCAAATGTGAAGTTTCGAGTGTTTATTGGTAAACGCTTAGCAAGTTGTAATAAGCAATAAAAAGAAAAGTTCTCATAAATTGTTGTTTGAATATGTCCTTAATACTAGCAATACTAATACTAATAATAGTGATAATAATCGTATATAAAAAAAGTAATTTCATATTGCTTGCTATGCAGGGTTATGTTCACACCAGACAAAAGTCCAGGTTGAGTACATTATAGCTTTGATAACTAGTAGCCTTACATACATTATCCACGACCTGAAGCATGTGGAAACTATTGATCTCCTTGCACTGTTTTGGTTTTTTAGGTTCTTTTGACCCGTTTTTGACTTTTGAATGGCTTAAAAACTATATAAGCTATTAAATCTTCCTTTGCATCCTCACTAGCAAAACAAGAGAAGATAATGTGAATACAATGTATGAGAAAGGGGCAAAATGCGAAGAAGGAGCGGGCTGTCTGCTGCATAAAGAGAAATACGTTCCGTGTTATATGGCGCGTTCAAGTTAATTTTCAAATTTATTTTTAACGCAAGACTTTGTTTGGGTAAACCCTAGAAACCAAATTGGAAAATGCAGACGGAAAGACCTAAAATCAACGTAGCAAATGTCAGCTCTAAGGAACACCCTCTGCCATTTACCGTCGGTTTGACAATACCTTTTGTACTGGGCTCCTCTCCACTATGCAGATCCTCAGAGTAGCGCTGCAGGAGGTCCAGTACCACCCCATTGGTCCAGCCAAAGCCGACCTGAATCGCATACTCACCCCCTCCCCCAGGGGCACCACGTTGAACTTCTCAAACATATGTCCCGTTGCTTTCCAAGCCCCGTAGTTTGTAGTGATCCATTTCTGGGCGAGCTTTAGCGCTTCTTGTCTTAACTCTTTGTTACTTGATTGAGCAAGGCCGGTGATTAGCATATGCTGAAGCGGGGGCCAGGCGTTTGGGAAATCCCACTGTTGACCCGACGGGTTCAGTGAGGTCGGAAATCCCCCGGGGAAATCCAAAATATTTGATCGCTGGAGTGTACGGAGCACTTCGATCTCGCGAGTTGCATTTCCCTGATGCACGCCTGCCCAAAGAGGAACCACGCTAGAAGCGTAAAAATGTTTTTTCCGCTTCTTGTGTAGCTGACGATCATAGTCCAACCACAACCGTCTACTTTCTTCCCAAAGCACTGCTTCTACGGCCTCTCGACGAGCCTCAGAATACCCTCTATAAGTAGTTGCTTTTCCTGGGTCGCCAGCAAGGCGAGAGAACTTCTCAAGAAGTTTTTCGCAGTAGTAAAGAACACTGTTCAAATCCGTGGGGACAATCTGGCGTGTTCTGGTGCTACTCAAGGAACCCGTTCCTGACTCTGTGTGGTTGAACCAGCGAGTAGAGAAATCCCACCCACTTTCCGCAGCAGAAGCTATATCTTGGTATAGACCTGGTTTGGTATGGTCTGGGACGCCTTGAGCTGTATGCACATCTTCGAAGTAAGACTCGGGTCTTGGCGTATCCATGTTTACAGCGTAAATCGACAGGTTGTACTTTCGGCCCGAGGAAATCTCAACTTCAACAGTGCGGTTTTGTTTCCAGAAGCTGTATTCTTTCTCCAGTGTACCTAAGATCGACTGTAAATAGTCCATATCGTCGGTGTGATTTAAATAAAGATCAACAATTGGGATCAGAAACGGAGGCTGGCTTCTGTTGGTGTAGTAAATGCGTCCACCGTTCGGAACAAACCCGTAGGTTTTCACAAGCTCCACGAAGTTGTCAATCATCCCTTTGAGGACGGTGTCCTTCATGCCACAAATAAGCAAGCCTTCAATGACCCAGTACGAGTCCCAGTAATAAAACTCGCGAAATCGTCCCCCGGGAACAATGAACGGGTTTGGGACTAAAATCAGGGAAGACCGCTCGGGATTTTTGCGTGCCTCGTCACTGATCTTTCTACCGAGTTTCTTCCACAGTCCGTTGAGCTTCGAGGCGAAATCCCTCAAATAAGGGTCCTTTAATGCGACCAATTATCTCCGGGTTTTCTTTCCAGTCGGGCGGTGTCCACTTTTCCAAATCGTGTCCCACGGGATGAAAGTTATCCGAAACAAACTTAATCACTTGCTCTTTTGAGGCGTTGGAGGGGAGAGCTTTGAAAGCTTGCGACACATCCGCATCGTCTTTCCGGAGTCGCATGTCCACGAACGTTTTGGAATCGTTGAAAATGCGGGCCATTTGCACCGTGCGCAGGAGGTCTCCACGGCAGAATATCTTACTTCTGCATGCTGGCTTTTCAGCTGTTGACTCGGGTATAAACGTAAAGGGCAGGAGGAAAAACAAATACTTAAATGTCTCCATCTTGCCCTTCAAGGCCAGCAGAAATGAGCTGAATCAATTCGGCTCAGGTAACAGGTAACAGTTGCTAACGTTAAACATTAAACATGTCACGCACAAATTGTCACGCCTTCTCTTATTTGTCTAAGCCTTTAAAGAATAGATCACAAAACGAGAGGAAGACAGTGCATGGGGCAAAAGTACCGCGACATCATGAAAAATAAAGGTGCATATCGTTAGCGTAAATGCGAATCAGTTTCATTTACACATATTTGTCATAATTTTGTGACCTGAAACTGTGACAAGTAGCTACTGAGACCACAGGGCGCCCACAAGAGTTGAGAAAAAAAACTGAATTAATAAAATTTAATATGGCTAATCAAAATTGGCCCCGCGCACGACTACAGTATCAACTGTATGCGCATGTAGACTATTTGAAAACCACAAGAAACAGTCAATGTGTGCCAATAATTAACAATTATTCACCGAACGCTCGGTTAATATCCACCGCATTCAACGACACTGAGGTTAATAATTGCTTCAGTATATACAACACAAGCTGAATAACTAGCATTTATTCAAACAATTTCCTCTCCGGAAACCGAAACGGGAGGCCGTTTTCTTTCTCTTCGGCTGCTCAGAGGTGAATAGCACTAATTTGACCGTTACATGTTCGCTTTGGTCGTGTTGTGTCTTGATCATTTCCGGTTCCGCTTTGGACAAAGGTTCTGTGCATGCGCAGTCCTGTGTTATGGCAAAGTACTCGTGGCAACATGGCGGACGGTGAACGCAATACCGAAATTGCCGAGAATTCTCACAATTTAACAATTACCGAAGATCAGGACACATCTATTGAGGCCAACGGAGCTCCAGAAAAGGAGACTCAAGAGGAACCATATAATTATGGATATTCCCTACCGGAATATTACAAACTATGCTTGCAGTACTATCATAAAGGTAAGCGATCGTTCGAATTTCTTTACCTTAAATCTTCCAACACTTTCAAGGATTTTCAATAATTTTAATTCAATACATACATTTTTGATGCCGCATATTCAAGGAAATGAAACATTGATTTCTCAAGTGACATATCGTTTTGCCAGTTCATAAAAATAATAATCTTTCTTCAAACTTAGGGTGTTGAATGGCATGGAATTCGGTTAGTTTGTGCGGGTGTACTTAAAGTCTAACGGAAGTGCTTACGTGTTGTGTTGTCACTCAGTAAAACCTCACTGGCATTTTATTTGGATTAAGGGTTTGAGGGTTTAAAACTATTTATTTATTAAATGCAAATTTGTGTGGCGATTTCTCATTTGATTTCATGGCGAGGCCGGCCGTCTTTCATATGTTCGTACATTCATTAACAGCATTGCCTGAGTAACAACACACGAACTAGACTTAAAATTGTATGATTGCATCAGGAAATACAGATGGCTACTGTTGTAGCGTTCGTTCCAGTAGAATTTTACTCCAAGTAGCATATAATGACTGTTGACACAAAGTCATACCTGAAGATTGTATTCTGTTTATTCCATATCAGATTGTTTGTCCACAAAATTATACGTTATTAGCTGTTTGTTTAATGATGACATGCTGATTTTGGCTAGAGGTTTGTTCCAGGGAGCTGCTGAAATGCCTCAATCCTGAAGAAGAGTGTAGTATACTGTATGAATTATTTTGGTCTATTTTCAATCAGGGACATCATTGGTTTGGTACACTACAAAAAGTCTTATATGGATCTGTATCTGGCAAACATTTTATTTGGTTTAATGTGAGAAAATGTCAGCCAGTTTGTGGTTTCACAATTTACCAGACTGATTTGTGTACCTGAACCTACGATTCAAGGCACCTTGTTAAAACATGGCATTTCATCTTCAAACTCAAAAGTTACATTTCAATTAATTTTAAAATAAAGCTTCTGCATACTTGCCCTTGTATTATTCTTTGGTAGATGCAAAGATGCCTACCTCGTGAGATCTGCAAACTGGAGATGTTTGTCTTTACCTAGAGCTTCCCCCTTTTCTGTCAACAGATACTTTACCCTGGTTCCAGAGGCCTGTTGAGAAAATAAATATCGCTGAAAACCAAAACAGATGGCGATAGACAGGCCTCTGGTCACAGGAGCCAAGAACTTTGTTTACATATCATCTAATTAGGACAGAATTTGTCCTAGCTCATTGATTGGTTTTTCAAATGAAACAATAACTGTGATTGGCTTATGAAAAGACTGTGTAGTTTCCCAGCTGACATGAAACAACAACTCTGATTGGCTTAGGAAAAGTGTGGTTTCCCAGGTGACAGCACAGCACAGAAATGAGGTTCACTATTTGTATGACCAGAGGTTATTTTTTCTCTCAGCACTTTGTGCCTCGTAGTTGTGGTTTCACTGCGTAATTTCCTTCCTCCAAAGACAAATTAAATAACCTCTAGCACCCAGGGTACAGTTACTTCTGCAAATTGATGAAATTTGACAGCTGAAGACAGTGTTCCAGATAAAAGCAGGTTCTCAAGTCAAAAACCTGAGAAATCTGGCTGAGTTGTTAAGTAAGAAACTTTGGGAAGCCCCATGTCTACTGACCTTTTAAAAATCTTTCATCACCCCCTTCCACCAATTCTGAAAGTTATCTGGAACACTGTGAAGATTGGCTGTTTTAGCTGGTTACTGGCTCTCAATGTAGCTCTAATGGATTGATTATCAGCTTTCAATTATTTAATCTCTAAACTATCTCTTACTTGCAGAAAAACAGATAATAAAGTTGACTTATGATGAGAAAGTTCAGTTGACGGCATATTGGAAGCAGATTTCTAGTGGACCTTATGATCCAGAGAAATACCCAGATGTGGGTTATTTTGATGTTATTGGTAGCGACAGAAGGTAAACCTTCCTTTTACATGTATGCTGAGTCTATGTTGTATGGTTTTCAATGAAATGCAGTGATTATGTATATGTAGTTGAACACACAATGATTAAGTGCAGTTTTTGGCCAGTTGTGCATGAATGTAACATTGTGTGCCTTTATTTACATGTAATGTCTTCAAAGAGACTGCTTTTACACAAAGTGCAAGATTGAAATAGATTATAATAAGTTTATGTACTCGGCATGTATGTTAGGATCAGCAGGGTTGTAGCTAAGAAATTACTCAACTGGTTTAGGTAGCAGTCAAGCTGGCCAAAGCCGACATGGGGGTGGGTTACAGTGTGTTTGTCTGCGAAAAATCCAGCTGGCGATCACCTCTTTCTCAGCCGGCAAATTTCACTGGCAGCTGGCGCTTAGCGACAACCCTGGATCAGCTGAGATTATATTTGTCTGATTACCGTAGATCATTATCGTGAGGTTTAGTTGTTCAATCATGTACTTCTCTTACATATGTACAGTACATGTACACACATGTTGTGGAATTTTAGTTGTATCTGTGGTTCAAGTTTTTGTTTCCTTTTGGTTAACCCTTTAACTCCCAGAAGTGATAAGAATGTAACTTCTCTATAATTATAATAATACATTGTGCAGAAGGTAGGTGACGAGAGTCGACAAATCTATCACCCAGAGGGTGTTATCTTGATATAATGCCAAATTCTCTTAACTAATGTAAAAGGAACTGTACAGCAGCTCGAAAGGAGAATTAATATTCAGACCTTGGGAGTTAAAAGGTTCAGTGAATGGTTGTGACACAGGACTCAAGACTAACTTTTCAGCTTACTAGCCCTGTGGCTTGTGCACATGTTTGATTCACTAGCCAAAATAAATTTTTTACTAGCCAGACTTGTTCCTTAGATATTTTATTTTTCATCCTGTCAAGCAGTTTCAGTACCTTTTTGTCCAACTACAATACTGACGTGAAAGAACTGAACTTATCAG
Organism: Galaxea fascicularis; assembly: GCA_948470475.1. Lineage (NCBI taxonomy): Eukaryota > Metazoa > Cnidaria > Anthozoa > Scleractinia > Euphylliidae > Galaxea > Galaxea fascicularis. The sequence goes on along the minus strand of OX419342.1, from coordinate 22,939,788 downwards.
CTTACTAGAATACAGGTTTCTTTTACATTTGAAAGTTTTATGAGGAGTTTATAAACAGAGCAGTTTGAATCTTAAGGGGTTTGAACTAGAATGTCAAATAAATCCTAGCCTATATGTAGCTTGCAGTATGCATAAACAACTTAAAAAGAAAAATCAATGTTGTTTTGGTGGCTAACAACTTAAAAGGGCAAACTACAGTGCAAGTTTGAACAACCGGGGCCAGATTCCAGAGCCCAGGATTCCGGATTCCAGATTACCTTTCTTGTTGAGCCCTGAATGTATTATTGTGAAAAGGGCATGAAACAAAGGAAAGGGTAAATTGAACCATGACATACATGTATGTGTGCACGTGCATCAGTGTCAGGTTGAGCAAGCTCTCTGGGGCAGTCTGGCAGTGAGGCTGGAAAAGGAGTGCTTGCAACTACGTCTCTGTAATTTGAATATCTGCATCAAATTTTTTGTGCAAAATGCTGATTGGCAGAGATCACATTAATTAGTAATGACATCGTGTTTTTTTTTTTTTACATTTTGGGTTTGTTTCCACTTCGCACTGATTGGCAAAAGTCTGACAGCTCAGTCGATGGGAGCCACAGGGGGATTGGAGGTGGATATTCAAATTACAGAGACCTAGTTGCAAGCTCTCCTTTTCCAGCCCTGCCACCAGACTGCCTCGGAGAGCTTGCTCGCAGGCTAACCATTCCCTGCTACACGTACAGTGTATGTTGATTTCTTTATTCCATCCGTTAATGCAAAAAAATAAAGTTCAAATATACAAAACTTGTTTCCATTTGATTAACAAATGATTATGTTTGGTGAATTAGGAGGGCTTGGGAGAGTCTAGGAAATATGCAGCCACGAGAAGCCATGAAGAAGTTTTCTTCTTTACTGGGAACATGCTCACCGGAATTAGGCCCCTGGATGGAAGCCCAACAGAAAGAAAAGGAAGAGAGGGAGAGACTCAGGAGAGAGGAAGAAGAGAGACTACGAAGGGAAGCAGAAGAGGCAGCAGAGCGTGAGAGACAGAGGCTGATGGCAGAGGAAATGAGGAGGAAAGCTGAAGAAGAAGAAAGGTAAATAAAAATTTTATGTGATGTTTTTTAATGCCCAAACTAGGGTTAAAAAAGGGACTGAGGATTGACTTGAAGTTGCTGAAAATTGTGCCAAAATGGCATCACAGAAAATTACTGGTAGGATCTTTGGTGGTGTCATTGTTTACATCTCAACAGCAAAATTTCTTCTTGTAAACTTAAAGTGCTACTACGATCAAAACTTCACGCCACGCATGCTACAAAAACACATTCCTAACAACGTATTAGATGTGGCTGTACCTGTCTAGCGCATTGAAATTAAGTTTCAGCCCCGTAAAGTGGAAATATTGAACTCGAGAAAGCGTTGTTTTTCGAGTCCACCATTACGAATTTCTGTTCCAGCGAGCCCGCGGTATGGGATTGCGGTAATTTATTCAAACCCATTGTTTCTTTGGTTGTGACGTCATTTTCTCAACTCGCTGAACGAAGGATGCACTTTTCTCCACAAGAAGCTGAAGAGTTCCTTCAGGAAGGACGATGTCTAGCCTCGAGTTTTATAGCTGTAGCAACAGCAGCAATTGAGAAACTTTGTTTGAATCGTCTTCGTACGATGTAGGCGATAGAGACGGGCAGATCTTAATTATGATGACTCCATAGAGCCAGTTCCGACTGAAGAAGCGAGAACCAAATATTTAGAGCAGCTTGCTCTTGCAGAAGAGGAAGAGCAGACTGTGTTTAGTCTTTTTTTTTTTCTGGTGAGGAAGAAATTAGAGATTGGTAAGCTTATGTAGATGTATTGTTTTCTGTATTAATAAAAGAGGCAGGTTTCATAACTTTGAAGGTTGAGAATCCACAACAATTTCACCTTACTGCTAAAACCAGTTATCATTTATTTCTCTGCCTGAAAACAAAAATGAAGAAGTCTGACTACAAAAACTAGCATATGCAGCCGAGTCAGAGTGAGTGCTTGAAATCATCTTGTTGGTATATATAATTCGGGGTTTTCCTCGGAGAAAAACCTGCGAAGTTTTTCTTTATTTTGTCACTATTATTTTCCTAGTCTCTTTTGTTTTGACTTCTATGATTTATTTGTTCTACCTATTTGTCAATTCATAAGACACAAGAAATTTGAAGAGTTTTTTCCCCACAGTACAGAGATTCCTTACAGTGACATGAAATTTTGGCAGGGCAAATACACTGTATATAATTGTGCAAATTTTGTTGACAACCACTGGTGTGCTGTCTTGTGCCTAATGTAAAGTAACATTGCAAGGGGCCCACAAGAGTTGAAAAAATATGAATTACAGGTGTACCGTAATAAAATTGAATTATTGGCATACATTGTTGTGGTTTTCTTTAGTCTATGCATGCATATAGTTGATATGTACATGTACACGACAGCACTATAGTTGTATGCAGAACCAGTTTTGTGCTAAAGTGCCTTGAGCTTTATGCTAATTACAGTAGCTATGGGTTGCTATGTATATAAAATTTTCCTGCAGGGAGCTTTCTAAGCAGATTTGGCTGGCTGGTCCATGTTAGGAATGCCTCATGGCAGTGGCTGCAGGTTGATTTGATGGTTAGCATTGTTCCAGACTGATATGGATTTCAGGCAAAGCACAAGTGGCTATCCATTTTGGTTCTTCTCTGAATTTTTTACCTTCACAATTCAACCTCAAACATGAAAAATGTTTAATTATGATGAACAAGGAGATAAAATGGGGACATTCAGAGAGCAGAAAGGGAAAGTAAATATCCACCACTATTCACCTCCACTTCCGTGAATAATTGTTAATTATTATTAATTTGGCAGAAGGGTCAACAGGACTTTCAGACTGGCTAGAGGTATTATCCACCCCTGTCAAGTCTGTTTGAATTGATGGCTTATTTGGCACCAAAGCTTCTGATGCTAACTCACTGTTGTCAACATCTAGAGACATTTTAGTGTCACTCAAAATATCTTCCCTTTCTGATAGCATCACATCATCTGTGAAATCTGCATTGGCTTCTGATGGCACTGTAGTGTCATCAGAATCTTCCCTTGCTGGTTCCTTTACATCATCAGTGAAATCTGCATGCTCAGTGTCTACCAAATCTGCATGTAATAATAGAAAAAATTAATAACTGGTAACTAATCCAGTAATCTCAAAAAGGAAACCTAAGAGTTGACAAAATTATAGTTGAAGGGATATGATTTATAGTGATTCAAAGTTATGTGCAAATAAGTAGTTAGACAAACCTTCAACATCAGAGGGTGTTCCTGTGGCTTCCTCAAGCAAGGACTGGTTTTCCTCTGAAGAGACTGGCAGGTCCTTATGGAATGAAAAGTTCTGAACATAAGCTGTTGATCATACAACCTAACTCTTGCTAAAGAAAACAAGAAATTCAAAGAGGACGACCCTAATTTATTGAGGGTTATTATAGTGAGAGCAATAATTGTGGAAGTCTAGAGATTTAATATTACATTATTTGTAGGTCCTCGGTCATTTAAATAATTTTAATACATTTTAACTTTTTATGTTAAACTTCTAATTACAGAACTACTGTATAATATTTACTTTCTTATACGAGGTCTGAGGAGAGATAGTAGTGGTAACTTTAAAATAACAGGTTTAGTCTATCATCTATCCAATAATTAGCTATTGGTAACACTTTGCTTATCTAATCAAAGTTCTGCTTAAACAGTTTTGCACAAATCTCCTTGTTTTACTACTGAAGTATCTAAAAAATAACTTAAATAAGATATTTATTGTCATGTTGGTTGGGCGGTAAGGGAGAAATAATTATTCACTCACTTGTTCTGTGGCATACAGTTGAAAATAAAATTTAAAAAATCATGAGAAACTACAATTGAAAGTCCTAGCATTGATAAAAAAAGGCCCTGTATTCTGTAGTTTAGCTAAAAATAATAATAAAAAACACTGCGATTGCTCGACTTACAAACATTATCCTAACATTTAACATAAGCTAAACTTGGGGAAGTATATTCACACCTCGCGTGACTTGCACAAGCTTACCTTTGCCGCTCCTTCTCCTTCATGCAGAGAGTTATTTTGGATTCACGATTTGTTGATCTCTCCCCCTTTTTCCGTACCGTAGACAAAAATCCTGGGCTTTTTTATCGGCGCTGGCTCGGGTCAAAAGGCCGAGTAAAACATTCCTTGAAATCAACTGAGTTTATATAAACAACGTGCCTGTGGGCCAGGATGGACGTTCTTTCTCTTTGTTCCTACGCGAAACGGATCCCTTGTACTGTCTTCACGCGAATGCAGCAAAATTCCGGCCTGCGTCTTTATTTGAGCGGTTGCTGCAGCCCTGAACAACGCAACGACTTGCCACCATTGAGAAAACAAAACTCTTTTCCTACATAGGAGTCGATTAGGAGCGCTTGAAGTGGGTGAAATCATATGAGAAATTAGCCCTGTGGTGCTGCGACTTGAGAAAATGACGTCACTTGATTTTCCAGGGTAACCAGGCCGCAGGAACATGGCCGTTTAATGGCGGACCAAAATTTACGGATTTTGAGCGCAAAAAAACGACACTTCCCTTCATCGTATGAGGATATAATTTGGGGATCATGTACTTTACGATATTAACTATCAATCAAGCAAAAAGGGAAGGTATTCGATAATTTGATCGTAGTAGCACTTTAAAACATAAGAAAATAAAGTCAACATAATTATATTAAATAAATATTACATGTATCATTAATAAGAAGAGTTTGAAAGGGAAAGGGTGAGTGACATTCTCAAATGCATTTCAAATTTAACCCTTTACTTCTCTGGATCTGATTAGCAATTCTCCCTTCAACCTGCCATACATTTCCTTATAAATTTTAAAAGAGAATTTGCTGTTAACACCCTCCGTCTGATAAATTTATCTTTATTTATTACCTGTTTACTTTTTAATATTTTGAAATTGTGAGTAGAAGTTACATGTTAATCACTCCTGGTAGTTAAATGGTCAAAATATTTTATGGACTTTCAGTATGGTTGGTTGACAGCTTCACCTCTCAAAAACTCACATTATCCATTATTTTTTTTAAGGAAATAATGTGACACATGCTTTCGATTAACTGTCTTTTGTAAACCATGCACAATTTTACAGCTGTGATTTTCATGAATTTTTATGCTAGACTGCAGACATCAACAAAGGTCAGCCCATAACTTACAGATTTAAAGGGCTGCTTTAACACTTAAATCCACTAATAACTGTTGTTAGTGGATTTAAGTGTTAGGGATACATTAAATAATTTGAGGACTAAAAGTGTTTTAAGTAATGCTTACTGTGCAATTTTTTCTAGTTTTATTAGTAGACGTGTTACTGCTAAGCGTTGTTTTGAAGTGTGTCTAATTGCTACAATGTCCATGCCTTCCTTTGAGTCTAGTAAAGGTGTAATTGCTGAACATTATTTTGAAGTGTGTGGATGTTTTATTTGCTCTACCTCCAGGAGAAAACAAGAAAAAATAATGGAACAACAACAACAGCAACTTTTACAGCAACAACAAGAAGAACGCTTACAACAGCAACACCAACAACAGAGTTCTGGACAACAGGTATACCAAGCTATTTATGAACACACTTGTAGAATTCAACTGCAAGCCTCCAAAATAAGGAAATTGATTTAAACAGATGCAAGGATTTATTTCAGTGACAAAAATATTTGTGGATTTGTGGTTAGGTCAATGTTAAATATAGTTACAGTAACAAGTGGGTTTATGCTTTTTTTTCTTGTTGTTATTATTCAGCCTAAGACGATGGCAGTTAATGGGACACCTAGGATAGCACCAGCTTCGTTATGGACTCGTCCAAAAGTTCAAGAGTTTATTCAACATGTTAAGTCTGATCCTAGTTCGGTGTTAGTGGTTGGTCGTGGTGAGACAATGACAGTTCGGGTACCCACACATGAAGGAGGTAAGTCAAGAGGTTGTCATGGAAACCAAGGTGGTTTATCCTAGTCATTCACAAGATTTGAATGAACATGGCAGCTATAAACGTGTACACCTTCAATGACTGATCCAGGACTTCTATCAGATGGGACAATATAATTTGTCCCAGTCTACAAGTAAATGGTGGACATTGCAGTTTTCTGGGGGACAGTGTTTTTGCAAGTAGTGAATATGAGAAGCTCATTAAAGTGTTCTCCCATAAATTATTAAATTTAATAAACAGTTATTCATACTAGTTCCCAGGAATCTCGAGCCTGACAGCCGTATTGGTAATATTGGAGTTGACTCACACTAGGTCCACATTGGCCATTAGCATTTCGGTTGCTGTTTATTGTTAAAAAATTAAGTAGGATAAACAAAGTTCTTGTGCTCAAAAAATCTGAAGTGCTCTGAAATGGCCCAGTAGATGAATTTAAAGGGGACAGTTTTGCTCAAACTGCGCCAATCCTGCAATGGCACGCTATATATCAGACACTGCACCTTACACCAGGTGGCAGTATGCGTTTATCCAGTGAATTGCATTATTGCTGGTTTAGTGTTGAAATCTCTGATGTGTTCCTAAGAGTTTAGTGCATCCTGTGATTGTCAACAATAGACCGCTTTAGGTTGTATGTTTTGTTTTCCCACTGTAGGCCATGTACTGTTACCCTGGAGAGCTGTTTCTTTGAAATTTTGTTTATTCTCCAGGATATGTATGCATAATTTATGAAAAGACAAAAGGCAAATCCCTTCGGGAACATCACATGACCTACATTGGGAAAAACAAAATATTCAAGCTAAAGACGAAAATTTGCTTTAATGCAGTTACTGTTACTATGAAAATCACAAAACCGCGAACACTAAGAATTATTTCTCGAATGTTTATCGTTCTTCAACCAGTAAGATACGCGATGAGACTGCACACATGAAAAGAAACCACTGACCACTAAAGTGATCAACGTTACAGTTTGCGGTTTAGCCATCGTGAATCTGATTGGTTTCCTTCTGCAACACTATAGACATTCCAGAAACATTTGCAGTGTTCATGGTTTTTCACACTAAAGAGCGGCTCAGTTTACTGCACAAGAAGACAGTAATGGGTAAATGTGTCCAGCCATAATCAGTCAGTTAAAGGCCCAATCCTCGGGCCAGTCAGATCCCAACCGTTTGCCCTGGCAACCCTTATCCCCCCACCCCCACCCCCCCTCTCCCTCTTACATTTACACTTTTGGTGCATAACGATATGTTTTTCTGACATCCCCTCTCCCCCAAGGGACTTGCCTGTTCTGGGAATTTGCTACTGATGTCTACGACCTTGGCTTTGGTGTCTCTTTTGAGTGGTCTCAACCACATACCAAGAACATCACAGTCGCAGTCAATGAATCAGATGATGATGAATTCACAGAAGAGGAAAAATCACCAGAGAGCGAGTCCAGTCCCCCAAAGCCAAGAACAGACGAGATACTCCCTGTGGTTCGGAGGCCTTGTAACGAGGAAGTGATCGTTGGCAGCCATATGTACCCAGGCCGGGGTGTGTATCTGCTCAAGTTTGATAATTCATACTCATTGTTTAGGTCAAAGACATTGTATTACCGTGTTTACTACACTCGATGATCAAAGACAGTGCTACTCAAGAAGAACGGGTGGTGCACAGGGCGCCCCGATCTTTGTGGGATTAAAACACAGGATCCCCATTAACTGGGAGCGTTTTTAAGAAAATGAAAAATGAAAATGCCTGTTTTGCTGTAAGATTGAACTGCAACACTCAACGCCCTGTTATTCTGTGACCGGTTGAAAATATGGTGAAAATAAGGCAAAGCATAGGTATTTATACGATTTGATTTCGTGTTTTTCTCTATCCTTCACGTTGTTTTAGTATTGTAGCGTAATAGATTCCTCTATCTCATAGAATTGCTGTCAGTTTTGTAGAGGAAAACGATAGTAGTTGCGTTGGTGATTGGATAAATAATTGTCAACATTTGGCTCTTTATGTAGTGATGTACATGTACAGAGGAGATCTTGGGGTCTGGTAACCGAGATATCTAAGCCTTAACTCTTTAACTCCCAGGAGTGATCAGCATATAACTTCTCCTTAGGATATCAATACACTGTCTTGCCGACAAGTGATGAGAATAGACAAACTTATCAGCCAGAGGGTGCTATCTTGATTTAATGTCAAATTCTCTTAACCAATGTGCAGGAGACTGTATAGCAGCTAGAGAGGAGAATTAATCATCAGATCTTGGGTAGTAAAGGGTTAAAGTGGACAGTTGCGTTTGAAAAGGCTAGACAACCCTCATTTAGCATAAAATTCGCGCTGTTCGGTTATGATAGCATGCTATAGAAATTTGGTTAAATTTATACTTTGGAACGCTCAAGGGTAGAGAAAATAATGGCAGGACATGGTCTTGTTTTGAATAGAAATAAATATATTAAGAAAGAGAATAGGAATTGTTACCGTAATATTTCGAAGTCATAATCATGGTGAAACTGTCTGTGGACTATGACCGTTCACACTAGTATGAATTGCCGGGGAAGGCGACAGTTTACATTTTAGACTACTTTCACGCCAAAGCTCAAATTTTTAGCCTCTATTTTGAAAGTTTACGACTGTAGTCTGTTGAATTGTCTCTAACAAGCATTTTTGCCCTCTATGTAAGCTATATAGATATGTGCTGCCCCAAATTGTATGGTTTTTGATCTGAAAACGGGTATAGTTTGTGGCCATTATGGTCTTAAATCAGGTATGGTTTTCAAGGAAACATCGAGGGGGTATAAACTTATTTGTGTTCTGAACTCTGAATGAATAAACTTGAGCTGAATTTTACCGGAGAGTTCTTGACTTCGGTACTAATGCGAACCTTAATTACGCTACAACAAAGCCAGTGACAAAATTTGTAACCGCAACGTCAGGTCTAAAAACGGGTATGGATTTTAGAGGCCATGTCTGAAAACGGGTGTGGAAAATGGCATGTTTTGGTCTGAAGTAGGGTTCCGAGGAGTACCTCCCCCGGGTTTTTGCCAGACAACATTTAAACAAGTGGTGGAACAGAGAATTAACTATGAAGTGTAAATTAAAGTCTTAATAGCGGAGCTCCAGCGGCCCGAAGGGCCGCAAAGCGGAACCCCATACCTATAGAAACCCGTCAACTGCCGTCAACTGCTTTTCTCATGGTAATCTTGGCTAGCGGTATTGCTCGTGGGCGCGACCGACGACGACGCACAATAATTAATAATGTCCTAATAATAATAATAATTTCCAATATGGCGGCCATACTCCAGCTGACCATCTCCACAGCAGACATCTTTGATATTAGACATCCATGTTATGGTCAATTGACACCTGTCAAAACAATGTATCCGCTGACCAGTATCACGTGACCATATTGCCGGCTCAAGTTATGAGCTGTCGAGGTCAGCTGTTTTTTTGAAGTTGACCGCTGATCAGGGACTGGTTTTCAATTGGATCGTAGGCTCAAGCCAGGCCAAAACGAGGCTTAATTTTTCGTCCTGCAAGCAATATTCGCCGCCTAGCTTGACTTCTTCTCAGTTCTTTTTTTGTTTAAACCGATGAGAATCAGCCTTTGGATGTTAAGAGGAACAAATTGGATTGCCTGAGTTTGCTATTTTATAGTTTACGGATGTTCGAGAGAAAAGATCGTGTGGTTTCGCAGGGTTTTAATCATGCAGACGCTGTCTTTGATTGCTGACTTTTGCGGTGTAATAATGAACTGGACGGTTTTGCCGCTAAAAATC
>OX419342.1:22922576-22925076 GCA_948470475.1 Galaxea fascicularis | reverse complement strand
CAAAGAATTTATTTTAAACAAAAGCCAGGAAAAGGTACAACAAAGATAGCTTTTGCAACTGAAAAACTTTATTCTAAACAACACAGTACATCAATCACAAAAAAATTCAAGTTACAACTGTTTACTTTGGAAAACGCACAAAGCCCTTTAGCTTAGTTTTTCAATTAGTTGACCTTAGTTGTTTGGTGGCTTTAATGGATCTGAACTGAATAAAGAATTAGACCTCACAACAAAATGCAGTTCGAAAAGCAAAAAGAAATTGTTTGTGACTATAGGTATACTTAGCTTTGCGATAACAATATTCAAATATGAAGCTGACATAAAACTTAAAGCATATACTGACGGGCTAATTTGAAAAAAAAAAACTTAATACGGATCTTTGACATATTTGAATCCCGGGCATATGGCCAGAAGAAAGCACATTTTATATTTTGCTTGTGGTTTGTCAGTGCCAAATAAAACTGTGCTTGAAAGTACGGACTGTGAGCTTCGGCTAAAATATGAACTTCAGTCATTAAATTACTGGTTGCATGATTCGTTGGCGATTCGTTTCGAACATGTTAAAAATCCTACTTTGAATCCTAGAATCTTAAGGTTAAAATACGTAGTTAGCAAAATTTAATAGTAAATATGGCCTTTTCGAGAACATGCCCGTAGTTCTTACACTCTATTCGCCTTCTTCTTGGCTTGTCTTCGGTCCTGCCTCCTCCTCAGTCTGAGGCTCCTCAAATTCCATGGTGACGTCAACACTTCTCTCACTTGGCAACATAGCTGGGTCACGTGAAGCTTCTATCACCAGCTGGCCTTCTTTGGACAGGCGTGATGTCACTGAGCTGAGATCCACGTCATCGGGGAGCACGACACGACGACAGTAATCACGTGACCAATAGGAAACGCTGTCCTCTGATCTGTGTTTTCCAGTGATGGTCAGCTCTTGTCCACGACGTTGGACCTTGATTTCTTCTGGTTTGAAGCCACTGAGATCTAGCTTAACGGCAAAATTTCCATCATCCTTTTTGGCGTTTTCTTCAACCCGCTTGATCCCTTCGAGGACCAGAGAGCCTCCATCTTGGCTAGCTCGTGACGTCACAGAAGTCGGATCGACCCCCTCTGGGATTTTGATAACCTTCTTGAACTCACTGTTTTCGAATCCATTTTTGTCTTCTGATCGATGCTGGCCATGTAAGGTGATGTTTTCGCTGTCAACATCCAAGGATATTTCGTCAGGTTTGTACTGGTTTAGTGGAAAGGAAGCGATTTGGATTGGACCTTGAGTCGACTTGTTCTGCCTCCGACCGCAGCCAGTGTTGCCTGCTTCTTGCTCATAAGCCGAGACGATCTCTCTCAAAAGGTCATGGAAAAAGCCAAAGCTCGGTACATCTTGGTTATAATGACTGCGATAAATGAAAACAATGGAAACAAGAGAAAAAAAGTTAGTGGCAGTCTTAACGCCCAATTCCTCGGCCCTAAATTTTCATTGATTTGGAGAACAAATAATTCCTTGGACGTCCAAGGTCTACCCTAAGAAATTAGATGAAAATAGCTTTGTTTTAGGGCCTCTTCACATGCGCCCGGTTGACCGGGCTGACCCGGTTTCCGAGATCTCGCCACACCGCTAAATCGTTTGTAAAAATTTCGATGTGTTCATATGAGAGGGCGGGCTGGCTCGGTTGGCGAGATCTCGGTTTTTCCAACCGAGATCTCGGGAACCGGGCCGAACATTTTTGCCATATGAACACTTCAGCCCGGTTACCGGGAGGAAAGTAATACAATGCATTTTCGTGATAGAACGGATATTTTATGACATTACCGAGATTTTACCTCTCTTTTCATCGAAAATGAAACTCGGAATAATTTCATTTGACAACGTAAAGTCAAAGGAAATTTGAGGCTGCTTAAACAAAGAAAATCGAGAAATTCTCGCCAGGCTTGTTCGTTAGATTTCATGCCTGAATGGTCGCGTCACCAATTTTTCAAATGTTTCATCTAGGAAAGCGGGCTGAAAGTCGCCATATGAACAGAAACCTACTTCATCTCGGTAACCGAGCCAACCCGGTTAACCGGGCTCATATGAAGAGGCCCTTAGATTCGAATGAAAAACGCTTTGGCAATTGGTGCTGATAATCAATTAGTCGAACGATAACTGATTATGATATATTGACGTTTACGGCGACAATTAACCCCGCTGCCGTGTGAAAAGGCTGTGAATTTCGGAAGGCGTAAAGGAATACATGAATACTAGCTTACCGTAAAAATAAAAAAAAAAGAAATATGAAAGAACAGCAAGATGATGACGACTACAAATGCATGGTAGCTCAGCAAGATTCTCCGATCTCTTTTATAGAAAACTTACTGAGAAGACATAGAAGACTTAGAAAACTTACCAGTATGGTTCATAAGTTGGGAATCCGAAAACGAGAGCCATTTCGTCTTAACAACGTTCTTGACTCTTGTAGCTTCTTCTTCTAAATGCTGTTTCTTCTGAGAAGTCTTGAATTGT
>OX419342.1:22835076-22920076 GCA_948470475.1 Galaxea fascicularis | reverse complement strand
TAAAGGGTTAATGGGGACATAGTTTTTGGGTGAAGATGTTGTTAACCCTTTCACTCCCAAGGGGTTCTCCATTGACGAGTAAAATCATCTGGCGTTAGACAGAGTAAAATCTGTAAGTGCCATAATTGGCACTATCGGGAGTTAAAGGGTTAAAGTCACTTCAATCTAATGATGACTTGACAATCTAATGATGAAATGTTAGGCTCAATATATTAATAATAATTTATTAATGTGATATGGTTGCTGGGTTGAAACTATTTACAACGTCAATGAGGAATAAATCACACATAATTATAATTGTAATTAAAATGTACCTGTTGGGGGCAAAAATTAAATTCAGGAATTAAAATTTTTCAACCTAGGTTGATTCTCAATTCCCTTTGTTTCCTAACCCTGGTTATTGAATAACTAGAGTAATAAGAAGACAATAGGAACCTAGGTTGAAAAATTGGGAGTTAAGTGATTTAATCTTGCCACCACAGATAAGTATACTTTTTCATCTTGGTCTTGTGATGTTTTTTTTAGGAGGGAGCATGACTGATTCCATGATATTCAATGCAATGACGACAAGCATGCAGCTTGCTCAAGAGTGTTTGAAGGAAGATCTGTCCACTGGAGAAGAACAAGCTGAAGCTAGCCCACCCTTTGAGGGTCTTGAATCCTTTGCGCAGACCATAGAATCAGGTTTGTAATGAAACCAGAAGAACTACTTTCAGGTTATAATTTATAGAGGAATAGGCTTTTAGCAATTTGTACTGCCCTAAATGTACATTTCCATCTTACATCATCATTAACAACCACTCCGTAGCACCAGTACAGAATGATTGAGCCATCCCCTGTAGGCTTAGAACTACAGATATTATTAAATAAATTTAATTAGTCCATGCCAGTTTAAGCCCACTGATAGTAATTTTAAATGTATACAGTACTAAATGCCACCTTAATAACTTTGCTTTCATTGTAGAAATCAATAAAAAAAATCATTATTCTTTTATTTTTGATAGCTTATTTTTGTTTTCAGTTCTTGCAAGAGTGAAGCTTTCCTTTACAGACACAGTGATCAGATTTGAACATTTAACAAAAGACAGTAAAACAGGGATAGGTTTAGAAATACATATTAAAAGGTAGGTAACATCTCAGTTAAGACATGAAAATAGATCAGAGTGGCTACAGTACCAAGCAATAGAGTTGCTACATTACCTCCCTGGTTGCACTTCTTGTAGCTTTTCAAAGCCCTTTTTAACGTTTTAATTTCCAATATCAACATCTGTATTCTCTTTGCAGTTGTCAAATATTTCATAAGTTATATGTAAGGAGAATTTGTATATTAAACATTAACATGTTTGGATAGTTAGGGATTGGTTTGCATCTACTGAGACCCTTTGATTTAAAGAGAGAATGTACATGTATTGTTCCAGATGGTATCCATACCCCCCAGGGACCATGGAAGTTGTTCCTTTGATTTTATATATCTTCCCACCCTTTCTAAAGTTCTTATTTAACTTCATGGTACCCTTTGAAAATGCTGGCTTTTGAGAATTTAGCCCCCTCCCCTTTGGGATTTCCTGTACCTACTATGGGGAGGGGGAAATTTGGCACAAAAAGTTGCATCAGTGTCTGTAGAACTTGTAATTACAAAGAGGTACTGGTGTCTGTCTCTTTTTAAAATAATTCTTGACTGGTTTTGTTTATTTTACCTTTGATAATGACACTTGGCCATGTTATCCCCTTTTGCAGAATTGACTACTCTGATTTATCCACTGAGCTTGCCGAGAGGGATAGCCACTATAAAGCCAAGAGTGTCTATGAACCTGCTGCTTGTGCTTGTAAGAAGCTCAAAATCTTTGGCATCTCTGTTCACCTGGATGAATTTCCAGAGGAATCAAGGACCATTCCTCAAGCCCCAGAATATCATGATTCACTTCCTCCCTCCCCTGGGTCATGTTCCCCACCTCTTCATCACCCCCACAGTACTTTTGATGGACTGTCATTGTCACCTGAACAGTGTCACACCCCTCCCCTCTCAGGAAGTCTTTTACCTCAGATCAAGGTTGCCACAGTTGCTGGTCACTCAGAGATCAAGCTGAAATTAAAGCAGAATCTTCATGTTCCAGGACCCAAGGTTAGTTCAAATAAAATTTATTGATGGTGTAAATTTCCTTAAGTGTTTCCAGGGAATTAATGACTGAGGTGCCTCAACTCAGGTCTGCCACTAAACAAATAATTATATATTTAACCCATTGGCATCTGGAACTTTCGCCGAAAATCACGTTTTCCAGCTAGTCGAGTCATTTTCTTGCCACTATCTAGCAATTAGGAGCTAGAACTCACCACAAAACCGTTGACAAGTCGTGCACTACGCGGCCTTCTGCTCCAGATGCAAAACATTAGCTTTCAGAGTACGGGCATGCGCAGAAAGCAAAATTTCGAGATAGTTTTTGGGTTGAAAAGTGACACAGCAGTCTTGACTTTTGCTTTTCGCTTTCTCTTCTTCCCTCTTTTCCCGTTCTTTTTGCCTCATTTTTTTTGGGCTTTTGCTGGGTATTGAGTGGGCTTTGTTTTGGTGGGAAAAAGTTCTGGAAAAGCGTTTAGGATCCTAGGATTTGATGAAAGGAAAGATAAGTGGGTGGTGGGGGCAGATTTTTATAGGAATTTTTGCGTTCATGTCGCTTGGTTTTTTGCCTTTATGTTTGGCCCCCCTTGACTGAATCATGCTCAATCTGGTATGGATTCAAAGATCTCGCTATGATAAACACGTTAGTCAACAAAACTACGCTTGACCGTTCAAACTGATGGCGTCACAGGCGACAGAAGGCACGTCGGTCTGCCAGGGCGCATGGGGGCGCATTGGACTTAAATGGGTTAAATACAATAATACATACAGGGGTTTCATTAGAAACCGCCAACCAGCGAAAACCGCCGCCTACTTTGCCAGAATGAACCTCGCACCAGACCCTACTTTGTCTAGATTTCACTAAAAATATTTAATGATTAAAAAAATTAATCAGGTCACCCCTTACTTTAGCTAGCTTGGACGGCTATTTCAAAAGTGATTGAGACCCCTGTACATAACAAATAAAATTTGAATTTGTTTAACTCTACTTCACCTACCTTATTTGTAGTTTGTTTGCAGGACTGCTACTCAATTTCGGGAAAATTTGAGGGCGTATTTTTCTTTAAACTTGCAAGAGGCCTGGGCCTGGTTGTTCGAAAGGCGATTAACTTACAGTAATCCAGGATCAGCGTAAACTTTAGTTTCAGTTTTCTAACTTTTGGGGGAAAGTTTGTTGTGCTTTTTTGTTTTGTTTTCAGGATTGGTCTAGCTCTTCTGATGTAAAATTTTGTAGAATATAAGCATTGAACAACATTTGGGAATAGAATCCTTGGTTAGTTATTTTTAATCTTGGATTAGCATTAATTGCCTTTTGATCAACCGAGTCTGGCAGAAACAATAGAAGTTCACTTTCAAATAACATGTTGTTGGTTACCAATAGGCGTTTTTTCTCATGCATTTTTGTCTCTCGCTGGATCTTATTGCTGACAAGAACTGATTGAAGACCAGGATTCAGCAGACTTAGTCCACAAACAGCTGAAAGACCTGAGCCTGAAGACCCCTACAGTCATTCAACCAGTTGAGGTCCAGCGAGAGATAAAAGTGCATGAGAGTAAATCACCTTTTGTTAACCAATAACATGTAATTTGCAAATTTTAATGTGACTTCTGTGTTGCAAGTTATCTAGGCTATACTCTCAGGCAATAATTACACCAAGGTGTGGCTGAACACACTAAACAGTCCTCTTCCATTGGCAAACATCTCATTAACAAACTCCGTATTGTCTTGAAAGACCTTAACAGACATTTTTCTGTTCTTAAGAAGTGCATAAATAAGTTTGATTGTTTAGTGTATGAAATGCTACTAATTAGAGAATTATCACTTAGCCTATCTCTTAATGTCCAGTTGGACTCAATTCAGGCAAAACTATTTACATGATATTGCATTATCTAATTAAGATGACTTGTATGTTAATTTTGAGTGAACAATTTTGTGTAATGCATTCAAACTTGAAAATGGTGTCATGATGTCATTGAAACACTGTTCTTTTCTATCGCTAATTTTTACTTGTCTATATTTTTCGAAACTGTTGTCTATTAAATTGGCTTGAGTATTAAATTTGGCATTTGAAAATTGAGAATAAGGTAGATTCCTTTTGGTACAATAACAGTGGTTCATACATGTAGCAAGAGTTCACTGTTAGGAGACTCAAGAGAAATTCAACTCAAAAAATGTCTCCTACCCTGCTTGCTACTGCTATAAACTGCTTTTAGATGGTTGTGTTTTATTCTCCTTGAGTAATGTTTTACATGATTTCTGCTTAGATGGATGTTGAGTGTTTTCTTGGAACACTGAATGTATTCTTGTCTCCCAAACAAATTCATCTTCTCAAAGAGTTCTCAACAGGATTTTCATGTCCAGGTTTGTTTCTGTAAGAGTCTGTTAGTTATTATAACATTTTTTTTAATGTGCCTGTTAAGCAGGTGCCTGCCTATTCTCTTGTATCATTCAGAAATTGATGTCTTTTTCCTGAGAAAAAAAGCGGTTTAAGGTTGTCTCCTTCTACAGTTACTTTTATTGTACCTTATCTGTATCTTTATAAGAAAACAGTGGGAAAAGGTCAAGGATACTTCATGTCAAATTCATGAAGAGACCACAAGATAACACAATCCATCATGGAGTTCATACTGTAGATCAGACACTTGTGCAAGCTGTTGTGGGTCTTCTGTGGCTTTAAAGGCCTATTCATTGTTAGGCTGTAAAAAGATGTGGATGTGACCATACAATGTAATTTTGAGCGGAAAATGCACGATCGATATAAAGTTTATTACATTTAGATATGGCACCCTCAGAATTTCTATAAAAGGGTTCTTTTTTCCTCAGATCTGCCCAGCCAGACCACAGTGAAAGGTCACTCAGTTAACAAACCCATGCAACCAGAGGACTATCAGAAAATAGAACAGGATCTACAGAACCAGCTCATGTCCAAGAAACTCCAAGAACATAGACACCAACAGTCACAACAAAGAGTTAATTCATGGAACTTTAATTTTGACTCCTTTGGGACAAATGATGCACCCTCCCACTACTCCTCAGGCACTGATTATGACAGCATTTTAGGGGAGGAGGGAGAGGAAACATTTTATTCCATGTCACCCAACCAAGATGTCCTTCCTCCTCTTGAAGAGCCTGTCTTGCCTGCCGACATGCTGACGATAAATAGACTGCCATCTGGGAATCTGCTGCAGTCACCAGACTTTTCCTCTTTAGGGGCTCTGGGAGTCCTTCAGTCATCACCTTATCAATTAATCAACACTGTAGGGGCAGACAAGAGATTTGTAAGCCAGAAAATTCAAATTCCAGGTGAGATTCCTCTCATGATATGCCTTTCCTGTTGAATATCTTGCAAATTAGGGTTATAAATTGTGTTTGTATGACCATCAGGCATTTCCTTCTTCATGTTTTCTGTGCACTATCTGGACTTCAGTGTGGCCAGGCCTTGTTGCTTGATGCATACTCAATGTGTTCCTGTTAGTATGTAATGTGGCTGAGATGACTGGTTTCTGTGGCTCAGAATTCATTTGTTCACAGGTCTGACACTAATAAGACATGAAATTTACCACTGACAGTCATTTAGAGTGCTTTTCATATGTGACATGTGTTGTAAAACCGAAGCCAAAGTAATAAATACTCTGACCAATCACAACAGACACAAACAGCACAATGAGCCAATCAGAATACAAATTAATTTCATGTGGTTGATACAAAATGCAGGAATATACAGGCATGCAAAGCTGCAATCAGTTTTGGTTTTTGCTTCTCAATGGTTGTAAACATAGCGTGAGCTCTGCTGGTCAATCACAGTGGAAAGTAATTCAAAACCAAAACAAACTCTTAGGCAATTTACTTCAGTGTTCACCTGAAAACAACTATTTTAATATTAAATAATATTGCTGTTGGTATTGTTGTTATTGCTATTGCTGTTACTACACTGTTATTTATGTAAACGTGACTTTTGTTTTGCTTTAGGTTCAGGTACCTCCCTTGCCGAAGCTGCCAGTTCTATGTTTGCCAGTGCTAAGCAATCTGTATCACCTCACTCGCCTGTTAGTGAAGTGAAGATTGGTAAGCACAGTGTAAAGAAAACAAGTTTAAAATGCACACTACAGTTAGTGTACTGTATTAATTGTAATTTGATTGATTTAATCAGTTTTCCTGATCATTTCTCTCAATAACTCTTGAATCTACTGCACACTAAAGCAGCTCCCACCATATGTGACTACTGTTCTGGGATTTAAAGAACCATCTTTTAACGACAAATTCAGCTGCAGTAATTTCTTAGTAATCATGATTGAAACTTGGGAAAAACAGATTTTTTTTCAAGATCAGCAGGGTTCTCAATAGAAGGCGGCAGCCGGCGATTGATCGCCGCTTACTTTGGCATTTATAGTCGCTTACTTTGTGTTCAAGTCACTTTTCTTTTCTTTGTTTTGTTTCTTCTGGCTTTGCTGAAGAGCCTCCCACTTTATCAGTGTATGATCACCTCCTACTTATAAATCTATTGAGAACCATGGATCAGGATAGTGAAAAGTCGGGAAATTTTGTTTTTGGTAGGCCATTTAGGTTTGAAACACCATCAAAGAATTTCCTTGTTGGCTGATATTTCAAAAATTAATTTCTACAAACTAAGGAACTGATTTCTGTGACTTCATGTTTACTTATTGACTGCTTTCACAAGAGAAGGGAAACAGGATAAGCAGTTGACATAATATACTTAGGTATATAATTAACGGTGCCAGTCAGCCTTGACCTTGTGCATTTGATATTAATTTTTACATACCACTTACTAACCGAGTTCGAGGTCCGTACTGTAAGTTATGGACCAAGTTTTTTTCCCATTTACTTATGGCCCAAGTGTGAAGTGCACAGGCCATAAATCAACGGGAAATAAACGAGGATCTGTAACTTACGGTAGGGACCGAGAAAATGAGGTTAGGAAGATATTTATTATATCTCTGAGGTTAATCAGGCACATGGAAAAGAAAACTTTCAAATTTAGCTGGCTGTACAGTAGAATACGGCCTGCTAAATTGACCAATCACAGTGTGTGTAGTAACTGACAGATATAACAAAGGGAACTTAGAAAGTAAAGCTTTTTAATAGGATCCAGTTTAAATATGAAACTCCACATTTTACTGCCGAGTGCAATATTGCTTTTTTAATGAGAACTGCAAGGAATGAGAAGGAAGGTGAAGGAAAGGTCTGTGCAAACTCTTAGCTATCATGCAAGTAAACCGAGGCTGTGCTCTGAGAAAAACAGTTGGGCATCAAAATTTCCAAACTCTTGAAATCCAGGCACCCAACATATACGTTTGGTGCAAAACCTAATATTTCCTGGTTGCCCAAAGGTGAAAGTAAGTTGCTAGGAGCGACTGGGTGTTGCTAGATAATAGAACACAGCCCTGGACAACACTTGACAAGATGCATCATGCATTCAAGCATTCATGCAAGTTCAAGCTAACAAAGTTTACAGTACCAGTGGGGTCTTTTATTTCTTTTTTCTACTTTAGATGGTGTTTCAAGACATGGTCTTTCATCAGGGAATCCTGGTCTAGCTGGAATAGCAGCGCTAGATGACCCCTGCCCTGATGTGGTTAAATTGAATGTAAAGCTCACCAGCCTGGCTGTAACAGTGCTCCATATTGACCCAGTGTTGACGCCATCATCAGGGACTAAAGATTTTCGTCATGATGACACCACTCATCCACTGGCTTGTATGGCAGAAACGTTTTTTTCGAACCTTGGTACATATGGATTTGGGGGAAAGGACTTTGAAGAGATGGCAGAGAAATTTGCGGCTGCATGTACCTCAGATCATCTTAGGTACAGTTGTGCTTTCATCAGTGTCACATCCTTTTTCTCAATGTTTGTTAAACAGCAAGAACGCAGTTGTTTCTAAAATACAAAGTGCTCCTTGGAGTATTTTTATAAAGAACATCTGTAGATCTTACCTGAAAAAGCCAGCAGTTGCTGCAAAACATGTTTGTAGGGCTTAACAGACTAGAACATGAGTTGCTAAACAAGTGTTTCAAGGGGTTAAAGTCCCACTATACTTAAAACAGCTCAATTTAAGAATACCAAGCAAACAATCTAAGGATTGTTCTCTCGGTAACTAAATTTTTAAACTTTCACCAGAACTTGACCTCTTGGCTTCAATACGTATGGGTTATTGACCAAGCGAGAGGTCAAGATGGCTGGATATTGGCCAAGTTCTTTTTTTGCGTGTTTATGGACCGAGACGAAGTTGAGGTCCATAAACTCGCAAAAAAAGAACGAGGCCAATATCCAGCCATCTTAACCGAACAAGCTTGGTCAATAAAGGATTTATTATATGGGATAAGAGCCGCCTTCAGAGAAATTTTTCTTGCGGGACAAAGCGCGTAATCCCGAGCGGGCAAGATCGCTCCATCTTGCCCGCTCGGGTAGCCAATCACAGCACGGGATTTGGTTCATCTTGCCCGCTCACGGAGCTACCCATATAATAAAGGGTCTTATGGTAGGGGAATGAATAATCCAAAGTTGATAATCTTGTCTGACACTTTTGTGCTTTGCAAGTACTGTACTTATCTACAAGGCCTTGAACTCTGATCTTTCCTTTCCTCTCAGATGTATGGCTGCCCCCATCTCATTTGAATTTGAGAAGACTGTTAGCAATTCCCACCAAACAGGAAAAAGTGAATTATCTGCAGGCAAGCTGGAGCTGGTGGAGTGCTTGTTTGAGAGGTCATCAACTTGTGCATCAAGTGCCACACCTTACTCCATTACACAGGTAACAAGAGGCAGTTTCAAAGAAAAGTCTCTGAGGTGTCCAATTTGTTGTTGAAATTTCAGTGCATCAAAATTGGTGTGAAGTGGTAGAAACCATAGAGAATGAGATCCAAGTTAATTCATTGGACCCCAGATTGAGTAATCCAGATTTGAGGTCAGGTACGGTAAGGTGGTACAGGGTGATTGTGACATACAGTGTACGTGTATATGGAGTGTATATTGATAAATTCACCATGCTTATCTAGGCCGGCATACAGTTGTATCAATGGACTATGGGAAAGATTCAAGGAAAGCTGAGAAATGGTTGTGGTGGTGATGGCTGGAGAGGCGGGGGACCAGCATCCCATCCAAGGGAGTGGAAATTGTGGTGGGGGAGCCTTCATAACTTGTTTTCTGACTGTCTCACCCTCCCCTCCCCCAAGTCACAAATGGTATCCTGGTTGTCATACGTTTACTTAATGTACAAGTATGTCTCTCTCTTTGATCTCTCTCAGTTGCTCAAATTCCGGTCCAGTGAAAGTCCGGCAGCACCTTTTTATGGATTTAATCCAACGTCTACCCTTCCCTGCATCAGACTCAAGTACAGAAACACTCAGAGAACAACCTCACCGGTAAATCATTGCGTAGCTGTTTTACATTTTCGTGGTTGTCAGAATATCTTATCGTAGCGCCGTGTTGGCGATAATCATTGATCCACTATCAAACAACCGCGAGTGGAATAATTGTCAAGTGAAGGATGATCCTCGCAGTTGTGGATTGGAATAATTACATGTTTTCAAAAACGCCCACAAATTAGAGATAAATCTTCCTTACTTTATTTTGAAAAACTATGCGCACAGTTACCACATTTGTAGAGCATGGTCAGGGTTTTCAATTTAAGCCGGCGCCCGACGCAAGTCACCGGCTACTTTAAGCGTTTGCGCTGGATACTTCGGCACAAACCTCGGCTCTGCCGCACTGTGCTGCTATCGCGGCACAATAGTCCTCCGGGTACTTCTGAATATCCTCCAGCTCCTTTTTTTTTTCTTTTTGAAACTCCTGATGGTATAATGGCTCATATACCGTGGTGGCTTAGCCATTCAAAACTCTAGAATTGCATTATCCTATGATCTAGTTTTAATAACTATTTCTATTGGCTGATTTTCAGGGTGCTGTTCAAGGTCGCAGTGTAGTTCTGCCAAGGTCAGAGTTAACCCTGGAGCTTGGAGGCTTGCTGTGTGAATTAGATGTGTCTATTGTGGACAGGCTGACCGCTCTGTTAGATCCACAGCCTGTGTTTGTGAATCACGCTTCAAACATGCAGTCCCGCATGTTCCGCTCTGTTAATCCTTCAATAGTGGTATGAAGTTTTAGCTCTCATTTATAAAGTAATGACGGCTGCGCAGTAAGACATCGCACAAAACCATTCGTGTATGAAGCATCCAAAAATTAAAATATCTTTGACCAAAGTGTTTAATTACTAAGTAAAAATATCCCGCATGTTCCACTGTGTTAATCCTTCAATAGTGGTATGAAGTTTTAGATCTCATTTAGAACTTCATGATGGCTGCGCAGTAAGACTGCGCACTAAACATTCATGTATGAAGCATCCAAAAATTTAAATGTCTTAGACCTTGGTGTTTAATTACTTAGTGAAAATGACAGTCCGGGATTAACCCTTTAGCTGTTATGAGTGAAAAGTGAAAAGAAAATGTATGGCAGCTTGAAAGGAGAATTGCTGATCAGGCCTACGACTAGTTTTGTTTCAGAACTTTACCGTCTGTAGATAATTAAATCAACATTTCTGTTATAGGTTCTTACAATCTACATTGTAAATGGTACGATCGTTTTGCTTCCTTTAGTTTTATGTACATGTACAGGAACATTATTACAACTTAAGTCGTGAAGTTTTACTTACAGCTTTCAGTCGATACTTTTCAATGAAAGAGTCAAACGATCGAACTGTTGTTATCGTCTTATCAGGTATCTTCCAAATATGAATATGAAATAAGACGTGTGCCATCTTTTCAGCAGAACCAACAGGCGGTGTTTACTCAAGCCATGGATGACACTCCTACTGTAGAACAGCCTTTTACAATTCACCTTTCGTGTCCTTCACTTACCGTGGTTTTAAGGTGAGCAACTGGTTACTCAGCGTGTGTCCGAACGATTTATGTTTTTAGAGATTCTAGCGGGGAGCGAGAATGAAAATAAGCATGGAGGGTGAAAATAAAACCATTTTTTCTCGCGCCCCGCCCGCGCACTCGCTTTTTCGGTGTTCCTAAAAGAAATTAAATAGCTACAGTCTGCGACAAAAAGGTTGAGACACATTTCACTCCCCTGCCTTCCCACAGTGTTGGTTCACAGCATTTGAAGGAAATTGCGAAAAACAACATTGAGAGGGAGGGGAGAGCAGCCCGAAGTACCAAATTAAATCTGTGTAATTGTGTGCTGACTGAAGACGTTTTGTCGCAGACTGTAATAACAAGCTGATGGTCACTTCATGTTGTTTGGAATCATTCTGTTACTTGTCCATTGTTTGTGAGATGAGAGGGAATGTGTGTGCAAACTCGTCCCCAGGGTCTCTCCTCTCGCTCCAGGGGACGGGAAGAGAAGGGACCCTGGGAACGAGGTTGATGTGTGTGGTGTGGGGAGAGGAGGCGGGCATTCTTGGATGTTCTGTTGTTGTTGCAATCTAACATTTAAAAAAACGCCGAGTTTCGTCACTTGTTTAAAATAAACTCTGACTAACTGCAAAGTTTCTAGTGAACTTTAATTATTTATTTTAAGTAATGTCACTGTCAGTCCCAAATCTTAGTGATTTTAAATACTTTCTTTATAGATTTCCTATTCCTGACTTGCGTCCAGCCGTGGATCGGCGTCCCTGGTGGAAGCAGTCCTTGCGAAAAGAGCGCCTAACATTCGACTTTTCAGATGTAGAGTTCAATACGTCTCTCAGTGGATCAGAGCTTCCTAGAAACTACAAGCTCAGCTTCAAAGAAATGCATGGTATGTGAAGTGTACACGGACAGCGGCTGATTATTCCGACGAGGCTTGCGTTTTTTGGAATCCCGAAACTTTTCGGGCTTATTTCGGGTGCCACAATTTCCTACGTATCTTTCAGGCATGAAATTTTGCGACAAATTTACCCTTTCGTGTCTTGAAATCATAGCAAAAGATCAGGTTTTCAGAATAAGCGGATCACTGTTTTAGAAATCCCGTTTCGACTTTTTGGGACTATCTTCGATTACTTGGACTTGTTATTATCTGGACTTTGCGATTGGTCAGCTTTTTTTAATCTGGTTGTGATTTCATTTTTGGTGCCCTAGAGTCAAATATAACTTTTTTCCGAAATGCGGCGATGTCGTAAATCCTTCTGACAACCGTCTTAACTTCCTAATTCTCGCTGAATTTTGATTCAAGGTTGCACTATCGTAAACTCCAAAGTCACATCAGGGTTCGCACACGCCTTGAAAGTCCTTGAATTTAAAAATAAAAATTCAAGGCCTTAAAAGTCCTGGAAAGTCCTTGAAATTTGTAGCCAATTTTACTCAAGAAAGCTTCACAAGTGTCGGAGACGAAAAGTGGCGTACTCTCTACTTCGAGCATCTGATGTGGCATTATATTGGCTTGATTTTGCCCCTCTTGGAGTCCTTGAAAAATGGAAAGATGTGTCCTTGAAAGGCCTTGAAAAGTCCTTGAATTTTTGGTCGAAAAAAGTGTACGCACCCTGTCACATTCAAAGACTCGCTATTTTGTTTCGAAAAATGAACTCCCCATACATTAATCTTTCTTCTTTTTTTAACAAGTTCAGTTGATTTATTGACCTCTCCGTGTTCTGGTTGGTCGGTATCTGAGTGGCAACAGTTAACAGAGTCGCTACAGCGTACGGACGAGCAGTCATTACGATCATAGATTTGTAAGGTGTTCGGACAGTGAGAGTTAGGTAGCTGTTCTAACTTTCGAATGTTCTTGTGTTGTAGCTCACTTCCAGGAAGACTCTAGCAGTATTAGTATGCCTGTCATGGATGTTACGCATGTGCAGCCAGACAGTGACACGGGAAATGGTGGCTTTGATTGGCCAAGGTGAGTGGCAAAGTGTACGTATAATGTTAAGGCCGTGGCAAACGAGGACACATTGTTGCGGACACATTGTCGCTCAGTGATGTTTCTTGAGCGCGCAAACTAGGAAACATTTGTTACGGACACAAAATGTGTCTGAACAAAATCAGAAACATTTTTTGTGTCCTGGACACAAAATTTGTGCCCGCAACAAATGTTGCGCGCACGGGCAAACGGGGAAACATTTGTGTCGGCAACAATGTGTCGGCAATAATGCGTCCTCGTTTGCCAGGGCCTTTGCTGTTGATTTGGCCATACGGCAGTTGAAGGATGTTCAAGGTGTCTATCAGCCAACAGTGTCATCCGATGACTGTCATTATTATTATTGTTGTCGCCGTCGTCATCGTCATCGTCATCGACATTATCACTTTTGTTGCTGACTCCAGTTAAACGAAGCTAATTATTAGTATCCCAAATTTTCCTTCTGAAGTCAAGTCACTGTGATCTTTGCTATTCCCACAAGCTCTCAGCATTGGGTCCGTTGATCTGCATGATGAAACAGTCCCTCCTAACCACTTTTATAATCCTTGTAAAATGAAATATGTTCTCGTTAATTGTCATGACTGTTGTCATTATCATTATCGTAATGATAATCGTTATCGTCATCGTTCGTGATCGTCATTGTTATCATTATCGTTATTGTTATTATTATTGTTATCGTTGTGTCATCATCGTTACCGCCATGATCGTTGCCGTGATCATCATCGTTATTATCATCGTTATCATTAGCATAGTCGTTATCATTATAGTTATCGATGTAATTATCTTTATCATCGTCGTCATCGTCATCGTTATCATCATAGCTATCGTGGTCATCATCGTTATCGTGATCATTATCGTTATCTTCATAGTTATCGTGACCATCATTGCTATTAGCATAATCGTTATCGTTATCATCGTCGTTATCATCATCGTTATCATTATTGTTATCTTCATCGTTATCGTTATCATTATCGTTATCGTTAACATAATCGTTGTGGTTATCATTTCAGGATTGTGGTCACGGTGCAGCCCCCTGCTCCTCTGTCCGCTTTAGAGGAAGTCCAGTCTTCAGATAACTCTCCACTCAGTTCAATAGATGCTTACCCTGTAATGAAAGCTGAGCCGTCACCCTTCTCATCCAGACCAGTCATGTTTGAAACAGAAGAGGTTAGTAAGTAGAAACACTGGAGTTACGCCTTAATTTTGTATGTGTGCTATCCCTTCTGGCTTGTGCGGTGTAAAGAAGTAATTTTGTTACCATTAACGAGGCAGTTAGTAAAATAACTAATTTTTTTTATCCCTGTAGCTTTTAATGCCCGGGAGCCAGGAGGAAATGACCAAATTCCAAGATGACACGGTGTCATCCTCTAAAGTGCATGTAGAATGTACCTTTCCCAGACTGGATGTCAACCTGCACACAAAGGACGTGTTTGAGACCATATACAACAGGTAAGAACTGCAGCATTACTTTCTAAGACTCAGAAGATGATGTGAAGTATGCTCCTCTTTGTCTCCAAGTTTGCGGGTTCCCTGCCATTGGCTAAAAAGCATGGGGATTAGAATGTCCGACATCCGTTGTTAAACACTCACAATGAGTTGCAAATAGTTTTATGTTTGGTTCAATTAATATTGTCGGTCTTCTTTTTTTCCAGAGTGGCCAGTGATCTGTTGCTGTGGGAGCCAATGGCTCCATCCCCTGCCGACCGGCCAGACCCGTGTGGTTTCAGTATTGGCACAGGGTTGGACCTGGCAAGTCAGATGCTTCAAGCGCAAGGACCTGATCGGTTTGTTATGTGCAGATCAGGGCTACGAAGTTACGACGATGGTAATTAGTTTTACTGTTTGCCAAAAACCTTTGCAAGGCCTAGTCAAAGTCTAATGTCAGTGTTGTCTTCCCCGAGAGAGTGGGAAAGCGGACGACTAAAGGTATGGAGCTACCTCCCGGTAGAAGCCTTCGTGCGCTCCTCGGTCTTCTTGCGCTAGGAAAGGAAACTATCTACAGACAGGGTTGCCACGGTTAGGGAAAAGTCAGGGAAAAACAATTTTTTTTCAAGGTCAGGGAAAAGTCAGGGAATTATGTATGAAGTCAGGGAATTTCTAAATTCTACCTGAAAGTCAGTGAAAAGTCAGGGAATTTTACATTTGGCTAGCCATTTGGTTTTGGAAAGAGATTCCTTAGTAGTAAAGGTGGTTTCGTTTCAAAAAGTCCTTCACAGGAATTGATTTCTTTGGCTTCATTGCTGGCTTCAGGATTTGCCTCTGATGGTCAGTGGAAACTGGTCTTTGGTCAGTGAAAAGTCAGTGAAAAGTCAGGGAATTTTTTCTATCCCAGTGAGTGGCAACCCTGTACAGAGACTGGTCAAGGTTCTGACATATTCTACTTGCTTTCGGTGCCTATGGAGCTGGCGTGTGATTAACGTTAGCGTTTTTTTTCCTCGCAGACGCATCTTCATCTGAAGATGGAAGCAGTAACTTGACATCATTGGAAAACAAGTACAAACGCTCCAACTCAATCCCTAACGGCCAAACTAGTTTTACACTCGCACTCAACGTCAGTAAGGCCAGACTGGCAATTTTTCCTGTCAGCGAGGTAAGGCTTGCTACGATAAGGAATGGTAAAAAATAGTGGAAGCGTTTTTAGCGCGCTCTCATTGGCTTCTCAAACTCAGGATTGCAAGCGCTGTTCATCTCCGAGCAACTGGCGGTAAAATCGTAATTGTTGACAGGAATCAATGAGTTCGATATCTTCATTTTGAACTCTATGGTATCACTGTTTTAGACTGTATACTAAAACAATTATTCACCTCAGAGTCATTGGCCAGTGGTGGATATGAACGAACAAATGAACGGGTCTTTTCGTCTATCCACATGATTTTATGTTTTTTTTTTATAAGAATCGAGTAAAAAAATATTTGGTAAGATTCCACACAAGCTTAATCACACTCGCGCGTTTTCTCTTACGTGTTACGTCTGGTTTTCAGGTTTCATCCTCAAGTTCCAGTCCTAAGGATTCTAAGCCCTGTTCTGAAGAAGTGTTAGGAGAAATAGCGGCTGAGTTTAACGACGTTACATTCTTCATAGCAGCCTGTTATAAAAGTCAAGTGGATCTCAGTTACCTGTGCCTTCAGTCACAGAAGGTTTCTTTTCAACACGCACCTTTGGTACCACAGGGAGCCCATGCCTCCATGGAGTCGGCATTCAGTGGCGCTGAGCTTCAGTCCACTCTATACCACACTGAACCGGGCATAAAGCAAGCGGACGCGGGAAGGTCTGGGGAACCGATGTTTGCCTTTGCCATCAAAGTTTCTTCAGACTCTGTGAAAAACATAAAGGTATACTGCCATTGATCCAACGTATTAAGGTCTTCATCTTTGGAAAGGGGTGTAAGCGATTGATAATAATTTCCAAGTGGATTGTTGGTAGATCCAGTCCTATGTGGGGACAAACGGTCATTTTAGGAAGTAATTTGAAATTGCAATTTTGACGGTTTGCCTCCACAGATCTACCCACAATTTGCTTGAAGCTGAGTAATGGTAAAATGAAATATTACCCGTTCCTTAAAATATGAATGAGGTCGCTGTATTTTCTGGTATCGTTTGGAGTGGAACTTAGCACCATTTCTTTGAATCAAACATGGTCTGCGTGAAGTACGATAATATGCTAGTTGTTTGGCACATCATTCTCACGGGCATATTACACCATTACCATCATTAATTCTTTCAAATATTTACACTAATCTTTACACTACTCGTTCTCGGATAAGGACGATAAGCCGGAGGTCCCTTCTCACAATTCTTCATAATTGATTCTGTGGGACATTAAAGAACCACTAGGGGTGTAACGAACCCTGGCTGTGACCACCTCTTGTGTCAATCTTCTGATCTATTCAGCAAGTGGCCGGCTTGGCATGATATCCAAAAAAGGCTTATGGTGTATGAGGCCACACGCATAAACAGCCATAAGTCAACATGGAGTTTGCCGAGTACTGAAACCATGTAGATGTAGATGTTAATAATAATTATTACGAAGTACGATAGCTTTCGTTCTCTTACTTGATTTTTCTTTATTTTCAGGAAATATTGTTTTCTCTGGGACTTCGCAGGTGCACTGTTCGCCATAGAATGCTTTCTTCCAAGCAAATGTGGCTGACCCAGGTATTCTATTTGCACTTTGGTTACCTTTGTTGTATTTTGGGCGCGTTTTCTTGGGAGCCATTCTGGAATGAGAATGGTGGGAATGTAGTTTTGACGCGCTTTTTATTGCCTATTCTAATTCTGGAAACCTGAGAATTGATTCCGGTTATATTCTGCTGCGTTTTGTAGAATGAACA
Source organism: Galaxea fascicularis (assembly GCA_948470475.1). NCBI lineage: Eukaryota > Metazoa > Cnidaria > Anthozoa > Scleractinia > Euphylliidae > Galaxea > Galaxea fascicularis. The sequence continues at coordinate 22,902,782 of OX419342.1, read as the reverse complement.
GTACTTCCTCGTTTTTTTTACTCGTCTCCATTCTAACGCGGCGAGTTTCCATTCCGCTTTCATGGCAGAATAGTCCCATCATTCAAACCGTTCTTATTCTCTCTAGTCTCATTCTGGAAGAGCCAAAAAACGCACCCGTAGTAAACTGTAAACGCCTGCATTATTCTCAATGTTATATCCAGCGATCAAAATAATCTTTACACTACTCGTTTTTTGGATGGAATATCGGTATTTTGAGGTAAGAGACGTACAATCATGTTAACTAAATTCAAAGTAATCACTTCCATCAATCACATAAACCATAAACAGCATAATTAACAATGATCATGAGTATTCGGAATAGATACATGTAAAGGCCGACACGTGTGGGACAAACTCTCTATTAAGTTATCAATGATTTTGATTTACTGGCTGACAAAGTAAAACTATAGTATGCTCGTACTTCCTTCCACATTCAACTGCATTCTTCCTAAATAACAATCTATTTTAATTCTGTAAAACTATTTTGTACTCAGTGAGCATGTGATTATTTTCGTTTGTTGCAGCTGAAAGACTTCTTTGACGTGAAGGACGATCCAGTTCTCGGTTTTAGTTCTCCAGCGGTAGTGACCGTGTTTCACACGCACGTGTGGGAAGGCGCTATTGATTACAGGTTTGTGGAAGTTTGGTGTTCAACGTGGCGGGTGCTAAGCAGTTCTTAGTGAGATGGACGGAAATGCCGACCGAAACAACACCTACAAACAACAACTACCTCTATAAGCGAAAAATTATGTTGGTGTGTTTAAAAGCCACCTTCATACTGCAACGTAAAATTGTAAACGTGTTCGTCCTTGCACGTGATTTTGTGGAGACGAGCCGCTGACTTAGAAAAACCTGGAGAAACTACGAGACTGGGCATGTTTGACTGCCATTCTATCTGGGGATTCTTGTCGAGTGGGATGCCTGTGGCCCGAGTCATATTTTATATTTACCATTGTATTTCATTCTTTTACAGACCTATCCACCTTCCTTTACGAGTTCTTGTTACCATAGAAACATTCAGTGTTTCAAGCAACATCACGATTGAGTCCAATGTGTCCTTACTAAGGTATGCGATGTCACGCAAAGCTAATACTAAGGGCCCCTACGCACTAGGTTGAAAAGGATTGTTTGGCACCAAAATTTTTGATAACCACAAGTGCCTGCTTCTGCTAAATGAAAAGACTCTAAAAAGCGAGATCAAATTTCCTTGATTGACATTTTCAGCCATTTTAACGCATGCAAATATGTAAAATCTGACAGTTTCGAGACTTTTGACGCTTGACAAAAATTTGTTCTGCCCTGAGGCAGGACGACGGCGCTTTTGAAGTTTGGTACGGCTTGACAAAAAACGCCGTTCGTACTTGCAGAACGGAACTGATGACAAATATTTTTGCAAAATAAACAAAAATTCGCCTAGTGCGTACGGGTCCCAAAGGGCTGACTTTACGTAGCGGTGCTCAAGGAACAACAGGACGTCAAAATGCAATGAGTTTTGGTAATAATAATGGGGGATATGTGCAAAAACGTTTTCTCATACAATCGTTTGAAATCTCTTCAAACAAACTATGACTCCTATTAGCACCAATAAATGAAATTGTTCTCTGTTTTCATTGTTTCCGCATTTATAGCACGTTAGTGTATTTGTTGTATTCCCATACATACTCTTGCAATCTTAAATTTTTTTTCACAGATTTATCGTTGACGACGCTGCTTTGTATCTTTCTGACAAATGCACCGGTTCCGCCAACATCAGAAGTAAGTAACTACCCAGCGGGCTTGGCAGTGTTTAAAGTTCAATTTCAAAAGCGGCCAATTTAAAATCCTGATCTGAGACTCTATGTGCAGAACTTGGGTTCCGTGGTAGCAAAAACTTGGGTTTGCTTTGAGCGCAACTTTTAGGCAGGAAGTACTTAAAAACAAACACTTAAAGCGTAAAGACGCGTGAAAAAAATTCAGGACTTCAGCGGAGTTTGAACACGTGACCTCTCGATCTTTACGCAATTACTTTAGTTATGTTCAGAACTGCGAGGATCATTCTTCATCTCATTTCATTTCATTTCCGCAGTTCATATGTGATTAATTTCACGTATGTCATTCACACATGAAACAAAATACGCCGATCATAAACCACCAAAGTTTCCCTTTGAACAAAAATACCTTTTTTTTTTGAGACCCTCAATGAAAATGCAACTGTTGGAACCCTTTCAGTCCACAATACTGTTCCTTTAATGTGCCTCTTAACTGATCTGGGTCTTGTGTGTTTTCAGACTACGTATGTGTGTTAGATCTTGGAATGTTCGAATTGTCCCTCTTCACAAGTGATGGCAGTGAACAGGTACAACAATTGAAAACTATACCCTCTTCAACTTATTGTGTCTGTTTATGTTGAGGTTCAAGAGCAGGGTTGGCGCAGTGGCGAGAGCGCTCGCCTTCCACCAATGTGTCCCGGGTTCGATTCCCGCACTCGGCGTCATAAGTGGGTTGAGTTTGTTGGTTCTCTACTCTGCTCCGAGAGGTTTTTCTCCGGGTACTCCGGTTTTCCCCTCTCCTCAAAAACCAACATTTGATTTCATTTGATTTGATTTGAGTTGATTTACAGTCTCCCCAATAAGTAGAGCACCTGTGCTCAGCTAGAAAGATTTGAGACTTAAATAAAGTTATTATTATTATCTCTTTTATCACAGTCTTTGCTGGTGTTCTTTTTGTGCGTCAGCCGGGCGTAAACCATACACCTAGAGAGTCAGTCACTCAATTAAATCATTCTGTTCATACACTGATCACCTTTCTAAGGATTCGCGCAGATCCCAGCATGCAGATCTTTTGAATGTCTGTCATTATTATTATCATCATCATCATCATCATCATCACAGATCATCATCCTTGGTTCAATTTTGTCATTGGTCCTTTGTTTTAGAGTATGGTAAAAAAACTGAACCACAATATGTATACCCCATTTTGCGTGAACTTTGCTGAAACCGTATCCCTGTGAGACCGCACAAGATCTCCACTGACAAGAAACTCATCCTTAGTAATACACTTTATTTAAAGAGGGTGGCACGGAATAGTTGAAGCAACTAATAAACTTGTGGCCCTCTACAAGGTCAGCACTAGGGGTGGTCACAGCCAGGGTTCGTTACGTCCCTAGTGGTTCTTTAACGTCCCACAGAGTGTTAATTGTGAAGAGTTGTGAGACGGGACCTCCGGTTTTGTCGTCCTTATCCGAGAAGACTAGAAAGTCTAACCATTTGTAGATGTCATTGCAAAGGAAGCACTTTCTCCTCAGTTATTTAAAGACCCTGAGTGTTGGTCCGGCCGGGGCTTTGAACCCACGACCTCCCGCACGGTAGTCCGGCACTCTACCAACTGAGCCAACCAACCGGTCATCCTTCAAATGATGACTTGAATATTAATGTCAATTCCTTTCCTTGGCATAAGCTCATATCGAAGAAATAATAAATGAGTAATTAGATTGATTAACAATATGGCAGACTTCTTTTCATAGGTTGCTTATAGCTCAGCACTTGAAACTCTCTTCCAGTATGAACTCTTCCCTTCCACCCCACTTCCCTCAACGCCACTCTCCCGGCCAACTTCCCGAAAACACACTTTTCAAGCCTTAGTGGAAAGTATGCGTGCACTATTTCAATTCAAGCCCTGCCGGAGACCAATCCCTAGGAGCCCGCACAGATGCGCGGTGGTATAGTGCACGTGTGAAGCGTTGCAATCCCATTAATACGCAAGCAAAACAATCTGTTTATTTCACAGAGTCATCCTCAGGTGGAACTGCGCATGTCAAATAACGCTGTGAACGTTAGGACATGCTCGGACTCATGCTCCGCGCTGCTTCAGTTGGTTCAGTACATTGCGGCTGACGGAGACTTGGTACCTAGTTACGAACCGGAGCCACCTGATACCGCGAAAACACCCTCGGTACGTATGGGAATGAACTGTTTATTATTTATTTATTTAGTTATGTAAGTCAATATTTATACAGGGACATCCAATTTAGCATGGCTAGTTTAAATGGAGCCCTGATATCACATAATATATATAAAAAAAATGCAAAATGAACATTAAAATTACACATGTCTATCTTCCCTCCTCAGTTCATCCCCTTTCCCGTGTTTGATATTCCCCCCCCCCCCCCCCTCATCCCACCACCCACCCACATCATTATTGCTGAAGGTGGCGTTTAAGGTTTGCTCTAAATTCATTTAGCTCATATATATATGTGTCTGAAGCTACGTGGTAACGCATTAAAGCTGGTTATAATGGCCTTTAGTTTTGAGCACGAGTGCGACTTCCCAATTTTAAACCTGTCACCTACCCAGAACGCTTTCTCTTTCTCGTTCCTTATTGGAACATAAGGGGATCTTAAAAACAAGATTGATCTCACAAGTGATTATCCAAAGCACGCGAGCTAGATTTGAAAAGTTGTTCTTGTCGTCAGTTCGCGAGGTCCCTAATAACTAACAGCGCGTAACTTCCAGACGCCAAGCCGCTGTCCAGCTGAACCGCCAGTCAAGCAGGGATCCGTGGATGATGGTGAACTTAGCAGTATCATGACCGAGGCCATGGTGGATTCGCACTTATCGCAAGAGCCCACCTTTGATAAGGTGCGTATTCGGTGGTACTCAGCCCAAATTACACTCACTAACTGGCATTATCAAGTGAACTATGATCCTTGCAGTTGTGAACGCAATTTATACAATTGCGTAAAGAAGCTTGAAAAAAACCCAGGACTTCAACGGGGTTTGAACCCGTGACCTCGCGATACCGATGCGATGCTCTCACCAACTGAGCCATGAACCCGTTGGGAGCAGGTAAATTGTGGGGAGCAGGTCAATTCAGGCTTCTTAACGCAATTGCATGAAGTGCGTTCACAACTGCGAGGATCATTGGTCACTTTATTTCACTTCCGCAGTTCATATATGATTTATTTCATATACATCATTCACATAACAGGCATTAGTTGCTGTTTGAGTGGCCAAGAAAGTTTTTCAGTAGTTCTCCTCGCGTCCAAACCACGTCTCATAATAGTCTTGGAGTGCTATCATTAACTCGCTGACTCGGGAAGGTTTTCCTGTATTTGTCCCCCGTTTTGCCTCAAGGACGGTATTGTCTTGCGTACGAAAACAATCGAAAGAACGAATTAGCGGAAAGAAGGAAGCAAACAAGGAAGGAACAAACCGTTTGTTTGCAAACAAACAAATAAACAAAGAAACGATGAAACAAAACTGCCCTCTCCTCCCCTCATCTTACTCAAAGTTATGGGTCAAATCTGCTGTAATTGTTTACGAGTAGGTAAGAATCTAATCCGCCACTTTGTTGTGAATACATGAAACATTAAATTATGAACTGAACAGTTGTCGTGAAATCAACAAAACACCGTTTGACACAATTAGTAAATTACACGGTTTGATCATCGTTCTCTCTTCTTTGTTTTCTGTTCTTAAATGGGCAGTGTCACGCTATTTGACCCGTACTCCAAAGGCTAAAAAACGCTCTTGCATCAACAGAAACCCAAAAATAGTGCTCACGTTTCGTGAACAAGAACCATATTAGTGCACTGAAACCATTTTTTGACATCTGCATCTAAGGATGGCGAGGATGGAAATGGATTGAAACTTGAAAAAATTTGCCAATTTTTTCAAGTTTGGACACAGTGTATTCTAAAAATCGCCAAAAAATTCGTGTGGGTGGTTTCCTTGTTAAAATTAATTTGAAGTTTTCTTTTTGGTTTGTCAGGAATGTTGTTACTTGTGAGTGTAAGTACCAAGTTTCAATTTCCAGCCAGTTATGACCTAAAAAACGCAAAATTGCTATGACAGTGCCCCTTTAAAAAGGGTATTGCTGTTGAAAGCAAAATTTCTTTTGATAAAACACATACAGGGTTCCAGAGGAGAGCTAAATCATCAGCTTTCGAGATCACCCAGGCGAGACCTGTTCCTGTTCCCAGACGATGAGATAAGCAGCGCCGTCGAAGACTATTTCCCTGCTGAAGATAACAGTCTGGAGATACATGTTGGGAATCCTGTGCAGGAGGAAGAGGAAGGGTTCGACGATAGTGATGACGATTTCTGTATTCTGGAACACCCTGATAAAGAACCCGAGGACTTGAGTCATGAAGTGATCATCAAGTCCCTCATCAATGAACAAGTCAGCATTGTGGAAAATCACTTCACTGTTCCGGTGAGTAGTTTGATCACTGACAAGTCTTTTGTTTTAGTGGCACGCAAAGAGACGGCCACGCAGAGGGTGATGTAGCGGTTATCACAACTTGTTACACGCACACAACTCGTTAGACACTCCACATCAGCGATGTGGAGGGTTGAGAACGAAAGGACAATGCCTCTAGCCTTGAAAACAATGCATGGCACCAGTTACCTATCAGGGCCGGTGAAATTGGTAACTCTCGAAAGGTGCTGCATACGCATAGAAGTGGCAGTATGTATGATGTATTGTATCAAATACGAGGAATTTCAAGGATATGCTCCACTCTGGCGCCCATCTCTCGTTAAAAATAACTCTTGTAAGTTACCACAGTGATTTTCTGACGTAAAAGGAGTCGTAATCGAAAACGCTTGGAATTGGCGAGTTTATTGTAGTTTTTATATTAACGTCTTTTTTTATTTTACCACAAGTCTTAAGCCTGATTAACGTTATTTTAACTGTCTGGTGGCCTTGGCGTTGTAGATTGCACGGAGCCCTTTCTGAATTTAAACTTTAAAATTCGAGACATTGTTTCTTTGTAGATTGGTCCAAGTGATCAACTTAGTGCCCCCAGTCATTTCCCGCCAGCGGTGTTCTGTTACACATTAAAGGAGATGTCAGTTGTCTGGCATTTGTTTGGTGGCCGAGATTTTGGTAGCGCACCATCACGTGACCAGAAGAAAAAGTGAGTATAAGGCGACTTAATGCGGTAAGCGTAAGTTTCAGAACTGACAAACTCTTGCCGTTACGCGGTGTAAAAACTCCATAATCGCAAGAACTTGTGTCTCCATTTGCAATGACAGTAATCTGTACCGGCCTGAACCTTTAAACCCTAAGTCTAAAATTTAAATTCTCATGTGTCGTCCCTAAACATTTCCTCTAGAATAGTGGGGAGAAGTTGTCAAAGTATCAAGCAAATTTCACTTGTGTGATCCTGTCATTGAATCTCGTAACCACTTTGGTTTATAAGGCAATGAAATTACAAGGGGAAATTTGATGCTGATCACTCTCAGGGTTTAAAGGTTTTGAGGGGCACAGTTGCGTAATTTGGGTTAACCCAAAGATGTGTTTGTAGCAGTGAAACGTTTAAAAGATTTTACAATTTTCCTGTTTGCGAAGTAATTAGCACGTGCACTGAAACTATTTGTGGTTTTCTATGGCCTCTGATATAATGAGAACAAAATTGATCCCAGTCGTAACCTTAAAATTTTGAAAAACCATAAAATAGCACTGTAGCTACTTTCCCCTCCAACAATGATTCGATATCTACCTCTCCGCGTTGTACGGGCAATTCGTTGAACAAAATTCTAAGAAACGAAAACAAAATCTAAACGCGTTCAGTCAACTCTACTCCAAGTCGAATTCTTAGCTTAAGTTTTTGAAATGTCCTTTAGCTTTCAATAGTTTTTTTCTCACAAACTCTATATGCGTGCTGTCCCTTAGAAAGTATTCCTTTCTTGCAGGATAAGCTTTGCTTTGGACGAAAAAGGGAAACCGGTTACGAACTTCTCTGCCAGACCGACTGTGCTGAATCCTAACAAAGCAGATTCGAACAACTCTAAAAAGGTCTCACGGAGCAGCGGAGGACCCCATAGGAATAACAACGTACTGATGGAGTTTTACTTGAACAAGGTAAGGAAATTCTTGTTGGGGGTGGGGGCTGGGGTGGTGGAGGGGGGTGGGGAAGCTTGTTGGGGGTGGGGGGGGTGGAGAGGGGAGGAGGGAGCTAAGGCTAGACTACAAACAGTGACACTTCCTTGTTGTGTGGGACCGTCCACTGTTTGTTCTGAGACTTGAGAGGAGATCTTAGAGCGTAACCATTGAAGTGATAGCTCCTAAGAGGTGCTTCATTAGTCTGGGGTTGTACTTCTCTGCTGTTCTTTTTTTTCACGTTATGCAAGGTGGTTTATATTTATGAGTTTGTATATGAGCTGAAAGCAGGGTTGTCACCAGTAGATGGATGAACTGGTTGAGGTACATGGCTACAGATTACAAAAAATCTTTAAATTTACAACCTCACAGGCGTGATTTTCCTACGTTAACCTTGTGAAAGTTATTGAGAAACAGTTCATTCTGATTTTTTAACGTTCTACGATATGAATTACGTGCGACCCTTCATACGAAATTTAGTGCAGAGTATTTTACTGTTGTAATTTCCCTTGGGTAACGTTTCCACTGTGTTTTCTTTAGATTCGCCTGCAGTACGAGGAGTACCCACAGGACACAGAACAGGCCTCACGACTCGTGGTGCTCGTACAGGATGTAGAGATAAGGGACCGCTTGGCTCATTCACAGATAAACAAGTTCTTGTATCAGTACACGTCTGAGACCTGTCCGAAACAGTCCCATGCCAACATGGTAAAGGCCCCGGATAATGTTGTTGTTTTGTTTTTCTCTACATTTCCTTAAATTAAGTACGTATCTGTAGAATTTATTGACGATAGGGTGGCTCAAGAAATAGGACCAGAAAACATCGTTTTTTGCACCAGTGAGCAGCAAAATTGTCCAGGCGTCCCTCTGATCAGCTTTTCATACCTGAATCTGTGGCAAACTTATTAAACATAAGAAAGTAAAGCGATTCTTGTCATGCTTCAGTTTTCTGACACTTTAAACATGACGCAAACTCTTCCCAGTAATTACACTTCAACCAAGATGGAGAATTTTAAGCTTTAACTATGAGCGTCAAGGCACAAAAGGTCTGATTGTTATTGTGATTATTACTTGTGTTATGTTTCGTTCAGATTCTACTCAAGATGTTGTACATTCGGCCCGATGCTGGTCTTCAGGCTCAAGAGTGTAATCTGAGGGTCTCTATTCAGCCGCTAAGACTGAACGTGGACCAGGTAATCCATCTCCGTCGCATATGAACATGAACCCGGGAACGTGGTTCATCTCTTTTATAATTACATTTTACTTATCTTTGGTTGACGTTTCGTAGGACGCCTTGTTTTTCTTGAGGAATTTCTTCTCGGAGGTCATGGAAGACGCTGCTAAAAACCCCAAAGGTAAAGCAACTCACACGCGCGATTCCTGTCGTCTAAGGCCTTCTTTAGAGCGCATTTTTTTTTGGGACTGTTCTTCTTATACCTATTCCGGTTTAGGAATGAGAGACAAATTCGTAGTCTGAAAATGGAATACTATTGGCGGAAGTGACCTGAGAACAACGCGCAAAATAGTCTGGACCGAGCACTTGAACCTTACGTCACGAGCATGGCGGCCCGCACGCGGTTTCCCGCCAAAAGTTTTCCCAAAGAAACTCATAGTCTGCGTATTCCGAGTATACCAGATGCTATTCATTCCGTTCATTTAGAGAACGGAGTAAGTCCGCCCCTTCCCCTCCTCTTCCTCCTCCCCCCTCCCCCCCCCCCCCCAAAAAAAAGAAATGTCTACGAGTATTCTTATTACGGAAAAATCGCAAATTATTTCGCCCTTATTTTCGGTACATTGTCCACGTTGTCCTAAAAGTGATATGCTTTGGCATTCATCAAACCGATCGAAAATAAGTGTACTTTATGAACAGACCCACTCGAAAGTGCTGCTCAATCGCTTTCATTTGAAAGTGTAATAGAACCACTCCGTTTATTCCGCCTCTAAGTAAGTGAGGTCTACACTCTTTGCTAGGATCAAGTGCCGTTGATTCCAGTCCCTTGAAGTCCGCTCCAACGTCCGATTGGTTGACAACGTCTTGTGACGTGGAAGAGACCCTGATGAACTCATTTGGTGGGTCCGAAGCAGATAGCTCGGAGCCAGCCCCCACGTTTTTTAGGTCCTTTATATTCTCACCTGAGGTGCCTATCAGACTGGACTATCAAGGAAAGAGAGTTGATATGGAACAGGTAACAACTTGGTGTTTTAAATTTTGTTGGAAACTAAGCTTAAGAATTGTGGGGACTTCACTTTGTTGAGTTTTTCTGTAGATCCACGAGTAATGGGAAGTTAGAAAATTCATGATCATGCTTGCACTTTTCGTTAATTCTTCTCATTTCAACTCAACATGCAGCTTCCCATTTAGTCTTTGCAAGGCCACTACTGTAAATCCGCTGCAACACGAGGGATTTTTCGCTTGCGATGGTGATGCGTTTTTTTGGAAGTTGCTGTGTCGCCAGCGCGCGATGAAAATAACATGTGTAGACACCCTCGCACAAGTAATGTGATGGCGATAGCTAAAAGTATCGCAGAAAAAAATTGCGAGAAATTCAATGAGTTGAATTCTTCGGCACATAATCACGGACTTTGTAACTCGTGTAGCCAACACCGCGGAACGGGGACACGGTAATTTTCATAAAACTCGCATCACCGTCCGAAGCAAAGTGTTGCGACGTGTATCGAGCAATTTGTTTTCCTTCTCAGTGCTTTCTATTCGGGTTCATGCTTGCGACTGCTTTGGCCTATGATCTTCGGTAGTTTTCAGAACAGTGCTCTTTCTCAATCATCGCTTACCTTAACTCCGTTTCGCCTCATTCAGGGTACCTTGGTTGGTTTACTAATCGGTCTCGGTCAGCTAAATTGCTCCGAGCTGCGCCTGAAGCGGTTGTGCTGTCGAAGCGGTCTGTTGGGTGTGGACAGAGTTGTGAACTATGCCTTGTCGGAGTGGCTTGCAGACATCAAAGGTACCCAGCTTCCCGGGATCTTGGGAGGTGTTGGACCGGTGCATTCGTTCCTTCAGTTGTTTCAGGGACTGCTTGACCTGGTGTGGCTGCCTATTGATCAGTATCGCCGAGATGGGCGTGTCATGCGAGGCTTGCAAAGGGGTGCAAATTCTTTCACTACCTCCTCGGCTATGGCTTTCCTTGAACTTACCAACAGAGTTGTGCAGATGATACAGGTGAGTCTGAAGTGACCAATGTAATACCTCCTTCGAAGTAGGGAACCCTAAACGTGCTTGCATAAGCCCCCACCCCCTCCACCAGCACCACCAGCACCACCAACAACAACGTTACAAAGGTTTATAAAACGAAACAGTTTAAAGTAGGCAGCCCCGAACATGCTTATGTCAACGACACGGCCACCACTACCAAAACCACCACCAACAACAGTACAAACCGAAACAATTTTCTGAAGGCAGTTAATAAAAACTGAGGACTTCTGGCGCGACTGTAATTGCATAGTAGGTTATAACGTGGCCTAATGATTCTCCAAATGCAGCGATGTTCAAACTTACCATCTTTTCATCTTACTGTAATTTAATCTCAAAGTATTTTAAGATGTAACGACAATCACTTCTGAGATCCAACATTTCGCTTACCAAGAAGAGTTCAAAAGTTTCTTTGGGACTTTTAAGCCAAAGACTGAAATATTAGAATTGTTTTAGTAACTCTTATGATGGATTATAGGTAGCGGCTGAGACAGCTTATGACGTAGTGAGTCCAGATTCAACTGTCAAACGCGGCCAGAATCGACTGGCTCAACAACCCGCTGATTTACGGGAAGGTGTAACCAATGCTTATCAAGTCTTCAGAGAGGTGAGCTACGCTAGATATGTCTGTTTGTTTTCTCTACTTTCCTAAGGCGAAAGATTTTTCCAAACAAAAACCCGTTTATGAAGATTTTTGTCTTGAGACCCGTTTGCCACACGAGAATCCTTCATGATCGGTGAATACAATAATACACACTTGATGGAGAGTGAGTCAACGAAGGAAAATGAACACACCTAAAGAGAAAGCACTCAGTTTAAAACTTCATAAGACCACACAAAACTCGACTTACAGTGCACGTGGATTCAATTTTAATAAGAGTGATAAAATGAGTAAACCTTTGATCAATTTCGTCAACAACGTTTCGGACTCGGTCCTGAAAGGATGGCATCGCTCTCCCTGTTAAATGAATTTTTTCCTTGTAGCACGGCTAAGGAGAGGGACAGGGATGTAACTCCTTCGTTTCTGTGAGCGTCGAGTTTCTATGCGCCATGCGATGCAGAAAAGTCTCTTTCACTCCTATTTTCGTCTGTCGTGTCGCTCAACAAAGCCCACTTAAAACAACTACAGTTTCCCTGCTGATTCTTCTCAATCATTAGGGACTGGGACAAACAGCCACAAATATTGTGCAAGTGGCCAAAGAGGAACACGAACAGAAGGGTGTAACCGGGGCTGTAGGAGGTGTTCTTCGTCAGGTCCCAGCCACAGTTGTCCAACCTTTTATCCTGGCCACGGAAGCTACTTCTAACGTCCTGGGCGGGGTCCGGAACCAAATCCTGCCTGATGCGCGTCGAGAGGCAGCAGAGAAATGGAGGGCAAGTCCTTAAGGAGACGATAAGCTGAGAAAATGAAGAAGAGGTTCTAGAGTAAACCCAGGGTTCCAGATAGGTTTTTAAGGCAGGGTGTCAACAAGGAATTCCAACAGGTCATATTCTCACTGCCCCCACCAAACCATTTTCAAGTTTCTATTAGTTTGTTGGGTCATGCAGCTGACCTTGTAGGGTTTTGACCTGGGACCCTCTTCTTATCAGGAACACTGGAATCTGCCACTCGGCTTCTGTCCTCCTGTGATTATATTGTTGGGTTTGAGAAGATTTTGTCCCACTGAAATAGGACAACAGCGAGAGCTGTCGGAAAAGGTTCAAGATTTTACCCATGGGATTTGTGCCGTTTTCGACAAATTTTTGAAACATTCGTGGGTAGCGGAAGTTGTCGTCGTCACCATTGTCGTGTACATCACTGTTACCGTCGTTTACATTGTCATTGGCCCTCCTCATCACGGTCACCGTCTCTGTCACTATTATCCTACAAAGCAACGAGATCCCTTACCTAGTTACTGGGACACATTCTGTTTTATTTGGGTTTAATGTAAGAATAGCTCTTTACGTGTGGTTATTAACGTGGGTAAGGTAACATCTTAAATTAGTGCCAGTTCAAGTAGACACGGAAAGTTTCAAAGTGTTCTAAAAAGAACAATTTTTAGCGAAACAATGATTTAGGTGTGGTATATGGGCCTACTTTCAAAACTAATCCTAACCCCGATTACGTTTCCCTTATATTGAGGAAGAGTTAGAGAATGTAAAACATTTAATTAAATACGTGGGTATTGGGGCAGGGTATGGAGCAGGTCATTAGGAACCTTGCCTAACTTTGTGAGCATTTTCTGCATCCTGTGCGTGGGCCACAAAGGAGCCCCGATTTACAGAGCACTGGTTCAATTTCACTACTGAATCTGAAGGCGTTCTTTTTAAAATTGTGGCAGGTGCTCTTCCTGTAAATCTGTACAGGCCTTTATTTTGTTTACCGCGTCGTTAGAATGTTTCGAAATCTGTACATATTAGGAGCGAGCAAGAGAGAGAGAATGTTTTAATGTTTGTGAAGGAATTAATGTACAGATCAAGGAATGTACATTTTCTGTCGCCACCATGTATAAAGAAATATAAGACGTCAGAGTTTAATAAAGTCTTTCAATTTTAAGTTGTTTCTAAGTATTTTATCTTGAATTTCTTTTTCAACATTTCTTTGTTGGCTTTAGTTTCTGTTTGCTTCGACACTGATGTCAAGCTTAGATCAGCTACAACAAAGCCAATCAGAACAAGTCGTCTAGGGTAGAAAATGGTGTAGTTCAAACAGAAATCCCAAAAGGGGAACCTTAAAAGAACTCGTTGCAGCCAAGGCACAGCTGTTTTTATTACTTGTATTATTCACTCAGGGCACAGTCGGGTGGGTATCTTGGCAACTGCGCACCCACCCCTCCCCTAACCCAACAAGTTTTAATAAGCTAATAAGTTAGTGTTAATGGTGGGTTAGGGGAGGGGTAGGTGTGCAGTTGCCCAGATACTGACACTGATCCCTTTACAGTCAATATTGTTCGAGAAATTTCGGAATTTCTTTAATGAAAGGAATATTGACATTGCTCGATAGCGATACTGTCTTTTCGTTTTTGCTAAAAGGTTTTTGAAGAGACACGTGATGTTCGGCGTCTCAAAGTGTCTCCACCTTGCACTGCCCATTGTCAGACGTTATTCTGGAATTGGTGGCTTGTGTTATTAAGCCTGGATGCGGTGCCACAGCTTGTGAACGAAGTCGAAAAACAAACTGTCTCATTTCTTTCTGCCTGCAGCAGTAAATGATTGGATTGAGAAGGAAGTTCAACATGACAAACGTACGAAGCCACGGACAAAGTATACACGGGGTGCTGTCAGCAGCAGATTCTGCAGTGAGCTTTTTCATGTTAAAACGAAACATAAACAAAGAAGTGGGCAGATAGCATATTGTGACAGCACTGACTAAAATAACTGTTGTTTTGAGCGCCTTTCTATCCTTAGCGAATCTTTCCACTTCTTCTGGCGGTAGCTGTCGAATTTTCATCTTTCGGTGGCGTAGAGTTTCACGGTACAAGGTTAACGCGTCCGTTGTCGCTAAACAGGCCAGCAAGGGATTGGTCTTCGACTGAAGTCTCGGTATTCTCTTAACAGCCATTATCACCAACACATTCAGAACAACTGATGCTGTTTATAATTATGGCGATGAGGGGATTCTTCGTAGCGGCGGGACTCCATGTCAGTATTGTCTGTTATACTAATATCTTTCGAATAGCTAGTACGATTTGTACCAGAGACGTTAGTCATGTTAAGATAAATTGGTTTTTAGGTTCTCTTTCTCGGATACGTGTTCTTTATGTAAAAGCGATTGAACGTCACTTCATCAGGCAGATGTTGTCTGTCTAGTATCCTCAAGAAGCTCTTTCCTGCCCAGATTTACCTCAATAACCAGTGGCTACGACTCAAGTGGATTTCAGTTTCAGTACCTCTGTGTTCTTTTGATTTACTGAAGTATTCATTCCGGCTTTCAGTTTGTTAAAGTATTTTTTTTCCGGAAAAAATGAAGAGGAGAGGAAAAAGTCTACTTTTCATGAATAATTTATTGGCAATTAAAATTGAAACATTTCAGTACCAAATTGAAAGCAAAATTGTAAGCTGTAGCGAAAGAAAATTTTTGAAGCCATCTTCAACTTCGAGAGTCCAAAAAAATACTTTGGGCACTAACTTATTTGGCTGTCGTTTTCCAGATTCCGCTTCGCAGGACTTCAGGAAATGTGTTACATTATTTTTTATTCCCTCACTTAGAGTCAATTGTACGAAGGCCTTTGTTAACCGAGATGGTATTTCGATCAAAGTCTCTTAAGTTGGAAAGAAACATACTGATTTTGAAAAACACCATTTACTGCACAAGAGTTTCATTTTACTGTCAAGAGACTCAAAGGAACAATGGAGATTTGCTACGTATACATATTTTTCCAACTGACAACTTAATTAGTTTGCAACTCGAACCCGTGATTAAAAGGCAGTTTTACAGGACTCGAAAGAACTTCAAATTTTGAATCTGCCTGGTTTGCAGACAATTTCGCCGCTAATGCATTAGAATTGGAAACTAATAATCATCAGTCATGTTTTCCCATTTAATACTAAGAGGTCCTTTCACCCATACACACTCTTGCGATCGATGAGCCTCCGCACGTCTTGTCCAATGGGTATTTTGGACAACAGCATAGATGTTTCCAGGCGCGTTTCTCGAAACCCCCGAAACTTTTCGGGCGCATTTCGAGTACCACAATTTATTGGTATCTTAAAAACGAAGACGTTTCCAGGCATGAAATCTTGCAACAAATTTCCTCTTTCGTATCTGGAAATGATAGTAAAAGACCACTGAGCTGTTTAGAAATAAGCGGATCGCATCGGGCCCGAAAGGTTGACGGGACTTTCGAGAAACAGGCCCAAGGAAATAAACAATTTCCTACTGTACCATGCAACAACACCAGTTATTGCAGTTTTTCCAATCAATTAAAAGTTTATTTTTTATTAGAAAGTACAACTTGTGGACATGAAAGTCAGAAAATGTGAATTGTGGCTGAAAGATCGATTAAAGATCTTTAATTGTTTTTTATCTCGCTCTAAACTGCAGGTGCCACATCTTGAGGAGAAAGTCGGAAAATGAATTTTCTCATTTCCTTCTGTCGCCAACAGTAGATCAATGGATTAAGGAAAGAATTTAACATGGTAAAAGTGCGGATAAATGGAGGGATGTAAAGTATTTTGTATAAGCCTATATCATACCATTTCTCTGAAAGCGTCAAAGCCAAAACACCAAGTGGTACAGGTAGAAAACACAGCATAACAGCAGCTACTACTAAGACAGTTGTCTTGAGCGCTTTGCTTTCTTCTCGGAATCTGTCTACGGCTTCTTGAGGAAGCTGTTGAGTTCTGATTTTCTTTTGGTGGCGAAGAGTTTCGCGATACAAAATTGCGTAAACTATCACGATAAAAACAATACACGAAACGAGAATGAGAGCTACTAAGAAATTAAAAATTGTCTGTGCTTTGGTTAGTATATGTCTGCAGATTTCACAGGAAATAACAAAGATCCAAAGTGAGATCACAGCCGCCTTTATGTTTCGTTTTGTGACAATGTAAGGATAATGTATAGTAAATTTGATCGCTAGAAGTCTTTCCCAGGTTACCAACATCAGGTGAAGCGAGGAACAGACCGATATGGTGCGTAAAGAGGAGTTGTGAATCTTGCGAACTGAATCTGGATAGTAATTACCAAGTAGCTGGAAAACTTTCCAAAGGATGAACGACGGCTGTACCACAAGACCAGTTGATACGTCCGTTACCGCTAAACAGGCCAGTAATATGTTCGTTTTGGACTGTAGTCTTGTTCTTCTTCTCACAGCCGTTATCACCAACACGTTCAGCAGAACTGTGAACGGGCAAGTGACGCTGTTTATAACGACAGAGGTGATGTAACTTACTTCTTTTGAAATTATTGGCGAGAAAGAGTCCCTCAGAAAGTTACTGGTGTTGTCAGAAGGGAAGTACTTCTCGGAGGAGTTAATCATTTTTGCAACTTGTGAAAACGCGATCTTTGTTTTTGGCTCACGAAGCACAAATGTTACTCTTGTGGACCTTGTGGTTTCTCCCATACAGAGAAACAACTTCCGACCCCGTATGCTAAGTACACTTTAGTGGGTAGGTGGCTTTTTAATGTTGCGCTCTACAGCTGGTCGTGTTTTTTATTATTGACGCCCCTTGACGGTGATTAATTTCGCCAGTAGGTATTGGTGCAGGTATGGAAAAGTTCCTAAGGAACTTTGCCTAACTTTGTGAGCAATTTCTGTATCCTGTGTGTGGACCACAAGCGAGCCCCAATTTGCAGAGCACTGCCGGTTCAATTGCACTAATTTAAAGGTGCCTTTTTTGTGGAAGGTGCTCCCCCTGTAAAACTGGACAGGCCTTTATTTTGTTTACCTGCGTCGTTAGAATGTGCATAGTAGGAGCAGGGGTGGATTCAGGAATTTCTGAAAGGGGGGGTTGTACACTACCCAAGTAGCCTTGAACACCAATGGTGTGGATGGCGAGTAACTTGACAAGCAGTCGAATGGTAAAAGTGAAATAACTTCGTAAAAAACAATTTTATTCTATTATTATTTTACGAAGAATAAATCAAAATAACAAAAAAAAATTCTCAAAGGGGGGGTTGCAACCCCCTCAACCCCTCCCCTGGATCCGCCTCTGAGGAGCCAGAGAGAAAGTTCTGATGCTTCTGCTCATGAAGAAATTAACCATGTATAACTGAATAAGTATAAGACGTCAGAGTTTTTAAGTTTGAAATTATTTCTTGGTTTTTTATCTTGAATTTCTTTGTTGAATTTAGTTTCAGTTTACTTCAACGTTGATGTCAAGCTTAGATAAGCTAAAGAAAAGCCAATCAGAACAAGTCGTCTAGTGTGGAAAATGGTGTATTTCAAACAGAAATCCCAAAAGAACTCGTTGCAGTCAAAGCTCAGCTGTTTTTATTACTTGTATTGTTCTCCCAGGGCACAGTCGGGTGGGTATCTTGGCAATTGCGCACCCACCCCTCCCCTAACCCAACAAGTTATAATGCGTTTTATGTTAGTGCTAATGTTGGGTTAGGGGAGGGGTAGGTGTGCAGTTGCTCATATACTGACACTCTGATCTCTCTACAGTCAATGTTGTTCGAGTTTCGGATTTTCTCTAATTAAAGAAAATTTCGGAATTTCTTTAATGAAAGGAATATTGACATTGTGCGATAGCGATACTGTCTAAACGTTTTTTGAACAGACACGTAATGTTCGGCGTCTCAAAGTGTCTCCACCTTACACTGCGTGTTGTCAGCGGTCATTCTAGAATTGGTGGCTTGTGTTATTAAGCCTGGGTGCGGTGCCACAGCTTGAGGACGAAGTCGAAAAACAAACTGTCTCATTTCTTTCTGCCTGCAGCAGTAAATGATTGGATTGAGAAGGGAGTTCAACATAACAAACGTACGAAGCCACGGACAAAGTATACACGGGGTGCTGTCAGCAGCAGATTCTGCAGTGAGCTTTTTCATGTTAAAACGAAACACAAAAAAAGAAATGGGCAGATAGCATATTATGACAGCACTGACTAAAATAACTGTTGTTTTGAGCGCCTTTCTATCCTTAGCGAATCTTTCCACTTCTTCTGGCGGTAGCTGTCGAGTTTTCATTATCTTTCGGTGGCGTAGAGTTTCACGATACAAAGTAACGTAGGAAAACAGAATGAAGAGAACGCAAGAAAATAAGACGAAAGCCAATGAGATGTTGAGAGCAAACTTCACAGTGTTAGAAACCAGTTTAGCTGGCTCGCAAATAATGGAAAAGATCCAGAATGAGATCACTGCCGCCTTAATGTTTCGATCTGTGACGATGTAAGGGTACTGCATAGTAAATTTGATTGCCAGAAACCTCTCGCAAGTCACTAACATAAGGTGAAGGCATGAACAAACTGACACCGCGCGTAATAACGAGACGTTGACGTCTTGAAACAAATGGTGCAAAGGGACGCCAAGCAACTGTAGTGTCGTAAACAAAATAAACCATGGCTGCACCACAAGGCCGGTTAACGCGTCCGTTGTCGCTAAACAGGCCAGCAAGACATTGGTCTTCGACTGAAGTCTCGGTATTCTCTTAACAGCCATTATCACCAACACGTTCAACACAACTGTGAATGGACAAATGATGCTGTTTATGATTATGGCGATGATGGAATTCTTCATAGCAGCGGCTCTCCGTGTATTGTCTTCTGTACCAGAGATGTTAGTCGTGTTAAGGTAAATTGTTTTTTATGGTTCCCTCTCTCTCTCGGATGCGTGTTTCATTTGTAACCGCGATTGAACGTCACTTCATCGGGCAGATGTTGTCAACCTATTGTCCCCAGGAAGCTGTTTCCTGCCCAAATTTACCTCAATAACCAGTGGCTACGACTCAAGTGGATTTCAGTTGCAGTAGTTCTGTGTTCTTTTACTTTAGTGAAGTACTTATTCAGGCTTTCAGTTTGGTGAGGTACTTATTCCGGAAAAAACAAAGGAAAAGGAGAGGAAAGGCAAAAAGTCCACTCGCCATGAATACGTTATTGGCAGTTAAGGAGGCTAGAAACGGTTTTCATTGATGTAGTGTTTGCGAAACGATGAAAGATTACAAAGAAGGATATTTAATGGTGTAGGCAAACTATATGCCTCCTTTTAACTCTGTTGTTGGGCTATATTTTTAGGGTGCTTGTGACGTCATATCAGTTACCATGGCAACGCCCCAGGTCCACAAAAAGGTTCTCTGAATGTCACTTTTTGTAAATTATCTGAAAAACTAATTCGGTAACCTACTGTTTTTATTTCTTTCTTGGAAAGCTCCCTAAATTCTATAACTTTTCAGGCAATACGAAAAAAATTTATCCAGTAGAATTTATTAAATTAAAAAAAAAAGTGTTTTATGGCTTACAGAAAATTCTAATGGATAATTTTCCCCGAAACTTTTATATTTGAAGTGCCAAAATGAATAATACGTACATGAATGCAAAAAATCAAGACAGGTCACCGAGCAAAATTTCGAGCTAAAAACAAATGTTTTCCGCAGATTTTATTTCCGATTCTCGCGATTTAACACAGTATTAAACTTCCAGTATGTTTGATTTTGATTGATTCAGCTGACGCGTGCATATTAGTTATGGGTAGATTTCGCGCGCGCGAGCAGCTAAAAACCCTTTCCAGCCGCCTTAAAACGGAAAAAATTCAGCGGCCAAATGGAAAGCTGTAGCTAAAGAAAATGTTTGAAGGCATCTTCAACTTTGAGATTCCATAAAAATACTTTTGCCGCTATCTAATTTGGCTGTTATTTTTTTCATATCTCCGCTTCGGAGGACTTCGGGAATTATGTGACGTTATTTTTTATTCCGTCACTTATTGTACGAAGGGCTTTGTTTACGGAGATAGTATTTCGATCAAATTAAGTACATTATGTTAGAAAAAAAAAATTGAAAAACACTATTTACTGTACAGAGTTTCAGTTTACTGTCGAGAGACTCAAAAGATCAATTGAGATTTGCTACATATTTTTCCAACGAACAACTTTGCTATCTCGAACCCGCGATTAAAAGGCAGATTTACGGGACTCGAAAGAGATCGACAAAGAACTCCAAATTTTAAATCTGCCTAGTTTGCAGACAATTTCGCCGCTAATGCATTAGAATGGGAAATTCATAAGCGTCATCTTTTCTCATTTAATACTAAAAGGACCTTTCATCCACTGAAGAAAAGAGTTCTCAAGCAAGAGTATTGTTTACACACTCTTGCGATCATTGAGCCTCCGCACCTCTTGGCCGATGGGTACTTTGCACGAGAGCATAGATGATTTCTTTGTAGTGTTCGCCTGTTTCCAGCCACGCGTTTTTCGAAACTCCCAAACTTTTCGGGCGGATTTCGGGTGCAATAATTTCCTTGGTATCTTAAACACGAAGACGTTTCCAGGCATGAAATGAAAGATCGATTAGAGATCTTTAATTTTGTGTATCTTCCGAGATATTGCTGGCTTGCAAGTGACGTCATGGCAGCCATGTTCGTGGTCAAGAACAATAGTCTGTCTCTCCGCTGGGAACTAAATTCTATTTTTATGTAAATTCTTCAAAAGAATTTTCTTGTGTTTTGACCCCCAACATGGCCGCCCTGTCACGTAGTTGAAAACCAAGAATAAAGCTCTAAACTGCAGGTAGCTTAGAATGTTGTTCTCTACAACTGATTGTGTTTTTTTTGTGGATTGACGCCCCTTGACGGTGGTTAGTTTTGCTAGCAGTGCTTTGCTAAAAGCTCTTAGTATTTTATTATTGAACATTAAATTCAAGCACTTTGTCACTCCGAGTTGATGGTCAAATTGTGTGGGTGGAAAAATTATTCAGGAATTTCAACTGATCCTACATAACCACTCAAAGAAACTACAAAAACTTTATATTTTAGTTTTATAGACACAGATGTGGATACTACGCATCCCAGTTGAGCGCCACACCACGAAAGTTTCCACTCAAAGTTTTGATGTCAAAACGTAGACGTTCCCGATGGCAACGAGAATGTATCCAATGGAAATAAGGCGCGCGAAAAGCTTTCTACACAGACTCCGCTCCACTCGCTTTGTTTCCATTGGATACCTTTTCGTTGCCATCGGAAACGTCAAAGTTTTGACGTCAAAACTTTGTGTGGAAACTTGTGTGGTGTCGCGCTCAAATCAGGGGAAGCGTAGTATGAAATAGCGGAGTAAATCGTTTTTAAATGTGAATCAGAGTCGCGAGAAAATTCAAGACGAAAGATTAGATCCCTCCAGGCCCTCAGTGAATTAAATCGTGTTCAAACGGCCTTCTTTATATTAAAGGAAAGCTCAAGTCTTTCTTGGGAAGAAAAAGGAAACTTGCTTGACTTTTGATTTTCTACATTTAAAGTCACTTGCTGGTCGCGTTTTTCCGCCAACCAAGATAGAGTCAGCGACCGCGAAAATGTCCGCTAGCGTGGTGCTTCAGTTTGACTTGAGTGTGTACATGCGCAGTGCTTAGTGCATTTTCCGAGAAAAATGTCACGTGTCAGCTTCACGAGAATGCTTGAAAGAAAGCAAAACTAAATTTTTATGGAGTGAATGTGGCAGAGAGTTTAAGATCCAGGAGAAAACCGATTTAGAGTCGTACTTGAGCCTGACGGGTAAATTTCCTTATCTAGTTCAAACAGTTTTTCTGTCTTGTATCAAATCTTCATGTATGATTTCTTTGTTTTTCAGACGGTGACGCTTCTGCTCAAGTAAGTCTTAAGCGTTAGTTTTATATTCACGGGAATAACCGTTGTTTTACTGCCTTCTCTGGAGGACAAATGCCACACGAAGAGCCACTAACCATCCGGCGAAGCGCATCGACTTCATTGAAGAGGAAAAGATCTTTATGCGATTTTCGGGTCTTTCAGAAACAACACAGCATCTCCCTCGACGAACACGTGATGATTTATGAATGAAATCATGCTTGCTGGTGATTGATTTTCTTGAAGGCTACAATTAGCTCGTTAGAAAGGTGATCGTTTTTTCTCAGTCGTAAATGACCCGAGGGTTCGGGCGGCGAAACGAGAAAGCAAGTCGAAATTAGTCGAATTTCAAACGTAATGAATGTCTAACGAATGGCGGAGTGCAGAAGCGCTCCGAGGGATTCCGATATTCTATTCCCGATGAAGAATTATTCATGAAGCACAGAACCATGCAACCAGTTCATCCAAGTTATGACCAGTTTATAACAAGCTCCTAGGCCATCTCTTCGCAAGTTTTCTGGTTGGGTTCGGTTAACTTTGGGAACGAGCTAGAAATGTGCTTGGTGGACGACGACCGAGTAAGGTGAGTCCAATACGTTGGAAATAATCTATGGCTTTGAGAGTATGTAACCCGTTTTAAGCACGCCCATGAATTCGTTTTTAGAAATTGGACAAGGAATGCTTGAATGCTGGTGAAATAGATTAAGGATCGTTGATTGATCAAATCAAGGGATTCATGCTTCGTCCGGTGATATACTGCTTCGCTCCTCTCTAAGCTTCAGTTGGAACATGGTAGTGAAACTGCATCTGATCTTCCGGAAGGCATTCTCCATCTGAACATGATCTCTTTAACCAAAAGCTATTTGCAAGCCTTCATCATAAACGAAGTTTATTCAAAATGGCGTAAACTTGAGACAAAACAGTACATGCATGACAAGTTTAAGTATGCTTTCTTCATGTTTTTGTATTATGGTTTCTGTAATAGATTCACGAACTGATTCAAGCGCGAACGCGTAGTTCAGGTTTAGATCCAGCTCTTGGGTGCCTTGTGGTTTATCCTATTACTTGATCAGCTCTAGTCGCTCGTTTTCCTTAGAAGCTTCATTTTATACCTTTTGACTAGTTTGCAAAACTCACACCGCTTTCTGATACAACAGCCAGGATTAGGAAAACCAAAACCAAGCAGGACCTCAGTCTTTCATGATATTCTGACTGATCCGTTGCATTGATAAACCGCTCTACCAATATCGCTATACCAATATCGGCATGCTTCGATATATGTTGTAACTAAATCGCGATGAAACACGTCCATCAGTTGCGTTACCTTGTTAAGCTTGGGTGTGCTGAGGGTGCACATCCTTAGCTAGTTTTCGTGTGGATGCATTTAATTTGTGCAAAGGAGTTGTTCGAGTTACGCTAAACGAAGTAAAATAATCTCACTTACTTCATCATTTAACTCGCTTCAACTTTGTGAAGTTTAGAAATGTTTACCATACAGAGGCTGTATATTGAGCTCAATCTTTTAATTCCCGTCAGTATGTACTCTTCACACTGCACTCCATACATCTTCTATAGTAACGATGAGGAGATTTGTTTAAACAATCAAAACCTTTGTTACTTGGTGATCACTTCCGTTTTTTTCACAACCTTTATGATTGACTGAGCAGTGTTGCTATAAGGAGAAAGTAAACACTGATCACTCCAAGGGGTTAAGGCGTTAAGATTGCAATTCCGGAAAACCAGGAAGTGACTGATATCTATGTAGTCATGATTTGTGTCATGTGGGAAATTCTGACGCAGTGGATACTCTTGTGAGTGACAATTCAAAAGGAACTCATTACGTTGGTGCCAGTCTAATCGATGCGGTAAAGTGTGATTCAAAATACCTGGCAAGTGGTCATCTTGAAATGAATAATTTCTTTCCTTTGACGTTGCTTTATTATGCAATACAAGGACGTGGTTGGTTTTGAGTCTGCAGCGATGAACTTCTCAAGTGTGACCACTGCAAAAAGGTATTGAGTACTGAATATTTTCGTCCTGTGGCACTGTTAATGGTGTACGTGATGGTTCCAGCTTTTGAGTCTCTGCCGGGTCTTGATTACGTATATAACACAAGGCAGTCTTTCGTGTAACCTGCAGGTGTGTGATTTAAACCGCCGTTATCAAGTCATCTTGCTAGCAAGATTTTCAAATTCAATAAAAAAAGCTAAAAAAAGCACAGTGGTCTACGATCCGTATCGAATCTGACACAGCCAGAAGTAAAATTGTTCTATTTTTACTGCAAACGTATGAAGGGTGTGAATTGAGATAAAAAAAAAAAAAAGACACGGAAAGATTTTCAAGGTCAATTAGAAAAAGACAATGATAAAGCAAAGTTTTTCTGTTTAGACGGCAATGAACTCACGGAGAACTTTCCAAAGCAGTACAGCTGGAGAATTAAGGTGGCGAAGGGTTCCTCTTAGGAAATCTTGGGTCTGGTAAACTTTTCATCCGATCTCGAAATCTCGACAGCCTTTGCGAAGAGTCGTGAAGTCTCGTTTATAGTGTATATATTTCGGTCTCGAAGTCTCACATGTTTAGTCTCGGTCTCGGATTTTTGAACACTCAAGTCTCAGATTTTACCATTCGTCACACCTAGAATTTATCAGAACAAATAAATTCAAAACAGTGGCCATATGAGAGAGTGGATTAAAGTGAAGGAAACTTGCGAAAGAATTTCCACTGGGACAGTTTGGAGAATTAATGAAAGAGTAAATGACAGCATAACACGGGGAACTTGTCCTGTTTCTACTACAGTGAGCTCATGGAATATTTATGAAGATTAACACTCCAAACTTTCGCTTTTTCCAGAGAAACAAAAGACAGGCTGCCCTTAACTTAAATAAACTTGCGAAAGAATATGCAGTACAGTTTCTGAGAATTAATGCTATTACACTCAACTGGAAAATATACGGGGAAATTTCAGAAGATAAACCCCTCGAACTTTCGCTTTTTCTGAGGAGACCGGAACAAAAGACAGCCCGAGGCTAAGATGCTTATGCATGCCAGCACTTGTTCGCGTGAGGAACATGGTAATGCGCACTCCTACTTTTGTATTAAGTTTTTATTAGCCTTATATGGATGCCTGATCATGGTGAGCTTCATTCGTTCGTGTTGGTTGTTATTTTGTCACACCCTACAACGCTTCAACAATACGCAATCACAGCGACACAAGGGAAATTATGAAAGCGACCAATAGAATACGTCATATTCATTAAATGAATAGGCTTCCGCTCAAGGATTTGCATACTTGTTCATTCATTCGTGTAAATTTCTGGCAAATATCGGCATAAGCAGATAATAATCTCCTGCAGTCGGTGACAAGAAAACAACTTTTAAAAAAATAGTTCGATACACTTCCGATCCTTCTGTATTTGAAAACTATGGCACAAAACGGACGACCTGGAAATCGCGCATACAGTCCGTATGCGGTGGACAGCTTGGAAGACGTCTCCCAGCCTACCGGCAGCTATCCAAATGGCGCGTACTCAAATTTAGGACTTGTTCGAAGCCAGGAAAACATTGCGAGAGACCCCAGCACATTTAAAGGAAGCTATCAGAACCAGGCGTACGAGAATGCAGACATTTCCCACCAGTACGAGGACCCAGCACACCTTATGGTGCCCGCAGCTAGCACCGGGCCTCGAAGGAAGCGAAACGAGTTGTACGAACCAACCGATCTCAAAAAGAAAGGACAAGAAACTGAAGGGGATGACTTCATGGAAGACATCGGTGGTGGGGACACCTGGCTCAGCCGGTTCGTCTTATCTCTGATTTTAATAGTCTCCCTGACGTCGCTTCTACTGGTGGTGTTAATCATTGTCGGGAAATTAAAACCCAGCTGTTCGAGTTGCAGTGTTTCTGAACAAGGTAGGATGATGTGTTGACCAACGTTTACATAACAGTTTTTTTGGTATTTGACATTCTAGCTAACGATGAAAGGCCTTTTGAAGGTACTTTCAAGCATTGGTGCAGTTTATTCCATTTAGTTTGTGTGTCGAAATGTTCGGAATATTGTATCGGTATGTTACCAGGAGATATTGTATTAATGGAGTGATCGTGTTGTGCGATAAACAACAACAACAGCGCTGGCTTAACATGATTCATTAAGCTTGGTTTTCTTTCTTAAAAACGCGGATTTTTAACGAGTGCACGATAAACAGAAAGAATTTAGCTGTTACTAGTTTGCAATCTGAATGCATCCCACAATGATTTTACGCCGGGCTTACCGGTCGTTTCGCTACAAAGTCGTTTCGACCCCCCGAGGAGTTTTGCTGTCAAATAACTTTCGGTTATGTCAGCAAATTTTTATTAAACGTAAATTTGGTTTTATCAGCGGAGTTAAATGTAAATTGCCCACCGTACAGGGATTCTAAAACCTGACGTTTCGAGCGTTAGCCCTTCCTGAGCGAAACGAAAGGATAACGCTCGAAACGTAAGGTTACAGAATCCCTGTAAGATGGTTAACTTACATTATCAACTCCGTTAATCAGTAAAACCCGACAATGTTTGTGTACAACTCCCCCACCTACGCAGCAACACCCAAAGAATGCCCTTTAGTCATTTTTTATTAAATCTCGCTGCCGACCGCTACTTTTCCCTGATCGGTACTCTAGAACTTTTACTTTTATTTTCTAGTCAATTTACTTAATCTGCTTTAGGTTCTCCAAACTTCCAAAGCCAACAACATTTTTCTGTCTGATGTTTATATCTTGCGCTTGATCAAGTTGATATAAATGTTCATCTAAACGTCACTGAACAGGGAAACCAAAAACCCAAAACAAAATGAGCTTCTTCTACATAATCAATTTTGTGTATGAAATCAATATTTCTCTTGGTTAAAATGTTGACTTTTTAACACTTTAGCCCTGAAATCAACGTGAATATTTTCTAAACTGGTCTTCTTACATTTCTTATAGTGAGTGCTAGTTTAGAGAATTTAGTTAAACGTCAAGAAATCATCGTTCCTGTTTAATGATCATTTCCTTAAATCTCATAACCTGTATGTTAGCTGAAATGGTGATACTGTTGAACGTTACACTGAGTTTTCTGACTTCTAAAGCAACGCAATACATGTTCATCTGTAAAGCATGGCTTCATTAGCTAAAACCTCTATGCAGAATCAGAACGTTGCCAGTCTGCACTCTCCTTCCACTGTTAGCCAGAAAAGTCACTGAATACAATTAAACAGTTTGGAGGTTACCACTCGACTCTGTACTTTCTTAACTGCAACAGAAGATTTTCGATACCTTTCCGTTCGGATAGGCCTAGTTTTTCCTTGAACTACAAGCGTTTGTAATTTGCTTTAATTACGCATCTGCTGCAATAAAAATTGGTCAAGTATGATAAACGACCTCGGAGCTATTATACATTTAACGACATCTGTTGCAGCAGTAACGACATGCATCTGTTGCAATAACCCAGTGGTCAAACTGTTCTCCGTTGCTGTCTTCTCGAGACATGTTCTACCGACAACCGGCTTGTTATCAATGAGCTTTCATCATATATATTTTTTTTCATACCAATTGTGCTGCGGAATCCCTGCGGGCCAAAGTTCATTGTGTTTGCAAGGATTTATGTCAAGTCGAGTGTGGCTTCGTTCGGGTGATATGACTTTGTAAACTTTAGAGCTTTCCTTTTCTTTTCTTTGAGGCGCCTTACGAGGTATAATTAATCTGAGAAAAAGTATTTTTCAGTTCGTTTTATGCCCTGTATCACTCTTAGGGCACAATTGCGTAAACGTACACAATTTCATGTTTACGGTTTTCTCGAATTTCTGAGGTGAAAGAAGCCTTCCAAAAATACATAAGAACAGAAAGGAAATGCCATCTATCTATATATCTCGCGAACTTAGCACGGGGTTGGAATGAGTAGACAGCCTAATATGAAGTAAGGATAGCTTGTACATAACTGAAGAGCCATTGAAAAAAGCCGGCTGTATCGCATACAAGTGGGTGTTTTGAGAAACTGGTGTTTCTTGTGTTACGACCCATAGAGAGAGGGAAAAACGAGTCCTTGATAGTTGGAGTGGTTAGATGGTCTCAAAATGATCATTTACAGGTAGTTGGTGCATTTATTTTTTTCTTACTTCAAAAATATTTTGCCCACTTTGAGCTATTTTCCAACGATCATTCTGATTGTTCAGTCATCTGTAGAATTCAAGTTCGTTTTTTGTCTTTATTCCATCTTGATTGACGTAAAATATTCAGAAACTAAATGTTAAACTGTCGCCATTCTGTATGGTAATTACACCATTAGCTGAATATTTTGTGATTTCTATTATCCTGATGGATCTAATTGCCTTCTGTGACAATGTGGCGGGGGTGTTTAGAGATCCTTATATATATTTTGGAAAGTTTTTGAAGCTTACATTGAAACCGATCGTGAAGTAACTGAAACTGTTGCAATGCCGGGATAGCTGTTACATTTACAGTTGGCCGTCAAGCTTTAATAGCCTAACATTTGACAGCTTCGTCATTGAAACTATAGACTGCTCGGCATCATGATTACACGGCGCCATTATAAACAAACTTGATAAACGTTAAATTTGTAGTCAGTTGCTAAATGCATCATCCGGAAGAACTGACATTCACATTCTTCGAAATGAGTTACAGCAGACGCAGCAAGGATCTTTGAGCCCAGTCGAATGAATAAGTAATAGCAAGACTGATGACAGCTCTCGTAAAAAAACACTCATCAGGGTCATGAAGCTGATCTGTGACTGTTGCTCGCTCGGACGCCGGGATCATTTGACCCCTTCAATAATCTCACGGGTCGATCATGCGCTCCTCATTTTAAAGTCGCTGGCTCGGTAGGCGCTGAGAAGTGCTGGAAAATATAGAAAGGCTGTGCTATTTGCAGGGTACGAAGTAAAATGAGTGTTTTGATAGTTGGCGATCATGATCGCCTCGCAATACAAACAGTAAAAAATGGGGAATCCCGAGAAGAACACGAGACGTTTCGTCAGAGACATGAAAAACCTGGTTTTAGGGAACATACAGCCTGCCATTCCTCTGGCCGGGCAGGTGAAAGCAAGGTGGATAGGACTTGAACTAATATAACCGAGTTCCTGGCCTGTCGGTCTAACTTCATGATTTGTAAAAGCGCGAATGTTATTGATTCATCCACGATAGTCAGCAAGACTGAAAACACGATTTGTTTGTTATCCGACAATAGCCGTGTTTGTTTCGAAAGAAATTACAAGCAGCTAGCTTACCATATTGGAATTTAGCTCAATTTTTGCCGCCGGGATTTAAATTGACAAATGGCACAAAACGATCGCCCTCAAAATCGCGCTTACAGTCCTTACACAGATGATAGCCTTGACATTGCTTTGAGAAACTCGGACAACATTGCGAGGAGCTATCTGAACCCTGCCTACGAAACCTCACGAACTGTGCAAAGCTCTGATGAAATTCTGAGAATTCCAAGCACTCTCAAACCAGATTGCTATGTCCTTGGGTCTATGAACAAAGCTCCAGAACTTGAACATCAATACGACGACCCTTCTAACCTGGTTATTTGTAAGAGTGCTTGGAGTTCTACAACCACTGGACCGAAGAGAAAAAGCAACTCCCTATACGAATCGAGTGAAACCAAAAGGACTATTACAGAGCCAACGGATGGTGTCTGTACTTGTGAAAAGAACAGTTCGTCTTGGATAAGTCGGTTGATCTTGTTCATGATTCTTATGATTTCGTTGGCATCGCTTCTTCTCGTGGTGTTAGTTATTCTTGGGAAATTGGGGCCAAGCTGTTGCAATAAAACACAAGGTGAGGGATTCAATATTGTATCGCCTCCTATTAGGCAGCTCGCTATTAGCAGGGGTATATACAGCATTTGTTCTTTTGTTGTGATTTTGGTTGCAAAACGTTTCCAACATAGGCAAGCAAGACTAAGATTTCTAGTATTGATGTCTACGAAAGGCATCGGATGTCACGGGGGGCTGTGTGGTGTGACGAAAGAAACATAAGTGGCAGTAATAGTAGTTGTCATAACAACAGCAGTGGCAGCTGTAGCAGTAACACTAGGAAACTTTATTTACGTCAAAATTGTCAGCGCCAAGTACTGATCAGGGGGGCAAAAAGCACCAGATGGTAACCGAAACGATGTGATTTTATCGTACTCTTTTCTTACAGTAGTTGCATGTAGCAGTAACACAAGGAAACTTTACTTACGTCAAAACTTCAGCGTGAAGTACTGATCAGGGGGCGAAAAAGCACCAAATGGTAACCGAAAAGGCGTGGTCTTAAGGTGCTCTTTTTCCACGGATCAAACGGAAAGAAATTCGGTAGCTGCATTTCACTTGAATATTTATAGCTTATTATCGTGCTCATGAATTGACCCACTTGTCAAGGAAATCACAAGTAGTTAACGAAGAAGCCCTATACCCTAGAGCAAAACCAATTATCACGCCTGGGAGAGGCACTCGCTTGTCAGTTCTTTGTTTATCGGGTCAGTGTGTTTCACCAATTTGCCTCTTTCAAATTCGAAAGCATTTTTGTTCCAAAATGAGTTTTGTTGGGCTAATTATCAGTTATACAAAAGAATAACAATGTCCGCCATTTATGAAAGTGGTCTATTTTCACTCTTTTCCGGCATGGGACCCTCGTGCGGTTCTCCCAAACAAAGGGGCACATGGCTACAAAATCGCTCCTACATTGGGTAACGGTTTCAGAGGTTTGTTTATTGGTTGATCTTGAAAGGTTCGCTTTTAACTGCGAGACCCACTTTTGCACTTCTTTGAGTTTTTTTCTTCATTTATTTTTAAAGCAAATTATGTGATCACTTTTATCTGGAAAAACTTAAATAGGCCAGTTAATTTTTTCCCACAGTCTCGGCTGTAGTCAGAAATCGGTAATTTGCGACACACACAATTCAAAATCGTAAACGTCAGCAGAGGTTTGCACTGATTAAGTTAGCGAAAATGTCTTGTCGATCGATCACGTTTTCCGCTACTTAAAATTGACTTAGTGGTAAAAGTGATAGTGACAGTCGAGTTCCCGTGACGGCTTGTTGATAACCCCGTGACAATAATAACCGTGACGGTCCGTGACAGGTCCATAACATGTCCTCAGTGGTTTCCCCCTCTATCCTGTATGCTCAATAAAGCGTTCTTGTTTTTAACAATCTTGGGCTGATATCGATCTCTGTAACTGTAAACGTGTGTAACAAATACATTTAGTCTTGTCATAGGCATTATAAGCTATGGTAGGGACTTGTCCCAGAACAGGGAAAGACTTTCCTAATCTATATTACTTCTATTGCCTTTATAAATGTAATCACTTAAACGGTCAAAAGTAATCCCAGCATACTAAAACGGCAAGTGTGGACGGCAAAGACAAAACTGACTGCTCGAGTATAAATTTAGCCATCATGAATTTACTTCAAACGAAGTAATATTTCGGAAAACATTTATTTTGGAATCTCGAGAAAATGCACTTTCGATATTTCTTCTCTAACTTCCATATGTAATTTTAGTCTTATAACCAAGACTACGAAGGAATTTTCCATGCAAGTTTACTATTTTGTCATCACTTTCCAAACCATTTTAAGGGGCGCATCATTAAGTTTATTGGTTTTGATCTCTTTTCAGTTTCCTTTTAAGTTCAGCATTGTACAGAGTAGACATAACAAACACAATAATGATAATTTTCTTATAGTTCAGTTGGTTGCTTCGCAACGCAAAGTGACCTAATAACCTTTTTATTCGGTTTTTTCCAAAAAAAAAAATACACAAACTGTCTTAAGTCTTTGAGATGTTTAAAAGGCAGCAGAACCTGTATCTTTTTCTGAATTAAAACAGATACATCGTCTTCCAGGAAAATCATTTTTAATAGTTTTGGGTTTAAAATTAAGATTGAAAAGGTTTCTTTTTTTATGAAGCGACGGTTAATTTAATGTAAGAACGTATTGTGCGCGGTAAGCCGGCTATACGTTTGTAACGAAGCGCCCTTTCAGAGACAATACGTGCGTAGAATAACGATCGACTCATACGTCAGAAGTGGAGGCGTTAATTTATTCTATCATAATCCATAGTTGTTGATGTATGTAAATTTTGACAATTGGTGCTATTTTATTTGATCGCTGTCGCAATTTCTTTTATCTTCCGTTTTCGCATGTTCAGTTTCTGAACTTTCCGTTATTTTTGTAATTTGACGACGAAAACTGAAAAAAAAAATGCAATTATTAGGTAGCCATTGAGATACAGCCTGTAGTAGATTCGAAATAAAGCTACTGAGCGGACAGGTGAAGCCATGCAAGATATGCAAAGCCTAATCACAGAAAGTGACTATTAAAATAAGAGCTCTTCAGCCATTAATTTCTAGTATATTGGTTATTCTTCATCTTATTGGCAATGTGGGCTTTTTTTTTCCATTGGGTTTCGTTTCAGTGCTATATGCCTCTCAAAATACGTTCTTATGGCGAATGTGCAGAACAGGCGTCAGGCGTCACATATATCGTTGTCTCTGCTTACCTCGAGCCGCGTGACCACATCTCTTTCCGATTACACTTTTGTAGTACGCTGCACTAAATTGTTTAGGCAGATTTACATTGTTCAGTGACGTTGGCGAGCAAAGAATGAATGCTAATGCGCAAAGAATTTTGACACTGCGACGCCAGCGCAACGCTTTTGCCATTTTCAAAACAAACCGAAGATTGAGGTCTTTTCTAGAACGGCTTTCACCGGCTGACGTCTTTGTCTCCACAAATTCCACACATGTCTCCCGAGAGAGAAATCATTCATTTGGTACTAACCAATCGGAGGCCAGTATTTTCGCGGGTAAGCTTCCTCAATGAGTAATTTCTTATTCATGAGTTTGAGCTTCGTGGGTGTAGTATTATTTGGATCAATATCTTACCGGTGTAGTTGTAAACTTTCACGTGGTTAAAGAATTGAGCGTTAGTTCTGAGCAGAAATATATCGTAAAACCTCACGGATTTCGATGTCAAGTTTTGGTCAATATCCCCAGCGGGATTTTAGTCCAGTGGACATCTGCGACGTGCGTTTCGAATCACCGCGATCGTCGCACGCACGTCTTCTGGCGAAGCAGCCTCGCGAGAGCGACGAGGAGAATTCGAAAGGACATCACTACGAAGACCCTTCGACTCTTAGCGATCAAGTTCGTGTTCTTCAAGGGGGAGGGAAAAAGCCTCGAAAACGCTATAATGACCTGTATGAGCCACATATACCGCTGAAAGAAGTACGTGTTACAAGAGCCAGAGAGGCATCAAACTGTTCCGATGTTTCGGATACATACACGAGAGAATCGTGCTTAAATCGGTGTATTTTAGTTTTTGTTCTTCTAACTTCGGTCACGGCTTTAATATTGGTGGTGCTTATGATGCTGGGAAAAATTGGGCCAGTGAACGATCGATGTTCCTGTGTTAGTACAGAACAGTCAGAACAAGGAAGTTCGCACGGTGAGTGACTGATGAGCATGTTTGATTGAACCACGCGGTCTTAGTTTAGAAATGAATGTAGACTGCTGCCTCAAAAGAAAACAAAACTACTTCCTCTTCGTTTTTGCCCAGAGTTTGATTTTCAATGTAACCCTTCACGCGATGGATCACGCCACCGTGGGGTGAGTGTTAAATTATAAATGCAATTTACGATGTTCCCAAAATAACATGTAAAGGCCCACAGGGTAGCCATAGGTAACCCCAATGAAAGGGCTTCTAGAAAAAAAAAAACCTTTTCGATTCAACGTAAACTGTGTTTGATAGCATCTCATTCAGGCGCAATTGAACTCTCGAGGATCGGCCTTGTTTTTAAGTGTTTCTTACTAATACACTTCAAATGTGTAAAATGTGTAATTCTTAGCGGAAAGAACAGCGAACGCAATTTTAAGCCATTTATCAACGTGCTACAAACAAAAAGATGACAACATGAGCAAGTATTTGAATATTTTAATGATCCAAAATAAAGTACTCGTAACTTCGAACGAGCCGTCGTAAAATCCTGATCAAAACAGCGAAAGTGGCACTTTCAAATGTTATTTCATTTTCAAAATTCCATTGTGGAGGATCCATTGGTGGAGCAAAGCGTGCGTTCTCGTGGCAATGACGTTGTTTATATCGCGTTTCCTTCGATATGAGACCAAGGACTTAGTTTCATTGACAGCCGGATTTGGTACAGTCAAGCTTCACTGCACCTCAGACAGATTTTGTTTCTTAAAGATTACAATTAATTTACGTATAGTTTCCGGCAGTGATGCGAATCTGTACACTTACACATGCTTTGAAAGGAAAATTAGTCAACTAAAAGCATCAAACAACTTTGATCGTCATAGAACTTTGGCGATGATATACCAATTGCTTAAAATTAACTGTAGCATTAATAGTTTGTGATGTTCTCGGAGTGTTTCTCACGGAGCAACTTGCAATTAGTTCAATTAACTCCTGCGGTGCTCTTACGTTAACGTCGTACCACTGATGGAGTCCGCGCATAGCTCGAATAGATGTGACTGGATGTCAACAGGCAGTCATTTTTACACTCCGTTTGTGCTTTGATTTAGGAATTAAAGTGGCCTCCCAAAATAGATTATTTTGTACCTTAGATAACTACATTTTTCAGTTGGAACTAAATGGCTCGATAAACGTTGTTGTGTATGCTCGTCTAGCTGTATTGTATACGTAATGAAAGGAATGACGGGGTCAAAAAACATAATCTCGAAGCGGAATAATGGATTAATGACAGGAAGGCGGAGATTAGCGAAGCAACTGGGGTCGTTCCTTTATAAGAGGATATTAGGCTGCACTGACTACCAGTGAACTGAATTGTTAGATATCGTAATAATAATATGTTAACTTCTCAATGGTCGCCAGCAGTTTACGATGCTGTTGTTGTGTAATTATTTATTTAGCCGCTTGCTGTTTGCTACCAAATTTAAAAGTCCGGCTGATTTAGTTGGTAAAGCACCGGGCTGCTGAACGACAGATCGCAGGTTCAGGTTAACGAGATCCCATCGGCCGCAGCCCCTCTGGACTCTTTCTGGTGTTTACACGATGTAATAATAGGACTGGATTGGACTGGACTGGACCTATGGGACTTATGCGGTTAATCGCTTATATAAAAACGGTTAGCTTTCAGCTTTATGACCCGAGAGGCAACGGTCTTGGTCCGACGCATTAATCCTGAATGTGCCCTTTGCGATTTATTTTACTAATTTTTTCTATCTTCCCGTAGCCGCTGCTCCCACAGGAGCGAAACTCGGGGGCTCAGATACCACAGACGGATCAGGTGTTTTTGTCAGTGCATCTTCGAATTCCCCTCCTGATATCTCATCCCTTGAGAAACTGATCAATGAACTCAGAGGAAACATTTCATCTATCAAAACGTACATGGTATGAGATAGACATAAAAAGTTGCATAAGTCCCGTAGATGTTAGTATCAGGAGTACAAAGGAAGAAATTGATCATACACAGTTTATAGGGGATTATTATTTTGTTCACTTTATTCATTCTAGAGATATACAAAAATTTTGACGTTCTTTTGTATTTCACGGCTTGATTTATCCCTTGATCCTCACTGATCTCTTTAGTCTAGCTCAAAATGTTCACTAATGAACAAAGCTATTACCTTCTAAATAACGACCATCAATCCTTGATTTTTAGCTCTTTAGCCCAGCTTGAAACATTACTCGATGAACGTTTATCTGAATGGAACTCTAAACCACGACTCTCGGAAACCAACTCGTCAGCCTTACCCTAAACGTTAGAAAAGAACTACTTCACACCTCGAACTTGATTCTTTTACTAGTTGAATTCACAAAATATTGTCATTTTTACCAAGGCACAACCTTTGAGGATACTTGCCAGGCGCTTTCGAAAGCTATAAAATTCAAATTTATCTTGTATATACTTTTCTTTCTGACGTTGCAGAACCAATTGCAGCAAGACATACAAAGTACAAAAGGCGATTTAAGTGATACGAATAGGAACATCAATGGTACAAAAGACAAAGTCTCTCAGATAGAAAGCCGGGCAAATAATTCCATTAGCGAGGTAAGTCGTTACTCCCGGAACCGGTTTAAGTTGTGAAATCGCTTTGTTTGATGTCTTGCAAAACGTTGGTATCTCTAAGAAACCGGCAGAAAGGGCAAACGGACAAATTTCTGGCGGGGGATATACCGTATAAAAGTATAAAGAATACCTCTCTGGTTTCTATTATATATTCTGAAATACAAAGGTGTAGCCTAAATTTGGGCAGATTGTTGGTGATCAAAATAACCATGCAATCAAACTTTTAAGTTGACTCCCAAAAATCAGCCCCAATTTTTTCCCTATTATTTTTTCCAAGATTACAATTTTGTTTCTGAAGTGAACAGTATGATTGAAAGACAAACAAGAATCATTTTGCAAAATTAAATCACCGTCTTGTCGATCTCAAACGCTTCCCAACTCAACTTTGCACGTCAGTTATAACTTTGACTTGTTACAGCATAATAAATGCGTCGTCAGTTTACTAACAAAAGAATTGCGATGCAGATATTTCTTACATTGTATTTAAATGCATTATTCTTTAATTTGCACGTATCAGATTCAAAACATCAGTCAGCAGCTTGATGCTTCTGTGAGTGCAATAAACACGAGCTTCTTTCAAGAACTGGACACAGTGAGAACAAGTTTTGACTCAAGGGTAAGTGGGGCTACCTATTTTTTTTCCAAAACGGTTGGGTGACATGTTTAGTATCACTCCTGTCCGCCTTTCTTAACTAAAAATCATTCATTCATAAGCTTTTTCAGTCCGTTAGCGAGCCATGAGCTTCTTAGAAACAAAAGGCGCCTGCTAATGTTACACTTTTGCCAAAAAAAAAAAACAACAACAAAAAACACGATTTATGGACGTTACTGTCGCCGGTTTTACTCAGCTTTGTGAGCTAAGTTGTTAAACATATCTTAATGATCTAGTTTCTTTCGAGGGTTTCTTTGCCGGAAAACACAACAGAAGTCTCCAACTCCTTACTTTCCTTGCAAGCGGTTTCGATAACTAACAGAAACCAGGCACTCGAAGGTATCAGTGTGGAGCTTTTTAATGCAGTATGTATAGCTTAATCGAAAGAAAAATCAACGAACAATAGATCGTTTTCAATCACGTAACCAGCGGCCATATTGGTACAGTGAAACAAACGAAAGTATATGCATAAAAATAGAGTTCAATCTCTAGAGGCAAACATTGTGCACCAACATGGCCGCCATTCCTATGTTTTTGTACATCAACATGGCCGCCGTGACGTCATGCGGAAACGATCTATACTCGCCTTCCTATCATGTCAGTTACTGAATAAATGTTCATCATGAACTTACAGACACTTAATTTTTTTTTCTTTGTTCAGTTGAACAACACCGCTCACAACCTTTTGAATGCTGATAGTTCCTTGAGAGATCTGCTTCAGACAGTCAACAGCTCTCTGAGTGCACAGGTGGGTAAATCGCATTACTTGGGGTCCGATGGAGCCCAAGTATTAAATCGTAGTCCTCAAATTAAAGGTGCAATCGTTCTCTAATGGTTGCTCTTAAAACTACTAAGTTTGGCGCAACAATGGTCATAAGCTAACGTGCATGCCAAACTACGCCCCACCACACTCTCCCATGGGGTCTCGTTTGTGATTCAGTATACCACTGATATTAACATTTCAACGTGGATATTTTATATACCTTTGTGGATTGCTCCCTTATCAAACCCAAGACTAACATTAAGTTTTGCCAGCTAAATAGTACTCACGGGATTTGCTGACTTAAATAAAAAGCCCAGTTTGTCCGGACTGATTATTATTTTTGCTTCTACCACGCGCGTCTTCTTTAGCGTCTCAGATCATGCAGTGTTTTAGAAATGAAAAGTCGTATAGCTGTCGCGAATGGCTCCCTTGCCCCAAGAAATCCACGACAATTCACTTTTGGTTAACCACGTTCGTTTAATCTCTAGGTTCTCACAACTCACAAGTCCTCATTAATTCTCTACGAGAACCACATAGTCATCTGATCTTGTTTTAACGAATGGAAAACTGATATTGTGAAATCTATCACGCTGTAACATCCGTCACACATTCACTTAACAAGTTTTAACAAATGTAACAATACATATAAGTACACTGATTTCCAACATAGCAGCCAAAACAACTGATAAAGCAATCAGTAGCTTACAGCGTTGATATTTATTTCTTCTTCTTCACCAACAGCAAATACTTGAGTCAATCACATGCATAACTAAATTTACGGCGCAAGCCCCTAACTTCCAATCGATTATTCATCTCATCAGCTCAGTTTCTTTGTTTATGAACCAAAATAAATTTTTGATTGTCGTTTTTTCAAGGTACAAGGTATCGGCAAATTGCAAGGTCTCAGAGGTCCGCCAGGGTTCAATGGATCCAAAGGTGACACAGGGGAACAGGGACCTCCAGGACCACAGGGAAATCAAGGTCCACAAGGCGACAAAGGAGATCGTGGTCCCAAAGGTGATCCAGGGACTAATGGCAATGATGGTGCTGTTGGACAGAAGGGTGATACAGGACCTCAAGGTGTTAAAGGAGATAGCGGCGCTCAGGGACCACAAGGACCACAGGGCCCTCAAGGACCACAGGGTGCCCAAGGAGCGGGAAACTTCAGTCAGTGTACCTATAAAATGATGGAAGGGACTGGGGTCACACCTTCTACGAATGCGTTTGCTGATGTTACCTTAACCGCGCCCTCGGTACGTAACATTGCTGCCTTGTGTTTAATTTGTCTTATTTCTTTTGTGGAGGCAGAATGGCCGAGTGGTTTAGGGCGCTGGATTTCAAAGCGGTGACCCGGGTTCAAATCCCGCTCTGGCCAATAGCTGCTGGTGTTCTGGCTAAGTACTGGTTCAACCTTGTAAATAGCGAACTCGGTGGTCTGCCTCCCGCCAGTTGGCATTCTTAACACTGTTGTTTTCATTTATATTACTAATATAATGAAAACAACAGTGTTAAGCATCCAGTTTGGTTGATAAATAAATAAATAAAGTACGGCTTAATTCAGGGACAATTAAACAAATGATTCGTTTAATTGTCCCTGAATTAAGTACTTTATTTATTTATTTTTATTTATTTATTTATCAACCAAACTGGATGCTTGTTGCTCTGTGATGGAAACAAAGGACGGTGAAGAATTTGTTCGGTTCACCATTGTGAGTGAGACCACGTTGCCAAAGAACCGAGAAAATTCTTCAACTTGCAATAACAGTAAAAATCTTCATAATATTCTTCTTTGTCCATTTGAGATAGAAGGAAAGAGTAGAATGTTACCTTTAAAAATCTGAAAAGAAGACTGATCCTCGCAGTTGTGAACGCAGTTATATGCAATTGGGTAAAGAAGCCTGAAAAAAAATTCAGGACTTCAACAGGGTTTGAACGCGTGACCTCGCGATACCGATGCGATGCTCAAACCAACTGAGCTATAAAGCCACTGACTCTCACATTCTTCACTTTCACGGGAACATATGAACCTACAATTGACCTGCTCCCAATGTCAGTGGCTTCATAGCTCGGTTTGTTAGAGCGTCACACCGGTATCGCGAGGTTTAAGCCCTGTTGAAGTCCTGGTTTTCTTTTTTTTTTCAGGCTTCTTTACGCAATTGTGTATGTTTGCGTTCACAACTGCGAGGATCAGTCTTCATTTGAATTCATCTCCGCAGTTCATATACATCTCTCACTTTAAAAATCTCATAGCAACACTTAAGCTTATCCATTGAGAAGCTTGTAATATGCCCCATGCTTTAAGTTAAGATCTCTTGTCTTCACTCCGTGGCAAAGGAAAATTCTATGTTGTGTAAATGAACACGGTATTGCATTGAGATTACCTTAAATATTCCTCTTTTTCAATTTTGCAGGGTAAGAGAATCATTGGTGTGTCTTGCTCGACAAACGGCGCAGTAGAATATATCTTAAAGGTGTTTGACAATCCACTGAGGTACATTTGCGAATGCCGTGGTGAATCTAGCTTTTTTGTCCCCGCGGGTTCGCCTGCCTCGATGAAGTGCAGGATTCATTACTGGGAGTGTCCATTGATAACATAAAAACTGTATCAGCTGGGGAAGAGAGTCAATTTAACTTAGTCAACAGGTTGCAGCACGGCGCCAATTCCCGTGAATTAACTCGCCTCAAGATAACCTGACTCTATCGAGCCATTCAAAGTAGGTTACTGAAAGTTACTTATCGCATGCATGACCACAGTAAAAACCAGCTTATAAGAACCTAAAATTTGAAAACCTGTTTTGCTAAAATTTTCTTTATTTTAAACCCCATTTTATAAGAACCTCCTTAGCCTAAAGATTCTAATTTTACAAAAATGAAGACAGATGAAAATACTGAAAAATTTTTTAGTCAAAGTTTCAGTCAGTAAGATTCAAAGAATGAACTAGAATGAAAAACATATCATGCTATATCGTGCCAATACTGGATTACACAATGCAATTGTGTTAAGAATACAGATCCATGTGTCTCTCTCATGTTTTCGAAGCATATTGAAACTTAATATAAAATTTCTGTATGGTTATCATCTAAAACTGTATCCTAGGTAATTATTTAATACAGCACCATACCAATTCCATATCACATATGCCCTTAGATGTGCTGACGTGCTGATCGCTTGTGCCCCTATCAAATTAAGAACCTATTTAAGAACCTACGTAGCCTAAAATCCCATTAAATACCATTTCTTTAAGAACCTATATATAGGCTAAGGTGGAAAAATCTAGGTTCTTATACGCGGGTATTTACTGTATCGTTTCTTGCAAGCTGTCCTTTTCTCTTAAAATAAAATGCTCGCTAGGCTAGTTGTACGTTTCGTTCCTCGCATAGACTCCTCAATGATAATGCTTTACCAGTAATGCTTTGCCACAACTTTGTCGAGAAATAAGACACCGTGGTCGTCCTGTCAAAAGCTATTCACGTTGTAATGTTCTGTAGGGGTCGTGTTCGTTCAGTTTTTCAGCTTTTTTGTGCTCAGCTTAAAAGGAACTGGATATTTTTTTTGGCTAAAGCGGCACGTATTTAAGTTTTGTCTCTTTCTTTGTTGATTGTGGATATTGTTAAGCCAGAAAGCTCAGATATTTTAATGAAAGGCTATGGAATACATTGTTAATACTCAAGGCATTTAATAGTGATATGGTATAAAGCATGATATCACTAATACTCGGATACTGGCAAGAAAGAAAACAATTCAGGAAAGTTTTCCACACATCCCCATACATTAATTATACCTGTATCACTGCCATACTAACTCTGTTCCGAAAACAAACGGAGTTTGAGTCACAAAATGCGTGTATAATTAATGTGTGGGGCTGTGCGGAGATCTTGCCAACATTTCATTTGTATGCTGGCATACATTGGTCAAGAGGAACACGGCAGTCGTTATCCATTTGGATATATTATTGAATATCAGTTTTAACGATTTTCGTCTGGTCTTTAGTTTTACCTTTAGTTCATAGAGGTTTTAGTTTTTACCGTATAGTGTATAGACTGCAATATGTACAAAAATATATAAATACCCAAATGGGTTTATCAAGGGGGTTTTGACTAAAGGAAGTGACGAAAAAACAGCGCCGGAAATGGGTTTCTGAAAATCAAAGCTTCTTGTTAGAAAACCCAGGACATTTGTTTCTATTTAGACCGTCAAAGACAGGACTTTTAATCGACGTATTTAAAGGAATTTTGTTTCCCTTGAATGCTCAAAATTTGAATTTATAGTAAATATACTTTTTTTTTCTAAGTCTTTTAAATATAGAGCTCAAATGGAGCGTTCAAGGAATTTTTTAACAAACGTTGACGTTGACAGTTAGTTTTACACAGTCACTGATGTTATTCATTTTTGAAGTTCAGATTAGGACACATTTATGCGTGACTGACAACATGGTGTACATAATATATGAAGGCTCTGCTTATTTTGGTGAAATTGCACCTTCAGACAATCACATAATTAAGTTCTAACTTGTTATATTCACTCACAGATTGCACTGTACAAGTATTGATCATACCGTCAAAATTCTCGTGATTTCATTATTCTCAAATGCTTTCACCCTCGACCTTG
Organism: Galaxea fascicularis; assembly: GCA_948470475.1. Taxonomy (NCBI): domain Eukaryota; kingdom Metazoa; phylum Cnidaria; class Anthozoa; order Scleractinia; family Euphylliidae; genus Galaxea; species Galaxea fascicularis. The sequence goes on along the minus strand of OX419342.1, from coordinate 22,860,401 downwards.
CCACGATAAAACTGGAAAAAGGTAGTCTTGCTTTGCAAAAACAGCGTGGCAGGGTTAAGGGAAAAATTCCTCCCGTGGGTCAGTACACAGAACTGGTGTTATTTAAACCTCTATTTCGACTCTGTTTGGATGCCGTGCCTTCTATTTGCGCCAGTGGTTTGTCTATAGCTGGGCGTTCTGTTCAGATACCATCAATGGAGCGACTTGGATTCATACGCAGTCTCGTAGCGAACGGTCAAACGTGAAAAGATGCGAGCGCATAAAATTATCACAAACCTGGTTCAATACGTAACGGTCAGCGATGGCTTTATAAAGTCGCAGTGAATCAGAACTTGGTTGGATCGAAATTCATTACAATACAATGTTTCAGATAATAGCTACATGACCCAACAAATTAACAGGAAATTTTAAAAGTTTGGTTGGAGCAGTGGGAATTTGACCCGTTGTAATTCCTTTTTGACACCCTGACTTAAAAACTTATCGGAAACCCTGCAATTGGCAACCTGAGAAATTTTGTTCGGCGCATGGAAGGCACAACGTCCAGACGGATCCTCAGAGTTACATGTACATATGTTCGGTCGTTAATGAAGACTGATGTAAGTAGCCTGAATAAAAATATGACAGTAGACGTAGTTGAATGTCTAGTAAAAACTATCGTTTTTTAATAGTAGAAACTAAATAAAATACATTAGCCGCAAAACAATTGTCTTTTGGTTCTAGTAGTTTATTCTCAGAATAAAGTGACATAAAAGAAGTAAGAAGATACATGTAAAAAGCGAAATCAAGAATATCTCTAGAAAAATTTGAGTGATGTACGTCAGGTAAGACACAAAATGACACATTTTTCTTCCCCTGGAAAGACCTGTCAAACAAACAAAATATGCTTTTTTTAGTTCATTGGAACTTAAACTAAATGAAGGAACAAAAGTACTAGTGCAAATGAGTGAGACTGAGTAATAATTACCTGGATGGGGGGAGTTGGAAAATTAGAGAGGGGGCATAGGAGAAAACGACAACAAGAGAGAGAGAGAGGGGGGGGGGGGCGTTGGACGTAAAATTTTATACATACAGTGGGGCATTACTTTTTCATTCCTTTTCGCAAACTGGAAAAATAGCGGAAGAGTTATTAGAGTTCGAATATAACATTGGAATAAAACTGACAAATTTATCAACTCTAAGGTGTTCTGATCTATGAACTGTTGTTTTCTCATCTGTCACGCAGTAGGAAAGGAATGCCCCTGTTATATATGTTAATAGAGTGCTACTGTATTCATGCATTGACTATCATTATGCGAGGGGGTGTTGAAATTAATTTTTGCTTAATGAGAGGGGGTATGACTTAGTTTTGGGGCATATTTCACCCATCCCCCCCTCCCCCCTTCAGGTAATTATTGCATAGATCTTGAGTGGGTATTAAGACATAAAAAAAAAAACATAAAACCACTGCTTCAACCACTTGAACATCTGTAAAGGCAGTTACTGAAGACAAAACTAGAGTTCCTTCAATCATCATCATAGGCTCTTACTGATAGTGCTAGCACGTTTTTGGTATTATTTGGCTTTGCGAGCATTCTTTTTTTTTTTTTTTACATTTTATCCCAAAAAGCACTGCTACCATTATTTGGATTTGCGACTGATTATTTGTATAATTTTGTGTTAAAAAGCACAATCTGACTTTATTTATGTTGTCCAAAGCCGCACTTTGCCCTCATAGGTCAGCGGTTGCCTTCTAGAAACCCAGTTCATGACACTCGTTCCAAGATGGCGTCATCCACGTTGTCATTGAGGAACAATGGAAGTCAGCCAGCCAAGGCAGAGGTGGCTCGAGAGCGTACTCTGCCATCAATCAGTGGAAAAAATAAGACTAGGGGGAACTGTGATGCAAAAAACATAAGAAACTCTGAAAAATGTAATATTCTATGTTTAGAAAAATCAGAAAAAAGTGAGCATTTTTATGTAACCCACGAGCACTTTTTAAAAAAATAAGCATTATTTTAGCACTTTTTTGGCAAAAAACAAGCACTATCAGTAAGAGCCCAATCATATAATTGTACACTGACTGAAGTTTCGTGCTCCGTCAGGCCCTGTTGGCCCCATTGGCCCTGAAGGACCCTGTGGTGCAATATCTCCCTTATCACCTTGGGCTCCCGTTTCACCCTTCTGCCCTATATTCCCATCAGTGCCCTTTATTCCTGGGTCACCTTTAAGGCCTTGGACTCCCAATGCACTTTGTTGACCTGGCTCACCTTGAGATCCTTTGAAGCCCAAGAGACCTCTGGGACCCATAGCCCATTATAACCATTATAACCTGGTATTCCTATGTTGCCTTGGTATCCTTTTAAGTATGTGCAACAATTACCAGTTCGGTGAAGAACTGAGCAGCAAGAGTTGAATTCTGTTGACGGAATGGCATGTATGCCGCCTTCTAAGAACTGTTGCAAACAGCACATGACACGATATTTCAAGCAACGTTTGTAAATTAATTTATGTTGTGTGAAAGTGGTTCGGTGAGGACCAAAGAGAGCAGAGGAGGAGAAATTGGGGTTCTCTTAACCAGAACATTTCTTACTGTTGTTATTTACAGGTTAATGTGGCAAAACCTAAGCGAGGGGGGTGGGGAGGAATTAAGCCCATGCTTTCCCTCTTATACCAAACACGCCCTTCTGGAATAATTGCCAAATATTTGCTGACAATCTCATAGAAAAACAAATTTCTTTCATGTCATTTTACTTATAGAATAAACTGCCAGAACCAAAACAATAAATTGTTTTGCAGTTAATGCACTTTATTTATTTTCTAGTATTAAAACGATGGTTTTTCCTAGACATTCAACTACGTCTACTGTCATATTAATTTTATTCTATTTACATCAGTCATCATTAACGACCGAACCTTTGTACATGTAAGGCCCTGTTTACAAGCGCTGCAGTGAGGCTAGCTGGGTTTACAAGCAAAATTTCACAGGTAGGGTCACCCTACCACCCGGGACAACTTAATCGCAAACAAAATGGCCGGCAAGAGAGGAGTTCTGCTTAGAACTTCGATTCTCCAATCTGTATAAGGTGTTTTTCGAGTGTTATAGAATGCTGTTATGTTAGTTTCTTATTTCTAGACAACGACAACAAGTTGCAATGTTGGACGAAGAAGTTTTGAAATACGAAGAACGCGTGGCCGTCCAGATCAGTGTTGTATACATTAATTTTATTCGAAGGAAGGATGCTTACCTACCTTGCCTTAGAAATGTTTTCAGTTTCCGAGAGAAAAGGAAAATTATAACGCCTTGAATTGAGCGTCGCGTTGTACTAGGTCCGCCACGATGGCCGTTTGTTGTCAACACTCATAGGGTCTGGAAACAATTGGCCGTTCCGAAATTCAAAAGGGAACTGGGGAGAGTTTCAAATTTGAAGTGACACCATCACATGAAAGATAACATTGAGATTGGTCGTTTGACCAAGTTTGATTCTTTTAGGTTGAACAAAGACCAAGTTATGAACCTTGAAACATAACTCAAAATCCATACAAATGTCTCTAATTTTGTGACAGCGTCCCCAAAAACCATACAAATACATGGTTTTGGGGGACACAGCCTCAAAATTAGAGACGTTTGTATGAATTTTGAGCTATGTTTCAATGTCCATAACTTGGTCTTTGTTCAACCTTAAAGAATCAAACTTGGTCAAACGACCAATCTCAATGTTATCTTTTATGTGATGGTGTCAATTTATCGATTACTTCAAATTTGAAACTCGCCCCAGTTTCCTTTTGAATTTCGGAACGGCCAATTAAAAAGTTGTCCCGGGTAGGCGGGCTATCCCTAGCAGAGCGTTTACAAGGCATCTAGGGTTACCCTGGCACTAGGGTAACCCTAATGTTCAGGTAGGGTTACCCTACTGCTAGGATAACCCTAGCTGCCTTGTAAACATGTCGATGAATAAAAGAAGAAATGTGGGAGCGCCAGGCTAACCCTATTGCTAGGGTAACGCTGGCACAAGGGTTACCCTACCTGCTTGTAAACAGGAAACAGCTAACCTACTTTGAATGGTTCGATAGAGTCAGGTTATGTTCCGGCGAGTACTGGGAATTGGCATCTTGTTGCAACTTGTTGACTAATATAAGATAAGTTGACTCTCTTCTGCACTTGATGCAATTTTTATGTTGTCAATGGACACTCCCAGTAATGAATGCTGCACTTCATCGAGGAAGGCGAACCCGCGGGGACAAAAAAGCTAGATTCACCACGGCATTCGCAAATGTACCTCAGTGTTGGATTGTCAAACACCTTTAAGATATATTCTACAGCACCGTTTGTAGAGCAAGACACACCAATGATTCTCTTACCCTGCAACATTGAAAAAAGAGGATTTTCTTTTGCCACGGAGTAAAGCCAAGAGATCTTAACTTAAAGCATGGGGCATATTACAAGCTTCTCACTGGATAAGTTGAAGTGTGATGAGTGGAACCACGTTGCCAAAGAACCGACTAAATTCTTCACCGTCCTTTGTTTCCAACACAGCGACAAACATCCAGTTTTGATGATAAATAAATAAATACTTGATTGACCACTCCCCTAGAAGAGCTTTTCAGGGACAATGAAACAAATAATAAAAGAAAACAACAGAGTTAAGAATGCCAGCTGGCGGGAGGCAGACCACTGAGTTCACTATTTACGAGGTTGAACCAGTACTTAGCCAGAACAACAGCAGCTATTGGCCAGAGCGGGATTTGAACCCGGGTCCCCGCATTGAAATCCAGCGCCCCAAACCACTCGGCCATTCTGCCTCCACAAAAGAAATAAGACAAATTAAACGCAAGGCAGCAATGTTACTTACCGACGGCTCGGTTAAGGTAACATCAGCTAACGCATTCGAAGAAGGTGTGACCCCAGTCCCTTCCATTATTTTATAGGTACACTGACTGAAGTTTCCCGCTCCTTGGGCCCCCTGCGGTCCTTGAGGGCCCTGTGGTCCTTGTGGTCCCTGAGCACCGCTATCTCCTTTAACACCCTGAGGTCCTGTATCACCCTTCTGTCCGACAGCACCATCAGTGCCATTAGTCCCTGGATCACCTTTGGGACCACGATCTCCTTTGACGCCTTGTGGACCTTGATTTCCCTGTGTTCCTTGAGGTCCCAGTTCCCCTGCGTTACCCTTGGATCCATTGAACCCTGGCGGACCTCTGGGACCTTGCAATTTGCCGATACTTTGTACCTAGAAAAAGGAAAATTCAAAAGTTTCTTTTGATTTACAAGCAATGAAACTCCGTAAACTTGTATGTGATTGACTCGACTATTTGCAGTTGGTGAAGAAGAAGAAATAACATGTACCAATGCTGTTGTTTTGGCTGTTACACGACTTTTCATTTCTAAAACACCGCATGATCTGAGACGCGGACGAAGACGCGCGTGATAGAAGCAAAGAAATAATCGCTCTGGACAAACTGGGATATTTCGTTTCAAGTCAGTAAATCCAGTGATTATTATTTAGCTTGAAATTTTGTTAAGCCAGCATAACTTAAAGTTAGTCTTGAGTTTGATAAGAGAGCAATCCACAAAGCTAAATAAAATATCCGCGTTGAAATCAGTGGTATTCTGAATCCCAAAGCTTGACGAAACGATAATAACTTGCACACACAGATCCGACGAATCGTTTCATCGTAAAAGAGACCCCATGGGAGTGTATGCTGGGGGCGTCCTTGCAGTTGGCGTAGTTTGGCGTGTACGTTGGTTCAGTTTTAATGGTCTGTGACCATGACTATTCCTGACCCAAACCCGGCATTAGAGACCAATTACACTTTTGATGCCTTCGATTTTATAATGAGCTACACAGGATACCCAAGCAATACAATTTGCCGACCTGTGCACTCAAAGAGCTGTTGACTGTATGAAGCAGATTTCTCAAGGAACTATCAGCAATCGCAAGGTTTTGAGTGGTGTTGTTCAACTGAAAAAAGAACAATATTGAAGTGTCTGTAAGTTCTTGATGAACTTTTATTCACTGACTGACATGATAGCAAGGCAAGAAACGCAAGCTATTGTTCGTTGATTTTTCTTCCGATTAAGCTGTATATACTGCTTTAAAAAGCTCCACACTAATACCTTCCAGTGCCTGGTTTTTGTTAGTTATCGAAACCGCTTGCAAGGAAAGTAAGGAGTTGGAGACTTATGTTGTGTTTTCCGGCAAAGAAACCCTCGAAAGTAACTAGATCATTAACAGATATATTTAACAACTTAGCTCACAAAGCTGAGTAAAACCGGCGACAGTAACGTCCATAAAGCGTGTTTTTTTTCTCTTTAGCAAAAGTGTGATATTAGCAGGCGCCTTTTGTTCCCAAGAAATTCATGGCTCACTAACGGACTGAAAAAGCTTACGAATGAATGATTTTTAGTTAAGAAAGGCGGACAGGAGTCGGCACTAAACATGTCACCCAACCGTTTTGGAAAGAATAGGTAGCCCCACTTACTCTTGAGTAAAAACTTGTTCTCACTGTGTCCAGTTCTTGAAAGAAGCTCGTGTTTATTGCACTCACAGAAGCATCAAGCTGCTGACTGATGTTTTGAATCTGATACGTGTAAGTCAAAGGATAATGCATTTAAATACAATGTCGGAAATATTTGCATCACAATTCTGTTAGTAAACTTAGTAAACTTACAACGCATTTATGCTGTAACAAGTCAAAGTTTTAACTGACGTGCAAAGTTGAGTTAGGAGGTGCTTGAGATAAACAAGACGATGATTTAATTTTGCAAAAATAATTCTTGTTTGTCTTTCAATCACGGTTCCCTTCAGAAACAAAATTGTAATCTTGGAAAAAAATAATGGCAAAAAATTGGAGTTTTGGGAGTTAACTTAAAAGTATGATTGGCTATTTTGATCACCAGAGATCTGTCCAAATTTAGGCCACACGTTTGTATTTCAGAATATATAGTAGAAACCAGAGAGGAATTCTTTAAACTTTTATACGGAATGGGCTCCTACCAGAAATTCGTCTGTTTTCCCTTTCTGTTTCTTAGACATAACAACTTAAACGTTCCGTAGGTCAAACTACTTACCTTGCTAATGGAATTATTTGCCCGGCTCTCTATCTGTAAGACTTTGTCTTTTGTACCATTAATGTTTCTATTCGTATCGCTTAAATCACCTTTTGTACTTTGTATGTCTTGCTGCAATTGGTTCTGCAACGTCAGAAAGAAAAGCATGTAAAAAGATTAAAATCAACTTGAATTTCACAGCTTTCGAAAGCGCCAGGCAAGAGAACTCAAAAGTTGTGCCTTGGAAAAAATGACAGTATTTTGTTAATTCAACTGGTAAAAGGGATTAAGTTCGAAGTGTGAAGTAGTTCTTTTCTAACGTTTAGGGTAAGGCTGACGCGTTGGTTTCAGAGAGTCGTGGTTTAGAGTTCAATTCAGGTAAACTTTCATCAAGTAATGTTTCAAGCTGGGCCATCATCAAAATGATTGGCTATTGGAACGATCGCATCATTTATACTCCTACAACCACCAGAATTAATCAGAATCAGAAGTATTCAGTTGAATCTAAATGATTAAACATTGACACGTGCAGTTGAAGCCGAACGAACTGTAAAAAGTGCGAAAATAATAAGCAACAAGACACGTTTTTCGATTTACATGTACAGCTGTCACTTTGACAATTGCTACGACCCTGCCGCCGTAATCCCGCCAGATACAAGGAAATTAGCGACTGTGCGCCTCTAACCCGACTTTCAAGCGATCGAGGCGTAAGTGTTTTCTATCATCGTAAACTATTTGAGAAGATCGGGACGATTCAAAAGAAAGCTAAAAAAAGGCACAATGCCAGAACGCCTTGACAAATAATTAATTGAGGTATTTCTTACCAAGCTTCTCATATTCTCTTCAAGGGCTTTTATCCTGAGTAACGCTTCGCTGAGTGGACCGGCAGTTTCTTGGGAACAAGTGATTAAGTAAGGAAGTAAAGAGTGAGTGAATAGGCCATTTCCGAGTTCATGTCTGCCTCCTCTTCAAAGAGAGTCTAAGTGCGAAGTCTTTGTGATGGTAATTAGTTCTACTTTACATATGAATGAAAACTAATTTTCATAACAAAAACTTCGCACTTAGACTCGCTTTGAAGAGGAGGCAGACATGAACTCGGAAATGGCCTATTGGGGACGGAGCGAACAAGAAAGGGAGAAAGGGACGTGTGGGGGGGGGGGGGGGGGGGAGGAAGAAAGGAAGGAGCAAAGGAGGAAAATAGCTTTAGTTAGTATTACCCAATTAGAGGATAAGGTATATCGATCGCTCTGATTGACAAGTGATGGCCCTGAATGGTAGAACTGCTTTTCTCATGGTAATCATGGCTAGCGCTATTGCTCGTGGGCGCGACCGCACCAACGTCGCCCAAACAGGGAGCTTACGCAACTACGACGGCGACGCTAACGAGAACGCCACACAACCATGGGCTTAAAGTGTATATGACAGACTTTTTTTTATTTGCTCGATTAAATCTCCCCAATGTACTGATAAGTATAGTAAAAAACAATTTTCGATAGCGATTTTCCTTCCCCGTGTTTTGATGTACCAAAAGCGTCGAATTTCACTTTCGGTGGGGTACAAAGCCGCGAGACCGAAAACAGGAGACTGGGAAAAATTGTGACGTCATTTCAGGACTTCAGATTTCTCCGACATTTTCTTATTTTCTTATAAAAAACGCACTATTGTACCATTTCTTAGCAATTTGATTAGCTCACGATAAGAAAATGACTGAGAAATCTATTTTTCGCGAAGCTTGAAGTCCTGAAATGACGTCACAATCGTTCCCAGTCTCCTGTTTTTGGTCTCGCGGTTTTGTACCCCACCGGAAGTGAAATTTGACGTTTTTGGTACATCAAAACACGAGGAAGGAAAATCGCTTCGAAATTTTTTTTTTTGCTATACATATCAGTACCGTTCAGGGGAGATTTAATCGAGCAAATAACAAAAGTCTGTCATATACACTTTATTGAGCAAAAACAATCGCTCTGCACGTGCGTTTTACATTTTGGTACATTTCTTTGCCGTTGCCTGCCAAACGACGACTTGAAATGACTAAATTTTCGCTTTCTACCCGAATGCGACCGCATGACAACAAATTTTTCTTTCTTTATCTTTACTTTAACACCATTCACAGTAATTCAAACCTTGGACAGTTCGCCAGCATTTTTTGAGTTGAACAAGTTGGAATAATCACGAAAGAGTAACAAAAATGGGAAGTTTCTTTTTTAAATGACGTTTTCATTGCCGTCGTCGTTGAAGTTGCGTAAACTACCTAATAACAAATGCGAGCCAGTGTCTTGTCTCGTTAACAGTAAGAATGAACGTCTGTCCCTTTTGCGCCGTGAACAAACAGAGAATTAAGACTTTAAACTGAAGTGCTTCCTAATCATTGTTATACGCTCAATCACGCGTGCTCACCCACCTGCCAATGGCCTCTTTTGAGGTATTCAGGCATGATATTGAGCCATCAATGCAAAGCACTCAAAAAATTCACTGAACAAGCAGAAATCAGCAAAAAAGAAAAGATTGCTGATACAATTGTAGACCACGTACGCTCATGTAAAATTCAAGGCCAGCCGCGTATCGGCTGACTAATTGGAAAAAGCCAGTTCGTAGTGCTTGAAGACGACCGACAGAACGACAAGGGTATACTTGACCGGTTTGTGTTAATATTTTAGATTTTACATACTCCTGCTTTTATTTCAGCCCTCAACGATTTGCGTTTCCGGAACAAACCAACAGACGAGAGAATCATGTTGATTTCAATTCTTTTTCGTAGTTTCTCTAAATAATTTCTAGTGCTAAATTGGCGTAATGTATTAACGTTCCATCATTTTCAACAAGTAAACATTAAATACCTTTTGAATCTGATTCTTCAAATTCTTTGGAGCAAGCTTTTGCTACCAGTGCCATTAAAGACAGCACAATCGATATCACGGATACCAGGAAAACCACGGTCAGGCACACAAGCATAAGACGCTTAGAGATCAGGGCATTACTGGCATGTATCGTTTGACTTATACTTGTTGGCTCAAATCTTTCTTCTCCTGTACCGTCCAATTCTCCACCGTTAGTCCAGTTATTATGACGGACCCTTGTTACGGATTCAGTCGTTTGATTTTCAGCGCCACTGTTCAAGTTCAAGTTCAAGTTCAAGTTTATTAAAATTAATCAACATGAGACACAACAGCGCTAACCCGCAAATAGCTAAAGCTAATCTAGGCGGGTAGCGAGAAGGACTGTTTTAAGAGTAAATGTAATTATGAGTATGAGATAAGTAAAAAGATATAATGATTACGATATGCACTTTGAATAAATAAATAGATCAATAGATAAAATAGAAATTGCAGTTAGATAAAGCTAGTTTGAGTATCTATTTTAAGAAAAAGAAAAAGGAAAGTAGGAAAAGGAAAGAGAAGATAGCTATATAAACGATACAGAGATGAACTGAAATTATAACAATACAGCTTACAAAATTAAAAACCTATTTTACATTGCATGTCATGTTACTTAATTTACTAACTAAAGTAGGTGTGTCAACATAAGTATCCTCCAATTCCAAAATATGTAAAACGAGCTGATGTAAAGAGGCCTTAAATTTATGTTTAGGGAGTACTCGGATACTTTGAGGGATACTGTTCCAAATCCTTGCACCGAATCTAGAAAATGAGTGTTTTAGCTGATTTGTTCTGGAATATTTAATGTTAAGACTACCAGCCTCTGAAAATCTAGTATTATAATTATGCACTTGTGTTGAATGAAGAAATAGGTTAGAAATGTTTGCCGGCAAAATATTGTTAGAAACGTCATGCATAATAGTGCAAACTGACTTGCAATATTGAAAATTCAGCGGCAGGATATTATGTTGGATGAATAGCGGGATTGCATGAGATCTGTATGGAGCGAAATGAATTAAACGAAGAGCACGCTTTTGCAAAATTAGCAATTTTTCCCAATTTGTTTGAGCAGCTTGACCCCATACAGCAATGCCATAAGTTATGTAAGGCTGAATCAGAGACCGATATATGCTTAATAACGTATCAGTGGGAACAAAGTGCCTCAGTCTCGAAAGAATTCCAAGAGATTTGCTGATCTTTGAGGAGATAAATAATATATGTTGCTTCCAAGTCAGGTTTGAATCGATGAGAATACCAAGGTATTTAACATAGTCCTTCCTCTCTAGGGGAATTAAAGAATTTTTAGCGTGATCGAAAAATTTTATAGATACGTCGAAGTCCAATCGTTTCTGATATGGCCGGAAAATTACAAAATTTGATTTCTTGGTGTTAAGAGATAATTTATTTGCCGTGAGCCAATTACATACACTAGCAAGTTCCTTATTGACCATAGCTTCTAACGAGCGCAGATTCTTATCAGCATAGAGAAGGTTCGTATCATCGGCAAAGAGAAAGAAATTCAATTGATTAGACGAATAAGAAATATCATTGATGTATAACAAGAACAACAAAGGACCCAACACAGAACCTTGTGGAACACCACAGGAACTAACCTCAGTTTTAGAAATATATGGGCCGACTTGTGTTGTTTGGTGTCTATTTTTAAGGTATGAGCAAAACCAGCTCTTAACTATACCTCTTATGCCATAGTGTTCCAATTTGTACAATAAAATATCATGGTCCACGGTATCAAACGCTTTTTTAAGATCTATAAATATTCCGCATGAGTATAATCTTTTATCAAAATTAAGTTGTATTTTATTAACAATATCAATAAGGGCGTGTTCTGTAGAACAGTTCTCTCTAAAGCCGTATTGAGATTTAGAAAGTATGTCATATTTATCAATAAAAGATTTTACTCGCTTATACATAAGTTTCTCAAAGATACGATTAAAAACAGACAAAAGTGATATCGGTCTATAATTGTTTGGGTCAGACTCGTCTTCATTTTTGAATACTGGTATTATTTTTGCATGTTTAAGCTTTGAGGGATAAATGCCTCTTTGAACTGACTTATTAAGTAAAATAGCTAAGGGCTTAGAAAGAAACTGGCATGCAACCTTTAGGATTCGAACAGGGCAAGAGTACAGTCCTAGAGCTTTATTTCGAGGAAGTGAGTTAATCTCAGCTACAATTTCACAGGGCAAGACTATGTCAAATGCAAAAGATGATGACGGAATGCTGTCTTTAGGTAAATATTGGGAGAAGTGTATAGGGGAGTGCGGTATCTTGGATGCTAATTGAGGTCCGACGGAAGCAAAATGTTTGTTAAGAATGTTTGGAATTTCCAATTGATCAGCGGTAATACTGTTATCGGGCCGCTTAATGCAAGAGATTGCTTTACTACCTTTTTTATGACTGATCAGTGCATTTATACCTTCCCAAGTCTTTTTCATGTTGCATACATTTTGCATAAAATAATTGTGATAAAATGTTCTTTTGCTAATTCGGGAAAGGTGCAGTATTTTATTTCTATAGAATTTATATTTGTCTCGATCACCAGAAAAGAAAAGCTCATTCTTGATCCTTATAGATTTTCTAATTCCCATGGTTATCCATGGTTTTGACAGTTGCTTAATTTTACGTTTAGACAAAGAGCGAAGTGGGGCATGTTTGTTGGTTAATTTGTTCAACTTGTTATAAAAAGTAGAGAATAGCTTGTCGACATCACTCCCAGAGAGAAGAGATTCCCAATGTAATTGTGAAAGATCCTGCAAAAATTTCTGCTCAGAGAATTTTGAGTAATCACGAACAGTAATTTTGGCAGGCTGAGTTGCTTCAATGGATGACTGAAAGACGCAGAATTGTGAAAAATGATCAGTAATATCAGAAACAATGTTTCCACTGGCAAAATATTCACAGAACTTATTTGTAAAAATATTGTCAATAAGTGTTGCTGAATTATTGTACACTCTTGTCGGTTTATCGATTGTCGGAAGAAGAGCATAGCTCTGTAGGCAATCAAGAAATTGTTGGGCATAGTTACAAGTTTGAGCACGAAGAATATTTATGTTGACATCACCTAAGAGGCAGATCGGTTTTCCTGTAGCGCTGTAGCGATCAACAGCATCTTCAAAATAGTCTAGAAAACGTTCCGCAGAATTGTGTTGCCTATAAATAACGCCACAGATAATGTTACATTGCTTCATAAACTTCAGTTCAATCCACAAAGCCTGGAATGCCTCATTAGATGTTCTTTCAATAACCGTATAATTCATTGTTTCATCAATGTACATTCCAACACCTCCAGCAGAAAGAGGTGTTGGGACAAACTCGAAGTTGTAATTAGGAATGTTTGGGTTGAAGTCAAGAATATCATTACAGATTCTAGTTTCTGACACTGCAATTATATTGAAATGAAAATCAAGTTCATGAAGAATGTGGCCTTGAAAATCATCTAAATTGCTCCTAAGACTTCTGATATTTGTATGGAATAAAGACAGCTTCGATAGGGCGGATTCATTAGGTTTAAATTGTTGCTTAAAGCTTAAGGGAGAATAATATTTACAACGAATGCTTTTGAATAAACAATTTAGATCTGGGTCGACCGTAGAGTTTTCATCATTTAAGTTAAATATATCAACATCGAAAATGCTAGTGAGTCGCTCGAGGCACTTTCTTGAAGGTATTTGTGATGGCAGGCTATTATTAAACTGGCCATGAGCATACGCAATGTTAATGCCGTTATACGGTAGTTCACGGAACAATTGTTTAGACAATTTACAATCTCTCTTCCCTGCCATAATGAGAAATGTAGAGGCAAAAAGCAATTACACTTATCTGTGGGTTTCTGATTCCCGCTGGCCTAACATGTGGAGAGTTGTAAAGTCTTTCACTCTGATGGCGCGGCTGTCTTCCGTGAATCGAAGATAGACGACAGAGTTTTTCGTCCAGCAGAAAGCGTAATTATGTTGTATCTTGAATTTTTTTGCTTCTGCAAGAAGCTTCTGGGCTTTCGGCGTAAGGTGGTCTAGCACCATAGAGTTAGATAAATCAGCAGTATCACCGAGGCCCACATCTTTTGGGTCGACTCTAGTGATCTCTCGTCGGTGTGACATGACTTCTTCTCTTATAAGCCGCCTTACAAATCTGCATATGATCGGCCTTGGGCCGTTTGTAGCATTTCGTGCGGGCACTCGGTGGGCTATGTCGATATCGTTAATGGAGATGTTACAACCCATAGCTTGAAAGATGCGAACACAGAGTTTCGTGGTGTCTATAGCAGGCTCCCTCTCAGATCCTGTCTCAACAGTCTCGGGCACACCAACGAGTTTAACATTAAAGCTGTAACTGTGTTGGACCAAGTTGTCAATTTCGATGGCCATTTCTTCAACTCGGGCGCTAAGAGAATTGAGTCGGTCACTAAGCGCCTTTAAGTCGTTCTGGACTGCTTTGTGAAGACCTTTTAGATCGTCGTACTCGGCTCCGACAAATTCCAGAGACTTTTCCGTTTCAGGGTGCGGTTTATGGCCGCCGTGCGAAGATTCATGAGACTTTAGCGCAGATGAAATCCGCCCAAGTTCATGCTTCAAGCTTTCTATTTCTTTCTTCAAAGAGACGTTCTCTTCTTGAAGGGATTTAGCATTAGAATTTGAAGCAGAATTTGACCTTCGAGTCATTATCGGTTGTCAATGTTTCACTACTTCGGTGGAGCTCAGTAAGGCACGTCTGCACAGTACCAGAACATGCGCAGAACACCAACATACTGTTGGTATGTTCATCGCTTTCCGGCTGCACAGTCGCCATTTGTTTATCTCTCGCTCATGTTCTAAAGAGATGCCGATATTTGCATCCCTGGGTCAAATGATCAACCAGTCAACCGATCAACCGCTTGCAGATTTATTGCTGCCCGAGGGCATCTTCAGCCAGGCTTAAGAGCGGTTGTCTGTAAAAATGACCTACAGCCATGCAAAATAGAAAAATCAAAATCCCTCAAACTGTGTCATCATACAGGCCTTAGCAAACGTTTCCAAAAAACATGATTAAACTCTTTTGGATTTATTTATTTCCGTTGGGACAAGATTTGAATTTTTTTTCGTGCGAGCGCCTTCAGAAAAGCAAAAAATGCCATACTTATTTAGGTGTCGTTCATGTAGACCAAAAGAAGTTGGCCTGTCATGATCAATTCAAATTTGTTTTGATAGAGGGAACCTTCCCTCATACGTTGCTGTCTTAAGAATACAAATATAAATATACCGGCCGCGGGTGACCTACACATTAAAAAAATTTAAGATTTCACCAGGACGCGACTCACTCACTCAGCCCTTTTCCACGCCTGCTGGCGCATTGGGGCCTCGAGCTCCTATAATTAGTTTCCATGACCGATAGAGGCTCTTGGGGACAGGTGGTCAACCCATCGCTCCTCCTCCACGCAACCTGGGTGTATATTAGGACAGACCACAGCACCAGGAACTATGTTCCCTACTCTTTTCGATTAGTGCGTGGGTTCTTTTACGTCCCCTTCCAATGTAACGTGTGGAAAAAGAAGAAGAAGATAATGAAGATAAATTTATTAAACGAGGGTAAAACACTTTACGGTTAAAAACTGACAAACTAGTGGCCCTCATAAACAAGTTATTTCTTAATTGGAGGCGAAGGAGAAAAACGCCAACGGCCTAACATCACTGCCCAAGACGCGACTATTGAACCAATTGTGGTAGTTACAATTTTTGCAGAAATTAGTTTTGGTTGTGTGAGGAAAAACATACTTGACGTCTCATAGAATAGTTATACAAGTTACAGAGTTCTTTATATTCAGACCATCCTATTCTAACAGTCTTCAAGAGAACAATTAGCTGACAAATTGTACCAGATCAGACTGTATACAAAGTCCACTTCAGAATGTCAGAACCAGTGACTGATAGATAGAGACTTGTCAGGTGTGGCGTTCAACCTTCACGCAAAATGTTCTTAATATTCACAAAACTTATTGAATTTGCTTGGTAAGTTCTTAAGGTGGTAAATTGTTGCCTATAAAACAAGCATAACAGTTTCATATATTGAATCGTACCGGCACTACGCCAAGAGTGTTTAACAGTCATGTTAAGCGAAGTGGAGATGAATAATTAATTGTTTTAGTATATTCTAAAACAGTGAGATAATAGAGCTAAAAAATGATGATTTTAAACTCATTTCTTCCTGTCAACACTCGCACGATTTGCTCGGATGTGAATAGGACTTGCTATCCCGAGTTTGAGTAGCCAATCAGAGCGCACCATAAACACTATCCAATGTTTTATCATTTACTAATTAATGTATATCTAATGAAGAATCTGTCGAGAAATGGTAAGGGTATAAGTTGTCTTAGCTACTATCAATCAAAATAAATGACTTTATTTTATCATCGAGTTGCTTTGCGATAACCATTGAATAAAGATCTGCCTCCCGCCAGTTAGGTTTCTTATCTCAGTCGTGCTCATTAGTATTATTTCATTGTCCCTGAAAATAAAGCTCGTCATGGATAGTGGTCAATTAAACATCATTAATTATCATTTGAATAGCCTGCAGTGCAGGCAGTTTTGGTGGTTTTCATCTTTCGAGTGTTTAGCCGCCATTTTTGATTCGTTGCAGACTGGGAGAATTGGGGCGAGAAAGCGATGCGAGAATGTCGGAGGGGGTGGAGGACGGGGAAGGAAAAATAAACGTTTTTTTCTTTCCCCTTCCCCTCCCCCCTCCCCAATTTTTCTTTCTCCCTCCCACTGGCTTGGTAAACTTTTTACCTCGCCCCAACTCTCCACTGTTTTCCTAATTCAAGATGGCGGCCTGAACAACCGATGGGAATATCCACTCGCCCCCGCCAAAATCCGCCTGCACTGCAGGCTATCATTTGAAGGAACTTGTTCGGTTGCACCAGCACTGCTATAAGTAAAACATCTGGGTCAGTGTTGTAGTCGTTAGATGAGTGTTTTTTGTGTGTTATCTATTCTGTTTTGTTCCTCCAACGCGACGATCGTGCAATTTCAAGATAAACCTCGTAAAATGATCATATGGTTTCATGATTCAGTTTTCCAAGGACCTCAGGGTCCGCCTGAGTGCATCTTTCCGGGTGGAGACAAGTATACCCTACGACAGTTAACAGAAGCAATCTTTTCCAGTGGTCCAGACAGTTGTTATGGGGCTCTTATGGGACACTCCATATAATACATTATACACTTTGCTGTTGTAGAAGGGTCTCCTCCACATTGACATCTGTACTCGTTCGGACTGGACACAGACGGAGTCCCTTCCAAGTTGGCTTCAGTACCTTTTTGGTCTGTTGTGCAAAACGCTCCTATTATTTTTGTGTTCTGTGAAAATGAAAAGGAAAAAATACCGAAATAATCTCATCATCCCGACAGCTTATTTATTTATTTATTTATTTATTTATTTTACAGTTTCAAGTTTCAAGTTTATAAAATTGACCGGGCCAACATAATACACAACAGCGCTAACCCGCAAACAGCTAAAGCTAATCTAGGCGGGTAGCGAGAAGGACTGTTTTAAGAGTAAATATAATTATGAGTATGGGATAAGTAAAGAGATATAATGAATACGATATACTCTTTGAATAAATAAATAGATCAATAGATAAAATAGTAATTGCAGTTAAATAAAGCTAGTTTGAGTATTCATTTTAAGAAAAGGAAAGTAGGAAAAGGAAAGAAAAGATAGAGCTATATAAACGATGCAGAGATGAACTGAAGTTATAACAATACAGCTTACAAAATTACAAACCTATTTTACATACTTAATTTATTAATTAAAGTAGGTGTGTCAACATAAGTATCCTCCAATTCCAAAATATGTAAAACGAGCTGATGTAAAGAGGCCTTAATTTTATGTTTAGGGGGTACTCGGATACTTTGAGGAATACTGTTCCAAATCCTTGCACCGAAACTAGAAAATGAGTGTTTTAGCTGATTTGTTCTGGAATACTTAATGTTAGGACTACCAGTCTCTGAAAATCTAGTATTATAATTATGCACTTGTGTTGGATGAAGAAATAGGTTAGAAATGTTCAGTACGTTTTACCTAGTTGTTAAAGAAGCAATATCTTCACACAGATTTAACGACTTAGAAAATTCAGAGGATGTATTTGGTGCCAATCCTGATTGGCGCTTTGCTATTCTTACCTTTGTTGTACTAGTCAGTAACTACACAGTACTTTGGTTTTGGCCTTACCACATCACTCAACTGAAACTAAGTCGCTGTTACTTTAATTTTACTCTAGTGGCTCAGACAGACTTCAAGTGGCGCCTTAGAGGGCAGCAGCCTAGTTTGTTATATACACTGTCAGGAGCCCATCACTAGGAGCGTACAACTCCCATACTAAGCTTTTGTCACGGTATTTTTACAGAGCGATTTATTTTTAGACTATCTTTCCCGTGAAAAAAGGTAGTTCTGGTACACGTGATACCGCATCATCATCACCTTTCTATTGTTTTAAAGTTTCTTAGCTTCGCAGAGAAACTTTAGAACAATAGAAGGGTCGAGGAAACGTTTCGCACGAGAGAATGAGGCTCCCGAGGGAGTCCTATATTCGCGGCAAACTCAAACTAAAAATAAATCGGTCTGTGAAAACGCTGTGACAGGAATATAGGGCAGTTGTACGCTCCTAGTGATGGGGTCCTGACACTGTTGACTAATTGCTCTCTTTGAAACTTACCGAAGAATCGCGAACGGTAACTGTTCCTCGATTTTCTTCAGTTTTCACCTTTTGCTGACACCAGCTGAAGTTTCCGATACCTCTTGGTCCCGGCACGCCCTTCTCTCCCACTTGTCCAATGGTGCCGTTATCTCCATTTGGGCCTTGGCTTCCTTTGTCCCCTTTAGGCCCTTTACCGCCATTGGTCCCCGGAAAACCGCTTTCGCCCGTTGCCCCTTTTTCTCCTTTCGGACCCTTGGGGCCTATTGTGCCATTTTCGCCTTTGGGACCCGTCGATCCTCTATCTCCGAGAGATCCTCTAGTTCCATTCCTCCCTCTCTCGCCAATAGGTCCAGAGTCTAACTTTTTGATAGTTACCTAAAAATAAAAGAAACTATGATTTCAGAAGAAAAAACATCTCGTTTGAGGATTCATGTTATGGAGTAACCATTTTTTAAAGTTATCATTTTCTGATGAAACGTGCGAAGTTGTGAAAACTTGATATTGATCAGTCGCATTTTAGTACAGCTAATCACCAATTGCAGAAAAGCAGAAGTCACCAAAATCTCTTAATTTCATAATTATCTAGCAAAAAATTGGTATAACACGCCATCGTTACCATAGCAACAAAATTACCAGAGATTTAAGTTTTTCCATCTTTTGATGAAACACTTTAAGCTGACTTTTTCCGTGCCCAAAACACTATAACCGTTCCATTATCGTTTGTGATATTTTCTTCTCAATTTTGACCATTTTCCGTAGTTTCCGTGATATCAAAATGACGGCTGCTAAGAAAGAATGTTTTTCCCTTGTCGCATCACAATATCATTCCAGTTTGGGAAGCATATCCAGAGAGAGATGATTTGAACTTATCATGGGATATGAAAGTTCTATCACCATAGCTTGGAGGTATTCAAGCAATTTAAGACCACGTACCCACCCCAAAGTATAACCCTCTGGCTATTTCACATTGAGAATTTAAGATAACCTTAAGGAAAGTATCTCACCAAAGAATTCCAATGCTCAGCATTCCTCATTTTAATTGTTGCAACGTACTTTTGACGGTACAGGCTTTCGGCAATTAGCCATGAGCTCGCACATCTCACCGGCCAGGTTGACGGTATTTACAGTTGAGGCAGTTCCTCACTCACATTGCCAATGTTCTTACCTATATGCTGCATTTACAACTCGAGTTTCATGGGACAAAGTAAGGTTTCTTGAATAAAAGTGTAGAATTGACGAAGGATTGTAATGAAACTTACCTTTTGAGCAATAGTGCCGTTCATGGCGACGATTGCGTTATCGATGTCGTCATTATATCGATCGTATGTCCTTTTCATCTCTGCCAACTGTAAACAATAAAATTGATGAAAAAAAGTTATGGTAAAACGTTTTGCGAAGGAGCGATAAGACAGATTTGCAAGTTGAGGGCGTTAAAGTGCACCTAAACCCAAAATATTTTTTCGCTAAAATAGATCATTGTACTTGTTCGAAAAGCAGTGCGCCCTTTTCTTCCTAATGTTGTCTTTTTATAGGCTTCCAAACTTAGAAAAAAATAACCGTCATTTGGGACACGACCAAGTAAGAAGGGGCGTGGGTCTATTCTTGACTTGACGTCACAAACTGAGGTGGATCGCATTAAGTCTAAAAAACATGCACGCAAATAATTTTTAAATAGTTTTTTAAATAAGTTTAATAAAATCATAATAAATCAAATGAATAAAGTAAAGTGGCACGCAAAGTGGATTGTGACGTCAATTCAAGAATAGACCCACGGTGCTCCTCAAGTCGGTCGTGTACCAAATGATGCTTACTTTTTCGTATGTTTGGAACCCTATAAAAAGCCAGCATTTGGAAAAAAGAACAAAAAAGGACACAATACTTTTCGAACAAGTGCGAAATTTTGGTGCTCTCTTAAGTCGGTTTCCACAAGTGCTTCTACGTGGCTCGAGCAGGCAGTACAGTAGCTCAAAACAGGTGATCCGCACCTCTTGTTCCTCTTTACAATGTATGTGATTGACTCGACTATTTGCAGTTGGTGAAGAAGAAAAAATAAATATAAATACATGTACCAATGCTGTTATTTTGGCTGTTACACGACTTTTCATTTCTAAAACACCGTATGATCTGAGACTCGGAAGAAGACGCGCGTGGTAGAAGCAAGAAATTATTACTCTAGACAAACTGGGATATTTATTTAGGAAGTCAGTAAATCCAGTGATTATTATTAAGCTTGAAATTTTGTTAACCCAGGATAACTTAATGTTAGTCTTGAGAGACCAATTCACAAAGCTAAATAAAATATCCGCGTTGAAATGTTGATATCAGTGGTATTCTGAATCCCAAAGCTTGACGAACGATAATAACTTGCTCACAGATCCGACGAATCGTTTAAACGAGACCCCGTGGGAGAGTATGCTGGGGCGTCCTTGATTTGGCGTAGTTTGCTATGCACGTTGGTTCAGTTTTAATGGTCTGCGACCATGACTATTCCTGCCCCAAACCCGGCATTAGAGACCGATTGCACTTTTGAGGCCTTGGATTTTATACTTGGGACACCCAAGCAATACAATTTACCCACCTGTGCACTCAAAGAGCTGTTGACTGTCTGAAGCAGATTTCTCAAGGAACTATCAGCAATCGCAAGGTTTTGAGTGGTGTTGTTCAACTGAAAAAAGAACAATGTTGAAGTGAACTTTTATGAGTCAAAACTTGTTCTCGCTGTGTCCAGTTCTGGAAAGAAGCTCACGTTTATCGCACTCACAGAAGCATGAAGCTGCTGACTCATGTTTTGAATCTGATACGTGCAAATTTAAAGGATAATGCATTTAAATACAATGTAGGAAATATCTGCATCGCAATTCCCTTGTTAGTAAACTGGCAACGCATTTATAATGCTGTAAGAAGTCAAAGTTTTAACGTTAACTCACGTGCAAAGTTGAGTTACGAAGCGTTTGAGATCGACAAGATCTAGACGATGACTTAATTTCGTAAAAATGATTCTTCTCTGTCTTTCGATCATACTGTTCCCTTAAGAAACAAACTTTTAATCTTGGAAAAAAAAATAATGGCAAAAAAAATTGGATTTTTGGGAATTGATCACCAAGAATCTGTCCAAATTTAGTCCTCGCCTTTGTATTTCAGAATATATAATAGAAACCAGAGAAGCATTCTTTAAACTTTTATACGGAATGTCTCTGGCTAGAAATTCGTCTGGCCTTTCTGTTTCTTAGGCATACCAAAGGTTTTGCAAGACATCAAACAAAGCGATTTTACAACTTAAACGGAGGTCAAACTACTTACCTTGCTAATGGAATTATTTGCCCGGCTTTCTATCTGTGAGACTTTGTCTTTTGTACCAACAATGTTTCTATTCATAACGCTTAAATCACCTTTTGTACTTTGTATGTCTTGCTGTAATTGGTTCTGCAACGTCAGAAAGAAAATCATATGCAAAGATTAAAATCAACTTGATTTCACAGCTGAGCGCCAGGCAAGAAAACCCAAAAGTTGTGCCTTGGTAAACATGGCAGTGTTTTGTTAATTCAACTGGTAAAAGAGATAAGAGACCTGTGAAGTAGTTCTTTTCTAACGTTTAGGGTAAGACTGACGAGTTGGTTTCAGAGAGTCGTGGTTTAGAGTTCAATTCAGATAAACTTTCATCAAGTAATGTTTGAAGCTGGGCCAAAGAGCTAAAAATTAAGGATTAATGATCGTAATTTGGAAAGTAATTAAAAGAAAAGGGAAACGAATGAATAAATCAGAAATCATCAAAATGATTGGCTATTGGAACGATGGCATCATTTATACTCTTACAACCACCAGAATGAGCGGAACTAGCGTGACTATCTAGCGTTACAACCGTATGTCAGATGATTGATAAGTGAAATTGTAATAGGAAACCAAGGAGTATTGTGAAAGAGAGGAGGTTTTTCGAGGAGACACAACACAAACAATACGAGGATCGTGAGGCCAGTTATTTTGTAATTTTTGTTTCATTTTCATAACAAGAAATTCTCAGAATTTTCAAGCGGCCGTTTTGGCCATTTGGACCGCCTTTATCCTTAGGATGTAAGTTTAGGTCGGTTGTAATTTAAAATTTTGAGTAAACAGTTCTGTCCAAGACACTTTTAGTAGCGTGATGCGCGACGATTAACTTGTTACGCAATTCGGCCAATGTCTTACAAATAGACTAAATCGCAATCATTAAGGCCTGATATAATCAGTTTCACCTTAGATCAGCTCGATAGATCTGTCTTCGATTTAATTTATGAAAGAATTGCTTTACGGTTCGGTGTCTGTCCATTTCATTTCTGATCTCTGGGCAAAAGTCCTACTTTTTCTGAACCAGTGCATGAGCAGAATGGTTATAAAATTTAAATTTTCACCTCATTACTTATTCATAGAGGGCTTGGCCGAATGGTACGTCTATCCCCCACCGATCAGGAAGTCCCGGGTTCAACTCCTAGCAACGGCAACCCTCTTTGGTTTTTCTTTTTTCTTTTTCTGTTTCTTCTGCTTTTTTTTAGGTATTAGTTTGACTAATCGTTGAGCTTTAGAGCGATTTTTCAATTTTACATGGAGATTCAATGGGTATTTAGTAGAAACAAACTGCCGAAACACCAAATGAGCGGCCTTTCGATTTCTTTGATAAGTCGGGGAAATCGACGATTTAAACACATTCAGGTTATGATATTTTGATCAAGATGTGTTGTGACATACCCTAGACCTTTATATTTTTCTTAAAATCAAGCTTCATTTTACGCAGGCCATACGACGTGCTCTGTGGCTGTCGGCTTTGCGTGACTATCAACTTGTTACGTGACACGAATATTGCACCATCATTTCAGATCATTTCAAGTACTCGCTTCGGGTGTAATTCTCGAAGAGGATTTGGCCGTTGTGTTACAGATCAACTACATGACAATCACAAAGGCCCGATATAATTCATTTTAAGTCCGTGGATAGGTTCCATAGAATTTTTTTTTTTTGATATGAAAGAATTACTTTGCGGTTCGGTGTTTGCCCAAACCTCTGGGGAATTTCCCCGCTACCCAAAGATTGCATCATCATTTCAAGTGCGTGGTTCGTGTTGTTTACAGCTGAAGTTGAAAGGCAACAAAGGTCTTGGGAATCGTTTAGCATATCCTTATGATAATATCGTAGTTTAGATCAGATAAATTGTTCGATTTTCTGGAATTTGTCAATCCTCTTTCTCGAGTAAACACAAAGGATATTTGTTTGCGTAACAAACCGGATGCGTGACTGCCATGCCTTATGTACTGTAAAATTAACATATTCAGTTGACCCATGTCTGAGTGGCGCAAGTGATAAGCGCACAAGGTGAACTTTTGATCAGAGATCCCGAGGTCGCGCGATCAACTCTCAGTGCAGGCGAAAAAAAAATTCTTGCAGCTCCAGCCGAGAGGGACCCGGGCCTCACGACGGACACGACAAATAATGGGTATTACTAAAAGCGGCACGTCGCTAAGCGACGGCCGCTTAATTAAACCCGGGAATTGTCAGTAACTCGTGAGTGCTTTTGTGTGCCGTACAACTTCGGGACATAACTGGTGCCGGGACCAGGATACGCCGGGAGAAAAGGAGTGGAATTTTCAACACAAGGCCTCGTGCAAACATGGGAGACTCAGACAAAGAGAAATCCGACCAAGAGGAGACGGACATTTCAGAACAAGAACAAGATCTCGAGAAGAAAATCAAGAAAGAAATTGACAAACTTAAGTTCTACTTAGAGGAGGGCGATGAGCTGTTAGAAAGCTACGATTACAGCGAACAAGCGAACAGATGAAATTCAAGACCGCCTAAACGACCTTATCTCAACACTTCAAGAACTGAAAATCGATCGCGGAATATCAACGCAGAGAGCCGTGAGACAATGGAAAAAGGACCTGAAGGCCACCTACGCGCCGCTTCTGGAAATGAAAACCAAGCTGAGCAAGGTCTTGGAAGAACGAGAGCGAAGGAAAAGTCAAAAGGCCGAAGAGGAGAAACTCAGAGCCAAATTCGAGCAGGAAGAGCAATTTAGGCGCGAAATCCAACAACAAGAGAAGGAACTTTGGGAAGAAAAGATGAGAGCAGAATTGGAGTTGGCGGAAAAGAAAATCGATATGGAAAAAGCCGCGAAAGCCGCCCGCGCGAAGCTGCCAGAGCTCAAGATAACCCCTTTCAATGGCACTCCAGTTGACTGGATCAGGTTTCAGAACATGTTTACATCACAAATACACAACAAGCCATTATCCGACGAGGAGTAATACGGATATCTTTTGGAGCTGGTGGCCCCTAAGGTGAGAAGTAGGTTAGCTAATATAAAGCCGGGTGCGCTGGGGTACAAAACCGCATGGGACAGGTTGAAAACTGAGTTTGGCCAGAGTAAAACTGTTGTCGATGCACATATGGAAGAGATAATTAACTTGCCAGTGACTAGAGGATCAAATTACGAAAGGGTGCGCGAATTTTATGAGAAGTTGAGCAAGAATTTTGACGCGTTACAAACTTTAGGAGAGGGAGAGATGCTCAAGGGTTTCGTTCTGTCAACCCTAAACAAGCTCCCCCAAGTGAAACCCGATCTAGTGAGGACAGACGAAGGCTGGGAAGATTGGAACATGGAAAGGTTGATCGATTCGATCCAAAAATGGCTCAAGCGCAACAAGGCCGAAGACAATTATAAGGATCAAACGGATACAAAGAGAAAGGAGCGCCATTACTTTAGCCAAAAAGA
>OX419342.1:22822576-22830076 GCA_948470475.1 Galaxea fascicularis | reverse complement strand
ATCACATAGCATTAGTTAGTATTATACAAGCGACAGTTCTGAATAGTACCGGAGCTCCGACGGCCCAAAGGGCCACCAAGCAGAGCACCATACTTATAGAAAACCGTGAACTGCTTTTCTCATGGTAATCATGGCTAGCGGTATTGCTCATTGGTGCGACCGAACGACGTTGACCAATAATTAATAGGGAGCTTACAAATCGGCGATGTTCGCACGACGGCGCCGTTGGGTCACGTCATAGGTCCGCGTCGTCGTCTGTAGCAATTTGAAATTTACGATTCTCAGTAAAGACGACGACGTTTGTGTGCGCGCGACAAATGTTCCCGCCGTTTCTGAAGTTTGTTTTTATTTTTTTCATAAGGCGAGTTGTTCAAACTAAACTGCCTGTCTTAAAAGAAACGAGAGCTTGTATTACATGATGTTTTTCGAAACAGCTTTACAAGCGAATAAGACGTTTTACGTTTATACGATGCTCATAAGTGAACAAATCCAGAGTTTCCGTGCTGGAACAACGAAAGTAAGACGAATTGCAAGGCCGAGTTCGTTTCTACAGGGAGAACTTCTATAAGCTTAATCATGTTAGGTTTGTTAGAATTATTTGTTTCATGTATTTGCTCGATCCCACCAGCATTTGTGTGTCATGAATACTGCCGAGGGTAAATATAAGTTAGTTATTTTTATTTATTTTATAAACTTGCTGAACAGCTACAACTACCTGACGGGATAGCCACTTACTTTACTCGCTTTCATTGTTAGTTGGACTATTCCCCATGGCGCAACAAAAATAGGAAGTTTCTTTTTAGTTTTTCTTTTATATTGTCAAACACTTTTATTATGAGCCTGTGGCTCGGGGGATTGGGAGACCACCCCCTGTGTAATTGACATGAAATAAATGATCTTATCTTATCTTATCTTCAAATGACGTTTTCCGATTGCCGTCGTCGTCGAAGTTGCGTAAACTCCCTAATAACAAATGCGAGCCAGTGTCTTGTCTCGTTAACAGTGAGAATGAACGTCTGTCCATTTTGCGCCTTGAATAAACAGAGAATCAAGACTTTAAACTGAAGTGCTTCCTAATCATTGTTATACGCTCAATCACGCATGCTCACCCACTTGCCAATGGCCACTTTTGAGGTATTCAGGCGTGATATTGAGCCATCAATGCAAAGCACTCAAAAAATTCACTGAACAAGCAGAAATCAGCAAAAAAGAAAAGATTGCTGATGCAGTTGTAGACCACGTACGCTCATGTAAAATTCAAAGCCAGCTGCGTATACTGACTAATTGGGAAAAGCCAGTTCGTAGTGCTTGAAGACGACCGACAGAACGACAAGGGTACTTGACCCATTTGTGTTAATATTTTAGATTTTACATACTCCTGCTTTTAAATCAGCTCTCGATGATTTGCATTTCCGGAACAAACCGTCCAACATACGAGAGAATCATGTTGATTTCAATTCTTTTGCTAAGTTTCTCTAAGTAATTTCCAGTGCTAAATCAGCCTAATGTATTAACGTTCCATCATTTTCAACAAGTAAACATTAAATACCTTTGGAATCTGATTCTTCAAATTCTTTGGAGCAAGCTTTTCCTACCAGTGCCATTAAAGACAGCACAATCGATATCACGGATACCAGGAAAACCACGGTCAGGCACACAAGCATAAGACGCTTAGAGATCAGGGCATTACTGGCATGTATCGTCTGACTTACGATATATGTTTCGTCCACGTTAGCACTTGTTGGCTCAAATCTTTCGTCTCCTGTACCCTCCAATTCTCCACTATTAGTCCAGTTATCATGACGGACCCTTGTTACGGATTCAGTCGTTTGATTTTCAGCGTCACTGTTGGTATGTTCATCGCTTACCGGCTGCACAGTCGCCATTTGTTTATCTCTCGCTCATGTTCTAAAGAGATGCGGATATTTGCATCCCTGTGTCTAAAAATGATCAACCAGTCAACCGATCAACCGCTTGCAGATTTATTGCTGCCTGAGGGCATCAGCGGTTGTCTGTAAAAGTCACCTACAGTCATGCACAATAGGAAACTCGAAATCCCTCAAACTATGTCATCATACAGGCCTTCGAAAAAACATGATTAATTAATCTCTTTTGGATTTATTTATTTCCGTTGGGACAAGATTTGAATTTTTACCCGTGCGAGCGCCTTCAGACAAGCAAAAAATACCATACTTATTATTCGAGGTGTCGTTCACGTAGACCAAAAGAAGTTGGCCTGTCATGATCAATTCATATATTTTTTTTGATCGAAAGAACCTTTCCTCATACGTTGCTGTCTTAACAATACAAATATATTGAAATATATATCGTTACAAAACGGTACTTTCAAAAGTGCCAAAATTGGCCCATTTTGGAGGCAAAAAACACCACTTGGTTCATGGCTTTCCAGCCAAATTCACTATTCTTATAAAACAGCAATATGTCCCCTATTAGAATATCAAATAAAATTTTGGGGCAACTCAAACGGCAAAGTCTCACAACCGAAAATAGTTAGGGTACATGAGCGATTTCCAGGACTGGAGCGAGCAACAATCGCTCCCCCTCCTCCGCGGAAAACTAGTACGTTCCGTGGGCTCTTTCGCTTTAAAACAACTTATTTCTTGTCAATTGGTACTTTCTAGTATTTTCTACGATACTTATTTCAACTCACGGCAAGAGTGAATTTGGTACTCACAGACAAGACAGTGGAGGTGTGTGGTGGGGAGGGGAGGGGGAGGGAGGGAGGGGGATGCAACCGGGTTCTTCTCTGCTCCAGGTACGCCTGATTAATTCTCAGAAACTTGCTGGCTAAATATTCACGATATATTTATTATCTTTTCTCAACCAGTTAAGTGTTTCGAACCTAAATTTTAGCGGAGCTCCGCGCGCGCGTGCCTTCGGCACCATTGCTAAGAAAATATGGTAACCCATCCATCCGAGAAATTTTGGTTATGACGTCATCGTACGGCCGACCGACCGACCGTCCCACCGTCCGACCGTACGTACGTCCACCCCATCATGTAAGCCAAAGTCAAAGGAGATACTCCAGTTAACCCTTTCGTGTGCAAGCTCGCATATAAGCGCGCTTCCATATAAACTGTTTTTGGAAAGATCATTTGCCCATACACGCAAAGTCAGTTTTGTCTATTCGTTGGCGGAGTATGAGTGACAAACAGCAGGAGAAAGAACAAGAAGAGAAAGGGCACGAGTAAACAGGTAGAGTATCAGTGAGAACAGCAGGAGAAAGAGCACGAACAAACCGGCTGAATTGTATTGTCGAGCAAAGGGAGAAAGAACCAGAAAGGGCTCGAGTAAACAGGCTGAATCGTACTGACGAGCAACGGGAGAAAGAACAACAAAAAGCTCGAAAAAAGAGACGAAATTATAGTGAGGAACAGCGAAAAAGAGAGCGTCTCTTGTCAAGCTGTAAAAACATTACCAAGTGTCAGGGAGTTTTAGCTTTTCCTCGTGTTTACCTGCAGAAGCTTGCATGAAGAGAAAAGATCGTGTGGTCTGGTAAAGTTTCAGTAATTATGCACCGCCTTCGGACCTTGCTGTCTACTAAAGTGGACGGTTTTGCCGCTAAAATCCTTAATTGAAGAAGCTTCCTTGATAGGCATGAGAAGTAATATGACTTACTTTTGTGTGAAATGACCGCTTCTGCTTAACCCTTTTTGAGGAAAATATTGAGGTCACGTGACCGGTGCTTCTGACACCACTAGAGGATAGCAGTGACTAAGATTAAGTGAAGGACAGTATGAATGAATGTATGAATGTATGACATTAGAGTTCCCATAAAAACACTGTTATTTGCGACGCGCTTGCCTATCCGTCAAAATGGCGTCGAAAACCGTGATGAGGCCTATTACGCCACATCCTTTAATGAGTTACTTATACCACATTTTTTCCCGTTATAGATCCTCCTAGGTCAATCTAAGGTTCATTTTCCCGTGTATTAACACCATTTCGTTCAATGTCAGCATTCACGTGTTATTTGATGCTTACCTTCACCCAGTCACGCTACTCCAATCGAAAGTGGTACACTATCGTAATTTTGAAATGCCGCCGCGCCTTCTAAATTTGATGCATAACAGACATCGACATAAAACAAAGCTTTACAGATGTGGAAATAATTCGACCCCCTATAAGTATTATGATATTTCATGCTACGTCCTTTGGTCTTCGCTATTCGCTCGTTTATACTTGTTTCAATTTCTTTATTTCGATTGAACTCGTTACGAAGAGGAACCGTTACGTTTGCGTTAGTACTTGATTGATATTCTAGTTGATAGGTCGCGAATCCTTGATAATGTTTATTCCTAGATCATGGGCACCCAATGGATCGTTTCGGTAATTATCTGTTTGGAAGGCCCTTAATCCCCTCTAATAAGAAAGCCCTAATAAATTCGAGAATACTCAAGTTCCCCTAGAATAACCAAACAGATAATTTTTTTTTAGGCGCAACTTGAAATTAATCTACAGAGCTTTAAAAGTACTCCAGATAGCCTAAAACAGCGTTTAAAAGCATTGGAGAGAAAGCGGACGTTGGGTGCCCCTGCTAGATGAACTGTTGTTGTTCATGTCTACAAGTAGTAATACCGATCAGTATCAGTGTCTTACTTGTTTATTCCCAGATGAAAATTAAATTTCGTAGGGGTCTTCGTTTTCGTAGGTCTTCGGTCTTCGGGTCTTCGTTTTCGATACTACCATGCAAAAATCACATATTTTTTTGGTTTTTCTTTGTTTTTCAAAATGTTATTTTGATATCCACGTGAAAAATCGAAATTAGTCACACCATTAACAACATACACAATACAAGAAGCATTTATAAATTTTCGTGAGCTGTTACTTCGGTGTATGCACTTCGGCAAGTGGACTTTGGACCTGAACACTTCTGATCGGATAATTTTGAACCAGGCCTGATTTTCAACCGAAGCTACAGTTGCCACAGGCAGGCCAATCGTGGTGTGTGTCATCAAAAGTTGATAAATAAAAATTGACCGTTAAAAACCTAGAATTCCAACGAACCGAGTAGCGGTGGAAATATTTATATTCTAGTCAAATAAAAACCTTCCTACCTTCACTCTACTGTTTCTTTTCCCTTTCTAGGCCGTCTGAATGCAATATCCTCGCTTTTTTCAAATCCCAAGTCACTGTCCATTCGAAATAAAAAATGCTGTGAAGTCACACTGAAGACGCGCCGTGCGGACTTTATAAAGACAGCGAAATCCGTTGAATCTGCTGAATTCAAAAACTCGCTATCGCGGGTGGAATATTTTCGCGGGCTTCGTAGCACGCGGGCCATTAACATATTTTTATTTCCGGTCAAATCTAACGCATCGCACTCCCCCAGCGCAGCGGAGTGCATGTGGACAAAAGGACCATCCCTCCCCCGAGTAAGTGCCCCTTTTGCCGAGCAGCCGCGGTCACTAAGCCAGAGTATTTGACTCTGGTGTAGGGGCACCGTGTTTCACGCATCATTGCCTGATTTCATACCGTGAAGGAGTAGGTGCGAGTCTGTTAATTATGGGATTAGCAACTATTGATCCACATAGTCATAAAGAGCACACCGAGATTCACAAAATCCCCAAGTTTAGTGTTAATCGGGCTAGTTTTGACTGAGATACAGGCATTTAAAAACATAAAAAATTACAAAGAAATGTATGGAAATCCGGACAAATCCGGACTTTTGTCCGGATTTCCATACATTTCTTTGTAATTTTTTACGTTTTTAAATGCCCGTATCTCAGTCAAAACTAGCCCGATTAACACTAAACTTGGGGATTTTGTGAATCTCGATGTGCTCTTTCTGACTATTTGGATCAATAGTTGCTAATCCCATAATTTACAGACTCGTACCTACTCCTTCACGGTATGAAATCAGGCAATGGAGTCGCCGAATTGGTCAAATTTGTGGGGTGAAACGAGCGATTCCCCGTTCTTGTTGGTCGAATTTTCGGGCAAGTTGGCGACTAAAGAAAGGAAATTTATCAACGCGGCCGCTGCTGGCGATTTGAAGCGGATACTCCGCTGTTTTGGGAATTTATTGGCCTTCGAGCGGTGACTGGTTCCATCTCGAGGCCTTCCCTTTATTTAGAATGGACAGTGACTTGGGATTTGAAAAAAGCGAGGATATTGCATTTAGACGGCCTAGAAAGGGAAAAGAAACAGTAGAGTGAAGGTAGGAAGGTTTTTATTTGACTAGAATATAAATATTTCCACCGCTACTCGGTTCGTTGGAATTCTAGGTTTTTAACGGTCAATTTTTATTTATCAACTTTTGATGACACACACCACGATTGGGCTGCCTGTGCAATTGGAAGCTCTCTGAAATCAATTTTGGAGTTAAAAACTATCCAAATTGATTTGCTAAGTTCCCAGAAGCTTGACAGACATGTTGTGTGACTCGTGACTCGTTCGTCGATCAAATTTGTGATTTCGAGCACACTAACTCGATTGGGAAGAGGCTTTATATTCCCTCTGATTATATCTATAGTGAATATATTTAAATGTTTTTTCCTCAGTTATCCTACGCTGGCCGATTTTGTCAAGGCAATTGACTGTTGTTTTGGTACGCTCGCCGTGACTGTCAAATTTGAATTTGAGCACACTAGCTCAATAAAAAAGAGGCTTTGGACGCGCTCTGATTAAATTTATAGTGATTATGTTCAAGTGGTTTTGTTTTTTGTTTGTTAAATGGCACGCTTGCCGATCTTATCAAGGCAATTGATTGTTTTGACAAGCTAGCCGTGGCACTACCACTCTCCGTTTTTCGAGCTGATCTCGATAACTACCTCTCTGGGCGATTTTTCGGCCTCCTAGCTGTTAGATTTGTGACACTCTGGTTCCCAAAAACCCTAATTAAAGTACACGCAAGAGGACAGCTCTCAAGCTCACGAGTGAACACTTATATTTCCACTCACCTTTTCCTGCCGGATCACTCGAAAACAATCACCGATGACGTCACTCTTACATAATCTGACATTTCCTTATGCTGACTTTTTCTTTCGAGAATTCGGGCGCGTTCCATTCGACCAAAATTTCCGGAAATCCCGGTTCAAAATCGAATGGAACAGAAAGTTTCCGGAAAATCGTTTCGAAAATTTCGGTCCACCTCTAGAGGTTGTCCTTTTTTCTGGAAATTTGGAAATTCCGGAAATTTCCTGTTCCATTTGGCATTTCTACCCGGTAAGAATCTACCCCAGTTCCGTTCAGCCGTGAAAAGCTACAAGATGGCAGCGAGTCTTTCGAGTCGACACGTCACTAAACTAGATGCAAAATAATCTGCCACAGTTGTAGCCGTACCTGATTGCCTTCACGTCAGGATCTGATTTTCTGAAAAATTGTGGACTGGTCGTTCCGAATTTCCTGAGGTTTAGTTCGCTCTGTTTCGGCATGCTTCCCGGGCATACTTTCCCACGAGAAAAGTTCGCAAGTTGCTCTCATCACGCGAAAATGGTGTTTGAGTCGGTCAGGTAAATATTAAGGAAGAATTTTGAA
>OX419342.1:22812576-22820076 GCA_948470475.1 Galaxea fascicularis | reverse complement strand
GATTTGTGTCTGACAAATCCACGTGTGGCCGAGTCTTTCGGTCAAAGACATTGATGAAATAAATAAATTTATGAGTGTTTCGTCAAAAACCTCGACGAGCAATGGTATTTTCCACAATTTAGAATCTGGATCGAATGAACTTCAAAGCTCAAATATCGAGATTTTTTCTGGTACAGCGAAATTTTCCTCTCTATACGCGGGGGCCGGGGCTCCTAGGGTGCCTCCTCGGGTTTTGGCCGTCTGGGCCAAAACCCTGCGGGTCAATATAATATAAACATACTGATGACGGCGTTTTTCATGATTTTCCAAAGACTTCCGGCCATCTTCCGAAGATTTCCGACGATTTTCCAAAATTGTTCCGAAGGCCAGACGAACGTTCCCAAACATTTTCCAAGAATTTCCGAAATTTCAGAAGATTTCCGAAGATTGCCGAAGACTTTTGAGGAAGACCCGAAGATGTTTCGATGATACACCAACGAATTTAAGTACAATTTAAAGACCCATGCCGGACCAATATGCTTTGCGCGTGTCAAGTCAAGTCGCCATATTTTTTGTGAGTCGAAAAGTCAAGTGAAGACCGTTGAATCCACAGCAATCCGCTTCCATCCGGCGTTTATGGAGCTTGATTTTACGTTTCGTTGCCCAAAGGATTTCACTATTTCACTTGTGTGTTGATTTTGATGATTTTTTTTGGAATTGCAATATCTGTAGAGTGAATATGATGAACTCCTAGAAAGCTCTGATCGTTTGGCATTTTGATGGCCGTACCTTCGCGTAAGTGGAGGCCACGTTTATCTGGTTGTGCCCGTTATATCATGGTACGATCATCTGTGTTTGAACTATGGCATGAGAGGAAAATTACTCTTGGGTTCTCGGAAGCAACGAACTGCCTTTGCTGAGTATCTACTGCATCAAACAGACCACAGAGCATCAAGTTTAGGACCTAGAATTCGATGGTTTGTTTATTTTTTATAGCTTTGTTACAATGCTTATGTATCACAGCTTTGTTCATTTTAACAGCCCGTGTGAACGAGATGGAAGGTAGGGAACATTTGGAGTTACCGAAAATTTTTCTCAAACCTCTTCAATCTCGACGGCTTCGTCTTCCTCCTTCTCGTTATCCGCTACTATTGAGCCATCTTTCGCCTAAATTTCTCTCCTCCAGAGAGTTTTCCAATAAAGACAATGATGAACTCATATTGTGCTCTGATCAACCGACAAGCACGCGAAATATTCAAACTTCGGCGACCGCATCACACAATGGCGCCTCCTCCTTGTGTTTGTCAAAACAATAATAGACGCGCGCAAAGCATATTGGTCCGGCATGGGTCTTTAAAGGAGAACGGAAGGCTAGGGGTCGTATTTTATATGGGAGCTTAAAACTGTTGAAATAGCTTAGATTTGTAGTAAAAAGCAAGAAAAAGTGAATTTTGCCTGTCGAAAGTGACGAAAAGAGTCCAAAACCCGTGGTCATTTTCAAAATTGAACGTCCGCCATTTTGGACATCTTTCTTTCCGGTTACTTCCATAAAAGGAATGCCTAGCGCCATGCTGTGACGTCACTGCGCACAGGCCTTTTTTCAGGTCAACAAAACTTGTGAAGAATCTTGTCTCGAAACGGCCTATCGAAACTTCATTTAGCTTGGATTATGGCTGAGATCTAGCCTTATTCTTTTGAACCTATGCGAGACAGTTCGGAGTCAGACGAAGACAATGTTCACGAAAGTCAAGATGAGCGCAGAAGAGGAAATACATCGGGATGTGTATGCGAGTGTTGTGCGAACTGGAAAGGGCAACAAGAGAAAGAATGTTTATGCTGCAAGGAGATTGAGGAAGCCGTAAATAAAATTTCAGGTGATAATACTTTTGTATTCCGCAGGTGTAAATTATTTTGCCACTAGGAAGCTAATAAAAAGCCATGGACTCAGTGGGAAGAAAGTGTTGTTTGATTCTGATTGATTGATTTTTCCGTATTTTGTGGTGGCGTGTGTGACAGACTAACTGCGAAATGGTTGCGATAAAACCTGTTTATATTAATTTTGTTCAGACATAGAGGCAGATCAACCGACTCCTAGATGTATAACGCAGCACCCTCTCTTTCAAACTATTTGTTTACAACAGGAAGTCCTAGAGACCGCTATCGTGGGTTTGTGTCAAGTGCAAGGAATGAGACCACCAAGGAAACTAAATAATATGTAAGCGCTTATGTACACAAATGCTCACAAAATAATTTGCCAGCTGTGACATTTATTTCGAACATTTCGTAGACCTCGGTTAACCCTCCAACATAAGATTCAATTATCCACAAACGTAACATTTCAAGCTCTACAAACAGTGCTATATTTTATTCGATTTGACTGCAATCTCCCATGTGCGCAGTGACGTCATTCTATGCGCCCAAGCCTTCAACATGGCTTCCAAAATGGCGGACGTTCAAATTGCTCTGGTACGGAGCTTTTTGCTGCAAAAATCAGGTTAAAAGGTAAGTTCACATCCTAAAACATAGCGATTTGTTAACGACATATCATGTGCTTTCGTAAGAACGACGTTTTAAAAATTAGGTTTTCGCCTTCCGTTCTCCTTTAAGAGATAAACTTGAAATCAATGAAATCATCGATAAACTCACGTGTGAGATTATGGAAAATAAACCACTCAGGTTCCGGATGTAGTTTTTATGAATTTTACGAGTGGTATATTTTTCAGTAAAACTCGTGTTTATATAATAATATAAGCGTCTAAGGATAGGGCATTAAAAACATGGTTTTGATTTTGTCTGAAATTAATTGTACGTTGCTAAAAGAGAGATTGAAAAGCGGCCAACATTACACTGAAAATCGGCCTCTGGGGACCCCTGAGGGGCTGATATCTAGAACTCGGCTAAAAATGGTCGCGGAACCGAAACTTTGGCATATTACATAAGTCCACATGACGACGACAAATTTTAAGCGAAATCGGCCGACCTTCATTTCCAAATCTGTCCCGGTCTCTCAGGCAGAAGCTTTTAAGACATATATTTACCATTTTTAAAAGAAAAAAAAATTCATACGTTATCTGGTTGAGCTGCCTGTCTACTCATTTCCATAATAAAATTACGCCTCGGCTTTGACAAAAATCACGCGAGCCAAGTGCAATCTAAATTAAATCAAAAGGCCGATTCTTAACGAGATCCCATAGAAGTAAATTTAATTTTGCCATGGTTTACGATTTTTAAAAACGCGGGCATCCTGTGCCATTGAAACAAGTCGATGCAGTTTAATGCAATTACTGGCGATTTTTTTCTCTAAAGAATATACGAGATAACATAGATTTTCATGTCATGTAAACGACCCTTTTACATGCTAGAGTAAACGTGGGTTGCCAAGGCAAAAGTGACCCCGGCAAAATTCACGAAGTGATTCTCATTTCGAAAACAAAAACGTAATTGTGTTCAATGTTGTCATGGTAACTTTGTTATAGCATCTACTTTTGCTATTATACTACTATTACGCATAAATAGTAATGCTTTCAACCAATCAAATCTCGGAAATTTCTCAGCTTATATTGTGAACAGTCTTATAACACCCTCGTTCACATGCCTGCATGCAATGAATCGCTAGGAATGTGTTAATTTCACGTGTTTTACTTTCGCTTTCATTGTTATGAGTGTCATGAATAGAATTTAGAACTTTAATATAATTTAATGAATTGCGATTGCGAAAAGCAACTCGTTCGTTGTTTAACAACAATGCTATTTTACAGTTACGCATGTTTATAGTTTGTCTCGAACAAATTATCTTTCTGTTGATAAATAGACGTTTTCATCGGATATGATGGACCAGAAAGTTGAACGGTAATGATTAAAGATGCACTGCTGCATGAAGGAAAACCCGGGGTTACTCATTTTAGTAGAGTGGAATGTTCGGCTTGTAAAGACGAAAACGGTTTAACGTATTTTTGATCCTTTGGTCGAAGTCCCCTTGTTCATATGCTGCAAGACCAAGGACCTGGCCATCCCTACCGGCAATCTTAACCGTGTCACTTCGGCCAAAGTATACATTGTCTCTGTACACGTAATGTTGAGAAGTATCACCATTGGTCAGCCAAATGCAAGGGTAATCTGTCGGATTACTGACACCTATGATCTCAAATTCATTGCCAGAATATTGGATGTTCTCATCCCTTCCAACTCGATGAGGCTCGTAGTATCTTAAACCACTTGTTGAATGGTTAAGGTTGGTTTGCATTCTGAGGTGATTTCCGTAGACTATAACGCTCTTGAGACCTACATAAATGCAGGCCTTGTTGTTATTGTTCTCGTGAGAATACAGGAGTATTCCGGTGCCGTCAACGTAATTTCGCACAAGGAAAAGACCTTGGCCATTTCGAGCTTTAATGCCACCCGTTGCATTCGCAGGCCAACCTCTGACGTAGTTGCTTAATACTGACATGTGGTTAAACCCTTTGAGGTATATAGCGTGGTCTCGTTTTCGTCCAGTATTGGGGCTTCCGTTGAAAACGTTTCTCTCGATTCGCATTCTACTGTCGCATTCTTCATAGAGACAACTCTTAAAGTAGCCTTGATCGTCTTGAAGATGGTAATGGGTTTTAAGGAATTCTAATTTGTTTTTTTGACGCGAAAAGAACACTAGTAGCCCAACTGGGTTGGACAACCAGTCCATATCCTGACTTAATTTGAGACCACACAAGTTGTTATACAGCGTTACATTTACGGTACGGGTGAAACTGATAGCAACCCCATAAGCACGGGAATCGCGCATAAAAACATTTCTGAGAACACGGCCTTGTCGAAGATCAACCATTTTCAACTGTTTGTTCCTCTCAGCATTGCTCGCATTTCCTGGGCTTTGCGATGAAAAGAATATGCAGCCCTCTATTGTGATATTGTTTATAGATTGACCTTTAAATTCTACAAGAATTCCGTCAAAATACAGATTCCTCAGTACAACATTTGTCACTGGTACTCTTACAGTATTGTGTATTTTTATGGCATATGCATCCGAGGCTTTGATAACTGCCATACCACTCTCCGTTCCGTAAAGTTCCACTGAGTCGGCGATGGCGATACTACCGTTGACCAGGTATTCACCACGAGGGAAGAAAACCTTTGTGATGTTGGAACTCATCGTGTGGTTTACTATGGCCTGAATCGCAGATGTGTCGTCAGTTACTCCATCTCCAACAGCGGCACGTAGGGAACCGCCAGGTTGCTTCACGCTTGTCATTCCAGCAGGTAGGCTGTCGATCCCTGTCAGATAGTTTTGCCGAGCTAAGAGAAGGGAGGAATAAAGCAAATCAAACTTAGACGTCCGTTACGAGAAATGCTGATTTGCTGAGTACACCACACTGGGCCTGAGCACTGTATATTTTAAACATCTTACAACTTTATGAGAAAGCTAGAAGTTTAAAATTACCCTATCGAGCTCTATGAATGACTGATTACATTGCATTGGTTTAACTCTTAAAGAAAATCAGTCAAAAAAAATCTGCAGTTCTTTTGCTAGTCAAGTGTCTTAGATCCTTGATTCGAAATGGCTAGTAACGTAGGGGGTAAGGTAACTGTATTTACACACGGTATTTCCTTCAATTTAATTTACATTCAATAACAAACATCCTCTATAATAAGCCTTACGTGTTGATTGCTTTTTTATGATGATTTTCCGTTCTCCCTTGTGAACAGAAGTTCCCTTTATGTGGTGTTTACCAAAGGCCCCTCGGGCAGAAACATTTTCCATCCTTCAGTAAGGAGAAAATATGACTGAGTCAGGATCATATGGGCTTTCTCTCGTCTCTATTTATTTCGTTCCTGTCAACACTTACCAAAGAAGGAAGATGGTTCCCACAAACAATACTACCTCAGATCCTTTCATTTTGTGAAAACTCTTGACAAACACCTTCCAGAGAACCGTGTCAGTAAAAACTGAAGACAAGTTACCAACTGATAGGATATGAGATCAAAACTCTGTTTATTACCAAGTAACAAACTGAAAATGATGTAAGTTATTCGTAGTGACAAGTATACATGAGCTCAGATCGTTAGAACAACCACGAATTGGCCATAAAGTCATGTAATCTAGGCCCCACATGCACAGGTGTATGTCGGTCACACGCCACATGGCTTTTCAGATTTTTCCATCACCCAATTGGTAAGGTGGCTCCATATGGTTATTCGCTGTTCATTTGGCGCGCGCTAGTATCAACTATCCACGGGAATTTTCGCATTACTCTTAATCGCACCTCTCTCAAGTCTATCGAAATAAACTTCTGACCCCGGCTGGATAACGCTATCCACCGGATAAATCGCTATCCAGCGGATAAATGTTAACAAAACAAACCACGCTATCCACTGGATAGCGATTTATCCGGTGGATAGCGTTATCCACTTTTTGAACAACCGGGGCCTGGACGACAATACTACTCTTTTGAACCATCACTGTTGAATTAACAGGGTCACCTGAAATCAAAAATAGTTAAAGATAATTTGTTTACAGTGTTTATTTTGCTTTTATTTTAGTTTTTTTCCATTTCCTTCGGGTAAAAACTTCCTTAACTTTGACCAGAGGAATCTTCTGAAGGCCAAAAAAAATAGGGGTTATAAAAGTAGTTTCGTCGCTTTTAGCGAATTGGTGTTTTTTAGCTCCTCTTGAAAAATTGGGTTACAAATTTTCTTCATGAATTGGCAGACCGAAGGCGTAAACAGTAATTACCGCTCTGTAAAATTTGAAGAAATTTCACCAAAGAAAACTGGAGATATTCACGTGAAAGTTTCGCATTTTTTCAATCGCACAACACGGTACGTCACAGAATAGGAATTCGCCAAGATCACTATTTGAGCATGCGTGAAATTCCCACTGACCACGCGCACACGCGCGTACCTCTGCTTCGGATCTAATGTTTACATGATCGTGAACCAAAATCGTAAGGAACTTTGAACGAAAGTGAACTTAACCTCGAGCTCTTCGCAAAAAGGGACAAAGTTTCGACTTAGAGCAGCTTCGCCTACATGTAAATATCAACTAGACTTGGAAATAGCGAAAAAGTCGAATTTCTCCAAACTCACCCAGAA
Source organism: Galaxea fascicularis (assembly GCA_948470475.1). Taxonomy (NCBI): domain Eukaryota; kingdom Metazoa; phylum Cnidaria; class Anthozoa; order Scleractinia; family Euphylliidae; genus Galaxea; species Galaxea fascicularis. The sequence goes on along the minus strand of OX419342.1, from coordinate 22,813,014 downwards.
TAAAGCCCTACGGCCACTAGTTACAAAAATATTGTTTTAAGCTCGATTAATAAAAAAATATTTTTTTGCGCAATTTTTTCCTTTCGATGCCCCAAATCGACCGAAAACGGTCGAGAATGCGCGGCGTATTCAGAGGGTCGTAAAGTCAACAGTAAAACTCCTCATAACAAACTGATTGCACGTCGTATTTGTACTTTCTTCCATGCACATTTAGTGCTAAATAGACCACGATTTGATTAGAACTAAATTATTTGACGAGTTTTCTAAGGGTCCAGACGCACTGGGCAAATTTTACTTTATTTTGCGAAAAAATCTGTCACCAGTTGCCTTAGACAAGTGCGCCCGGTGATTTTTAGATCTACCAAATTTTGTCAAAGCTTAGGCCATCCCCTGTTTTTTTTTGGGTTTTTTTTCGTTTACTGTCGAATACGTTTTCTG
>OX419342.1:22780076-22802576 GCA_948470475.1 Galaxea fascicularis | reverse complement strand
TCCTCAGTATTGCATTGCGCATCCCTACTGCGCACGATTTCGCGTCATTAGCACGCACAAATTAGCGCGTGCACGTACTGACAACGAAAGAATTTCCATTAAGCTTAACTCGATAGCGAAATAAATGTTCGTTTTCTTTTAAACGAGCATGGTGACCTATATTTTTTATTGCATAATAATAGTGTACATATTATCCTCCTTTATTTAAAAAAAAACTAAAAAATTTTATCGGAAGGAAAAAAAGATATAGGTGAAAGAGTGCACGAAACCGTTGCTCTGTGATGCAAATTATGACCGCGAAAATAACGACTCTACCAACTCTTTACGTCCACGTCGTTTTAAATAGTGTGATGTTTCCACAAATTTTATATGATATTGTCCTATATGCTCGACACTTTCTACCTGTCAAGTTTTTTCCCGAGTATTTCTTTTAAAAACTATGTTTCGAGCTACCGCAAAATGTAACGTGGACCGATGAATAACGTGCGTGATTAGAACGAGTACACGCATAAATGGGGCAAGATTGGCCCGTCGCATCTCTTAAACGAGAATGGTGACCTATCATTTTTATTGTATTTTTCGAAACAGTGCTCGGTAGAGAACATTCAGGGAAAGTTTAAAAAAAAATTCATCGGGAAGTTTTATTTCTAAGGAATCACCTTAACAGAAGCCATCTTTTCCAGTGGTCCAGACTAGAGTTGTTATGGAGCTCTTATGGGACACTCCATATAATGCATTATACACTTTGCTGTTGTAATTGTAGAAGGGTCTCCTCTACATTGACATCTGTACTCGTTCGCACTGGACACAGACGGAGTCCCTTCCAAGTTGGCTTCGGTACCTTTTTGGTCTGTTGTGCAATACGCTCCAGTTATTTTTGTGTTCTGTGAAAATGAACAGGAAAAAATACCGAAATAATCTCATCATCCCGACAGCTTATTTATTTTTTACAGTACGTTTTACCTATTTATTACAGAAGCAATATCTTCATACAGATTTAACAACTCAGAGGATTGCATTTGGTGCTAATCCTGATTGGCGCTTTGCTTCACTACACAGTACTTTGGCTGTGGCCTTACCACATTACTCAACTGAAACTAAGTCGCTGTTACTTTAATTTTACTCTTGTGGCAAAGACAGACTTAAAGTGGCGACTTAGAAGGCAGCAACCTTGTTTGTTATATACACGATTAACTAATTGCTCTCTTTGAAACTTACCGAAGAATCGCGAACGGTAACTGTTCCTCGATTTTCTTCAGTTTTCACCTTTTGCTGGCACCAGCTGAAGTTTCCGATGCCTCTTGGTCCCGGCACGCCCTTCTCTCCCACTTGTCCAATGGTGCCGTTGTCTCCTTTTGGGCCCTGGCTTCCCTTGTCCCCTTTAGGCCCTTTAGCGCCAGTGGTTCCCGGAAAACCGCTTTCGCCCGTTGCCCCTTTTTCTCCTTTCGGACCCTTGGGGCCTGTTGTGCCATTTTCCCCTTTGGGGCCCGTCGATCCTCTATCTCCGAGAGATCCTTTACTTCCATTCCACCCTCTCTCGCCAATAGGTCCAGAGTCTAACTTTTTGATAGCTACCTAAAAATAAAAGAAACTACGATTTCAGAGGAAAAAATATCTCGTTTGAGGATTTATGTTGTGGAGTAACCATTTTTTAAAGTTATCATTTTCTGATGAAACGTGCGAAGTTGTAAAAACTTGATATTGATCGCATTTTAGTACACCCAATCACCAATTGCAGCAAAGCAGAAGTCACCAAAATCTCTTAATTTCATAATTATCTAGCAACAAATTGGTATAACACGTCAGCGTTACCATAGCAACAAAATTACCAGAGATTTGAGTTTTTCCATGTTTTGATGAAACACTTTAAACTGACCTTTACCGTGCCCAAAAACACTATAGCCGTTCCATTATCGTTTGTGATTATTTTCTACTCAATTTTGACCATTTTCCGTAGTTTCGGTGATATCAAAATGACGGCTGCTAAGAAAGAATATTTTTCCCTTGTCGCATCACAATATCATTCCAGTTTGGGAAACATATCCAGCGAGAGATGATTTGAACTTATCATGGGATATGAAAGTTCTATCACCATAGCTTGGAGGTATTGAAGCAATTTAAGACCACGTACCCACCCCAAAGTATAACCCTCTGGCTATTTAAGATAACCTTAAGGAAATTATCTCACCAAAGAATTTTAATGCTCAGCATTCCTCATTGTAATTGCTGCAACGCACTTTTGACGGTACAGGCTTTCGACAATTAGCGATGAGCTCGGTATTTACAGTTAAGGTAGTTCCTCGCTCACATTGCCAATGTTCTTACCTATATGCTGCATTTACAACTCGAGTTTCACGGTACAAAGTGAGGTTTCTTGAGTAAAAGTGTAGAATTGACGATGGATTTGCAAAGAAACTTACCTTTTGAGCAATAGTGCCGTTCATGGCGACGATTGCGTTATCGATGTCGTCATTATATCGATCGTATGTCCTTTTCATCTCTGTCAACTGTAAACAATAAAATTGATAAAAAAAGAAGTTATGGTAAAACGTTGTGCGAAGGAGCGATAAGACAGATTTGCTAGTTGAGGGCGTTAAAGTGCACATAAACCCAAAATATTTGTTTCGCAAAAATAGATCATTGTACCTGTTCGTAAAGCAGTGCGCCCTTTTCTTCCAAATGTTGTCTTTTTATAGGCTTCCAAACTTAGAAATAAATAAGCGTCATTTGGTACACGACCGAGTAAGAAGGGGCGTAGGTCTATTCTTGACGTCACAAACTGAGGTAGATCGCATTAAGTCTTGTAAACATGCACGCAAAGTATTTTTAAATAGTTTTTTCAAATTATTGAATAAGGTTAATAAAATCATAATAAATAACATAATTAAAGTAAAGTGGCACGCAAAGCAGATTGTGACGTTAATTCAAGAATAGACCCACGCTGCTCCTCAAGTCGGTCGTGTACCAAATGATGCTTACTTTTTCGTATGTTTGGAAGCCTATAAAAAGCCAGCATTTGGAAATAAAGAACAAAAAAGGACACAATGCTTTTCGAAAAGGTGCAAATATACATGTTAGCGAAATTTAGGTGCTCCCTTAAGTCGGTTTCCACAAGTGCTTCTACGTGGCTCGAGCAGGCAGTACAGTAGCTCAAAAGTCTTCTACGTCCACCCTCCCAATCAAGTTGAACATGGTGGATGATACAGGTGATCCGCACCTCTTGTTCCTCTTTACAATTACTGATTCATTACGTCCAGAACTGACATACCTTACTTATGATCGTCGCATTCACAGCTCCTAACCGACTAAATGCGAGGCTATTATCAGGGTCAAACAGACCGGCAGTGCTATTGACCTGTGGATTGAAAAACAAATAGAATGAACAGTCATACCTTGAGTCAGTTGTTATGAAGGTCAGAATTACTTTTAGTTTATCTGTCATGGAATTCCAGACTTTTCTACAATTATCTTATAATCTGTAATATTTCAGAAATATCTTTGGTGTGACTCAGCAGTTTCCACAAATAGTAGACCTTGTAATACACTATAAATAGTAACAGAACGTTCTAGATACTTGAAGAAAATGTGTAAAAGTAGGCTCGTAAGTAATAGAGAGGACTCTCTCCTTATTTGCCCGAGGGCTTATCCTCGTGGCCGGCTGTGATTGAAATTATGCCATGGCTGCTATACTGTGAATAAGCTATAATCAACTGCTATAACTATGGTGGAGCTATAACCTTTGACCTTGCTATATTTGGAGAGAAGAAAGAGACGATAGCAGAAAAGGGAAGAAGATAAAGAGTCCAGAATTCATTATGAAGTCTTCCGTACGAGTTTGTGGACACGGAAAGGCCAGTGAGTGGAAAGAATCCAGTCAATCAGAAAGTCAAGCATTGGAGTTCAAAGTTAATCAAGATCGGTACCTGTATGACCACCCTCATGAAAGACAGTAAGCCTGCTTTACGAACTGCTTAACTTAATCTTTAACCTAACTAATTGTAACAGTGTATAACTAAATAAACAATAGTGAGAGGGTGACTGCTCGTTGTTACACTTATTGCGTGCTTTATATCGTACTCGGGAGCTCTTTTCATCTATGTCTTGTTCGCGGACATCTCTTGGTTATTCCAGCACGTAACACAGTTGAATCTTATGGTCACTGATTCCTTGGGCTAATGTTGGTCCCAGCCAGCCGCGGAACATTTTCCTCTCAGGTGAAGATGGGGTAACCTTTAAAGATTTTGGAAGCGTTCGGCCATCTCCTCGAAATCGTAACCCCATTTTCAGACCACAATCAAGCCATTAAAAACAAATCAACTTCTAATGTCACTGTCTAGTATTTTAAATAAAGACGTAACCCCAACAAGGATGGTCATTCTCAGACCCGGAACCCTAATTCAATTGTTTTTAGAACCCTCCGTAAACGGAAGCTGTCAGGGTTAAATAATCACCTCTCAGTAAAACAATTTCTTAAAATCTAACCTCGAATGCCACCTCCCTTTTAACAATAACAACCTCCCCCGTTTGAAGGAGACTACCATGTCCTTTCCCGAAATTATTCTAGGAAAAAAGTAGAACTTTAATCACTTATCCTTACATGGTTAATAGCCGAGTAGAGCTGGTTATAAAATAAGTCAATAGCATCTTCTGTGTTGTTTAATTTGGTTTTGGTTTCCACAAGAGCGTCCTTATTTCCCTCTGATTCCATCATTAGAGTTTCCTGTAAATTTTAAAATAGCAAAGGCGTTACAACTCATTAGCTCTGAAAGACGAATTTTTCTGTAAGTGACCGTCTTGCATACCTAGACAAACAGGATTCGAACTAAATCAATGATCTTTCATCTACGAGTTTGGATCTACTATATGCAGCTGGGCTACGGGATACTTGAGGGAGAGACTCATGGGGCCCCGTTTCTCGAAACTCCCGGGCCCGAAAAGACATTTCTAAACCTGCAATCCACACTTATTCTAAAAAGCTGGTCTAGTGGTCTTTTACAATGAATTCAAGATAGGAAAGGGCAAATATGTTGCAAAATTTCATGACTGGAGGAAGCGTCGTCGTTTTTAAGATAAGTAGAAAGTTTCGGGGGTTTCGAGAAACGCACACTAGGCCACAAAACTGAAACTAGGTTCATATGACCATCATGTCCTTTTAATTTTACTCTCTGAATGTAGATACGTGGCATATTCCAAATCCAGCATTAGAAAATAAATTTTACCGCTTCCTTATGAAGGGATGAAATATTTGCTTTGAGGTCCTCTAAGATGTCGTAAAATGGCGAGAGATCCATGTTAAATGTGCTCTGAGAGCCCGGCTCGGTTGTATTTCGCGGTTGAAATGATTTTTCGGCTCTCGGCGAGGTATCTGTGGGATAGAAATGATCTTGTTAATGATAAAAATGTCGTTTGGTTTCATTTTTGTTTAAAAGATTTCTGTTAAGGCTCCACATACTTTTTATAAGTCGCGTGCAACTATAAAAAAGGTAAGCAAGACACGAATAAAAAGATTAGGTTGTGCAATAGTTTCAGTTAATCGAGCTTGCATTAGCATTTTATTCAGTAATTGCATTCTGCAGATTAGCATTGAGATGGCGATTGATTTAGTTTCAACAGTCATCAGAGGGTCAGTCTGACTTCACTAGCTAATTTTTGCGGTTCGAGGAACACTAATTCGTGAAATCCACTTAATTATTATTTGACTGTAGCAGAGACAATGAGCGAGTCAAACCGAGCAAATTCTTCCTTCTTCATCCTCTTTTTTTTTTTTCAATTTGCAAGATCACCTCTCAAGAGATGAGTAAACTTCAAGAGGTCGCATTCTTCGTTACAAGATTAGCTAGGATAGGGTTGGAAACAAAAGGAACTCGTTCACTTTGTTTGCATTATTTCCGCCCTGTATCCACAGGTGCGCGTTGGAAACTCCGGAAAACAGTTCGGGCCGGAAAAATATTTTTCAAGTTTGTTTTCATAGAATGGTACCAGCTTCGGTTAAGAAATAAGCCAAACATTAGAAGTCAAAATCGAGCCTCAGCCATTAAGTAGACTCTAAGTCATGTAGTGCGTATGGTGTCAAAGCGATATCAAGTGAATAAAACTGTTGCGGACAAACGTTTGGCAGCATCAATAACTGACAGGTCAGAACTATCTCCGCCGTTTTCGTTTAAATTAAAGGCTTCTTTTTATCATTTGTGGACTGATTGCGCACACAGTAAATAAATAAGTTATTTGGTACACAACTGAATCACAAGAGCACGCCAGATTTGCACTTGTGTCTCTCTTATTCCCTTGGTAGAACAAGTTTAAGATTAAAAGGGACTGGCTGATTTTTTGAAGAACGTGTTATGCTACAGGTTTCTAATTTCAGTTCGTAACATAGCGCGGAACCTAATATCAATAACACACCGTTACGGACATTCTGCATTAACACTAGTACCACAGCTCACCTTTTTGGCTGCAAGGGCAGCGATCAGGTTTTAAGAACCCAGAAACCATAAGAACAACTAAAACCAAAGCGGCAACAGAGAAAAATAAAACAAGGGACTGGAGGAAACGATGAAAACACAAGCCGTGGGAACACCCAGGGCTACAACGCCTGAGTTGGCTTTTGCTATTGTTACGATTCGCAGGCTGTTCTCTCTCTGTTGCATCTTTCCGCTGTTGTCTTGTTTCATTCTTCGTTTTACTCTCTGGCGGGTTCCCTACTCCTTTAAGCTTAGCTGTCTCCCGTAGGAATACATAGGACGATGTAGAATCAACTCGCTGCCTTTGCTTTTGAGGCTCACCATTGTTTCCAGTCGATGGAACGAAATCAGCCATTGTATTCACGGCCACGTATTTATTGGCTTCCAAGAAGTATTCAAACAACACCGAGCCACGCAAAACATCTTTCCTTTTACGCGCGTTTTGTTTTGCGTATCATGAAAGGGAAACCCAGATATTTCGCTTTTATACACGTGGTGGTATTTGTTCTTAATTACACTGAGTCAGGCATGTGTCATATGCAAAATACACTCAAAATAAATGCAATGAGGATGATTGGCTTGTAGACATTCGAGGAATGTAGAACAAGAAAATGGCCTGAAGGAGATTTCATTCACAAATATTGTTAATATATTGTTGGCGTATTTAGTTCATTATCTGATTTTGGGGTCTTGGTAGTTTTCAAATAAGCGTGTAAAGAAAAAATTCGCAACAAGCAGAATGCGCATGAAACGTCTTATTTCACGCGGATCCTGTCAAATCGACTCTCTCTGCGGTGCAACGCTGTAACGGTTCTATACGCAATGATGTTTCGAGAACATTCAGTATCTAGCTCCCTCGCTATAACAACCTTGGTAGTCTTACGTAGTTTTTCTGGCCTTGCTAAATAACCACAGAATTATCTGCTCTGAGTGCACCTGTCAACAAACTGATCATGAGATCATTTTATTGCGTGTCGGGAAGGAAGTGACAACCATCTGGAGCATCCTTTTAACATTGAGGCGCCGAAGGCGGTGAGATCGTTGGTTTTGCTATTTCAGCACGAGCCAAGTCACTACTTACTGATACTGAAATATTTTGGTTTGTATTGCATAGAACACTGCAAGCTAAAGAGGACAGATTTCAAAACGTTAGGCTAGCGCAACCTAACTAGTTACTCAGGGCCTCTTCATATGAGCCCGGTTGACCGGGATCTCGGGAACCAGGCCGGAAATTTTTGCCATATGAACACTTCAGCCCGGTTACCGGGAGGAAAGTAATACAATGTATTTTCGTGACAGAACGGATATTTAATGACATTACCGAGATTTTACTTCTCTTTTCTTCGAAAATGAAGCTCGGCATAGTTTCATTTGATAGTTAACGTAAAGTCAAAGGAAATTTGAGGCTGCTGAAACAAAGAAAATCGAGAAATTGTCGCCAGGCTTGTTCGTTAGATTTCATGCCTGAATGGTCGCGTCACCAATTTTTCAAATGTTGCATCTCGGAAAGCGGGCTGAAAGTCGCCATATGAACAGAATTCAAGTTCATCTCAATAACCGAGCTCAGTAACCGAGCCAGTTTCACTATTGAGCCGATGTGTAAAGCTTGAAATTTCTTTCCCCCGAGTCACAGGAAAATACGCTCATTTGTTATTTATAGTGAGTGCAAGTCTGCAAATGTTATTAATAAGGTGTGCGCTGTACGCTATAGGAAATTTAAACAAGATATCAAAGAATCGATATAAAGAACTTCTTTGCCGTATGGTACCATTTTGTCTGCGGTTTGCATTTGTTTTCCAGTGCTCACGGAACCTTGTGTTTTCTAATATTTAAGTATAAAAAGCTCTACGTATGACAGCATCCTCAGATTTTATGTCATCAACTGCGTCATGAAAACAACCTTGCCTTCTAAAAGTCATTTCCTTATCTATAGCTTGTATTTCGTGTAAAACATAAGTGTTTTGGTGTTTTTGATGTTGTTCATCTTGTCAAAAGAGTGCGCACGAGGCAATACAGGAGTTGACGACAAACAAAGAAACTGAATTAATTTATAGTTCTTACACTTCATAGTTTTTGTACGAATATTTCGTGATTTCTTTATTTCTATAGAAGTTGCACTTATCGTGTCTTAACTGACTAACCAAAATAAGCCTTAATGAACTGAATTTGCATTTATAATCCTTCCGATAAACAATCAACGCAGATATACCAACAAATTGAAAACCTGATAAGACACAACACAAAAGACAAGTGACTCACCTGAACTTGTGCACGAACATTTTGGTTCAATGTTTCCCATCATCAACATGAAAGCCAGCAACATAGCCACGATTGCCACTGAAACAATAAGAAACATCAAAATAGCGCGAATCATTCGTTCCCTCTTTCTTTGCTTTGTCCGGCCCGGTTTCTTCGAAGTTTGCGAAGTCCGTGATCTGTACTGAGTCCCCACATCGGCACCGACAACGTCGTCGTACAAAGGATTTTGCCCTTGCTGCGCCAAACTCTTCACGCTTTGCGGGTTGTTCAGTTGCAGTGTGCTGTAAGTACTGTTGGATGCTTCATCGTAGGAGACATTGTCAATCGCGTTAATGCTTGTGTTGCTTCTTCGATCAAGGCTGATTGTGCTTCCGGTTAAAGCCGGATTCAAAAGTCCTAATCGTCTTGCCATCTCGAGTCGAAGTTTACAACTGAGCAAAGAGCAAAAGACGAGAAAGTGCTTCGAATTCAAAACAACATGGTGGGCAGAAGTCACAAAATTCCATAAAATTCAATAACTTATTTGCGTACAAACATGTTATTCATTTCACGTTTGAATGCGCAAATACGTAAGCTCTCGGAAATATACGCTGCACCGGGATACGAGTTTTCCGCTCTTTGGGCGAGCTTCACGCTTTTGCAATTGTTTGGGCTAGTTCAACTCAAGTCTCTTAAGTACGTGTTACGATAAAGGTTTAGTTGACACAAGAATAAAAAATCACTCCAAATGAGGTGCTAGTGGACGGTAAACAATAGATCTTTCATGAGGTCGTTTTGTTGAGTGTACCACAAAAGGAGAGTTTTAGAGGACAAAGAGAGATTCATTTTGCGGCCCAAACGTTAACACACTGCCGAATAGTGTTATGGGAGTTACCCGGCATCCCTTATTTACTGATGCCAATTGTTTTTTTGTTTTTTTTTGCTTTAATGTTCAAGTACTGATATATTTCAAAATGCTGGGCTGCGTGTCGAATCTCAACTTGCCTCGGTGGACAGTTCATATATTCACTCTTATTTTAATCTCTCTACAACGGCCACCCCTCCATGCAACAACATTAAACCCAAAGTAGCCTCTCCACAATGACCAGCTAATCAACAACGGTGTAAACAAACCCCACTTTTTATAAGGGACCTGTAGCTATAGATTTCAGTACGAGCTAGTACTGACGAGATCGAGTACGAGTACGAATTTCTAATTTCAAACCAGTCACCTCCGCCCTGAACCCTCACTCTTCCTTGTTACTTACCAATAGATCTTGAGATTGTAGAAACAAGATTGGTGTCACTAGTGATCATCTAAAACACACGAATAGGATTTGAAAAGTCGTACTCGTACTCGATCTCGTACTCAAATCTAAAGGTCCCTATTGTAAAAGGTCGCACAACGTGTCCCGTTCCGCGCGTCTTTGTTCTGAGGGTCAAATTACATCCCTACCTCTCTACAACGGCCACTTTTCCCTGTCCCCAAGATAGCCTTTGTAGAGAGGTTCGACTGTATTCACTTTTTTTCGCTTAGAGTTGCACAAATTAATATGCTAAAAAAATCCAGAAACCTTACCATATTTAAAGGGTTTCAAAACGATTGCATGGCTGAGGTCGGGTTAGCTTATCGAAGAATGATAGCCCGAGTTTGAGTAGCCAATCAGAGCACGTGAAAAACGCTAACGCTAGTTATTTTACGAAATCGAACGGAATATCGCCTACTTAGCTAAAGTATTCGGCAAGATTGAGGGCGATAATTGCTTATTACTTCCGTCAACAAAGTTATCACAACGCAAATTCTGAAAAGCTGAAAAAATCGCCATTTTTCTCCACGCAGGATATCTACTTAGTACGCACTACGAAAAACGAGAGTGCGATCACCACATTTGGCCATTTTCGCAATATCGGAGGTTCATCGCCGCTACCGGCCTCAACCGTGACAACTTTCCGCCCTCGTGAAGTATGACATGACACTTAGGTCGTTCATCATGTAACTAATGCCAATATATCTGACTACTAGGGGAAAAGGTGGTGCGACTGATCTACAGGATTCTTTGTAAGTCTGGAATAGTACTGCATCGTAGAACCCGGCGGAGAGCTAAAGAACCAAAGGTACACGACACACCGTTAAAACACCGGTCACTAGCCTCTAGTAATAATGCTAGCTTTGCAGATAAATATGTCGGGCACGCCGATACACTCTGAAGAGAAAATTCCACGACGCGTACCAGAGTTTCACGCAGAAGGAAATGATCAAACTACGCCAATATAGGTTGGGCGGCGGATATATTGCGCAGGGTTGCCAAAAAGAGTTTAATTAGAAGGAGAATCTAAGAAAGTAGGCGGCACTCAGGAGGTAACAACCCCATTTTCCTCTTGAATTTTCTCTTTTTGGGGGCGATGTTAAAGCAAAGAAAGAGAAAGTAAAACTTGTTACCATACACTCACGTTCTCGAGAAAACCCCAAATTTGGTCATTTCACGTTGTTGTTTCGCAGAGGACGGCAAAGAAATGTACCAAAATGTTTTTTCTTTCCCTTTCTTTGCTTCAACATGTTCATATTAATTTAGGCCCTGGCCAGCTCACCAGCATTTTTCATGTTAAACAAACTGGAATAATCGCGAAAGAGTTACACAAACGAGAAGTTGTATTTTGAAATGACGTTTTCGTTGCCGTCGCCGTCGTAGAATCTTAAACTCCTTATTGTCTTCTCGTGGGACAGTCCAGTTATACGTTAGCCACCTCCAGAAGCCAAAAAATTTCCATGATACAAATATTATTTATTATTCAATTTTAAAAGTTGCTTTCTATAACATAATTATGGAAAATTGCATGTTAGTAGAAGTATGGGGTTCAAAACTAAAGGGCCATGCGTAGCGAAGTTAAAAATTAGCATTTACTTCGTGAAGAAGACACAGATGACGTAAAACAAAAGGAAAGACACAATACCAAGACAAAACAGAATGACTCACACACAACAGCTACCCCATTGTGTCCTGTACTCGAAGTATTTCCCTTAAAATTTTCACCACTTACTCTTTTAAGTGGTTTGTCGTAATTTAACCGTCATTAACTCTTGCTTAAAGAACAGCTTTCCTTGTTAAAACTAAAAACTGTCCAAGACCACCGAGTCAGTCCAACAACAAAAGAACTCAACAAGGTCACTTTCCACATAAAAAATATAATAGAAGATCGTTACAATTTGTCCGGTCGACAAACTGTTGAAGACAAGGTTCTCTGCTTCTTGTCTCTCGCTTTTTTTTATGAAAGCTTACAGTGTAATTCATATATAAATTTTTGGGCTACAAGAACGCAAATTCACCAGCAAAGATCTCAGTATGTGTTCAGCGTTCGTCTTCTCCTTTCATGCTCTCCTCTTTTTCCGTCATATTCATCGATTCCATCTCCTGTTCTAATAATTCTTTCTTCCTTTTTTCGTAAATATCAGTCGTAAAAGTATCAGGTGTCACCTTACTTTCTTTCATTTCCTTCCAAACGTTTTCCAAAAGATCGGAACTCGACGAGTTCCGAAGGCGACGACCAAATACAATCATGTCCATGCGCTCTTTAGAAATCATCTTACAGCCGTCCGTTAAGCAGAGATCACTCGCTTTGTCAACATCAAAGTTAGGGAAGAACACCAAACCAGAATACCGCTCCAACTCTTCCAAAGAAACTTGAAAGTCCTGTAGCTTGTGCTCAAAGGTTACTGGTTCGTTCGGGATCACAAAAGCTCCCAGAATGGTTGGTTTATCGTCGTCTTCTGCCAAAACTACTTTGTATAAATGCGTTGGTACGGCGACATTGTTTGTTCCTATGACCTGGTAACAGCAAAGAAAGACACGTGTTAGTAGCACTAAGAAAAAAAAGTCGACACTTTCAATCGAAGTTTGGACGTAAAATAATTTATATTCTTAGGGACTGTGTGAGAACTTAACCCACATGGAATATACGTAAACAATCGGACGGTGTAGTGAGGGCCTTAAGTTACATAGATAGTAAGTATTTGGGTTATTCACCTTCCCTTGTATTGTATTGTAATGATGATACCGTCAGCTCTAGTGAATCCCAAATCTCTATGCGAAACAGTGTTATTAACAAAGAAATTGTAGCCAATTTTTTTTGTACTCCATCAGTCTATTGATAAAAATCCTCATTTCCCAGTGGGATTCCTGATAAAAGAAATGTGGACATACGTAGCATGTCAAGCCCTGGGGAAAGTTTCTTGAAACTCCCAAAACTTTTCCGGCCCATTGCGGGTGCTATAATTTCCTACGTATCTCGAAAACGAAGACGTTTTCAAGAATGAAATTTCACAACAAACCTGCCCTTTCGTATCTTGAAATCGTAGTGAAAGGCCAGGTTTTTAGAATAAGCGGACGGCAGTTTTTGAAATGGCTTTTCGCGCCCGAAAAGTTTACGGGACTTTCGAGAAACGGACCCCTGCTCTCCCTACAAATAATCACCAGCTTCCACCCACCTAGCCAACTTCCTACCTACCTACCTGCAAGTGCCTGTCTACAGCCATACTGTCATCACCCTTCCCCCCCGAGTGACCCTGTAAATCCTAATATCAGCATGTATACTCTCCACACTATTCCCATACATTTTATATGGTGATGACGAGGAGAATTTGTTAACAGGGTTCGTACACTTTTTTCGACCAAAAATTCAAGGACTTTTCAACGTGTTTCAAGAACACATTTTTCCATTTTTCAAGGACTCCAAGAGGGACAAAATCAAGCCAATATAATGCCCCATCAGATGCTCAAAGTAGAGAGTGCACCGATTTTCGTCTCGGATACTTGTGAAGCTTTGTTGGATAAAAATGGCAACAAATTTCAAGGACTTTCCAGCACTGACTGGAATTTTCAAGGACTTTTAAGGCCTTGAATGTTTATTTTGAAATTCAAGGACTTTCAAGGACTTTCAAGGCGTGTGCAAACCCTGTGTTAAACAATCAAAACCTTTGTTACTTGTTGATCTCTTCCTTTTTTAGGGGAGCAGGGTTGGCGCAGTGGTGAGAGCGCTCGCCTTCCACCAATGTGTCCCGGGTTCGATTCTCGGGCTCGGCGTCATAAGTGGGCTGAGTTTGTTGGTTCTCTACTCTGCTCCGAGAGGTTTTTCTCCGGGTACTCCGGTTTTCCCCTCTCTCCAAAAACCAACATTTCATTTGATTTAGTTTGATTTGAGAATTGTAAAATAATTTAGAATTGCAAAGAATTGTAAGGCGCATTTGATCATATTCACATGCTAATTTGTGCCTAATAAGTAATAAATTATTAAATTATTATTATTATTCTCACAGCCTTTATGTTTGATTGAGCAGTGTTGCTAACATGAGAAATTAAACATTGACCACTCTTAAGGGTTAACTGAAGGGTTAACAAGGCAGCCAAATTATGATCTAGCTTTGGCTGTCAATTGGCATGCAACTGCATGTACAACTAACAGAAGTGAAACACTTTACCTCATATGTCACTATATTCTTGCCATCTCTTTCTTTTGGTAAATACAGTGGTCCAGACACTATATAAACACTCGAGTATCTCTTTGTAAGACTCCTGCAATAAGCCTCTAGTCTGTACCAAAAATTAGCATTGTTATGCAGGTCCTGAGGCACAATGTTTGACAACAGGAATGTGGCATTCATTGCCTCTTGATTATGCTTATTATTACCTGAATGAAATGAAATAAAGACAGATGTTTTTCAGGAATGATATAAGAGAGGTTCGGTTTTAAGGAAGAGTGTAAGGACTAGGAGTATACTAAAGGTGATTTCTAGGGTTCTAAATGGAAACAGAGAGTGAGGATTGACACTTTAAACCCTAAGGACTAGGAGTATACTAGAGGTGAGTACTACGGTACTAAAGGGAAATTGAGAGTGAGGATTGGCACTTTAAACCCTAAGGACTAGGAGTATACTAGAGGTGAGTACTACAGTACTAAAGGGAAACAGAGAGTGAGGATTGACACTTTAAACCCTAAGGACTAGGAGTATACTAGAGGTGAGTACTAGGGTTCTAAATGGAAACAGAGAGTAAGGATTGACACTTTAAACCCTAAGGACTAGGAGTATACTAGAGGTGAGTAATACGGTACTAAAGGGAAATCGAGAGTGAGGATTGGCACTTTAAACCCTAAGGACTAGGAGTATACTAGAGGTGAGTACTACGGTACTAAAGGGAAACAGAGAGTGAGGATTGACACTTTAAACCCTAAGGACTAGGAGTATACTAGAGGTGAGTACTAGGGTACTAAAGGGAAATAGAGAGTGAGGATTGACACTTTAAATCCTAATATCAGCATGTATATTCTCAACACTGTTCTCCATGCATTTTCTATGGTAATGATGAGGAGAATTTGTTAAATCAATCTTGACCTTTGTTTTTTGTTGATTACTTCCTATTTTCTCACAACCTTTATGTTTGATTGAGTAGTGTTACATTAAAGAGAAATTAAACATTGGTCACTCTTCGGGGTTTTAAGGTTAGAGGAGCTATGAGGGAGGTAATGACAAGCAAATGTGGCAACTGGAGCTGACAACAGGAGACTAAGATGTGATAATTGGCAAAATGAAAGCTTGAAAATTGGAAGCGTGGCTACAAAAAGGTTTAAGTGGGTTACCATGGCACTGGAACAAAGAAAAATAGTATCTGTCCTCATACAGGTCGCTAAAGAATTATAAAACGTGTAGAAGAATGCATAGAATTTGACAACAACAAAAGAACAAAGAGGAGGTGTTACCTGGAAATGAGGTAACAAGAATACAACTGGCAATAAGTATAAGATCTTAGCCTCGGCTTTTGTGGTACATGTACATTTAAGAGTGAAGTAATCATGCACAACTGCAGATCATGCACCTGCAATACACTGCAGCTAAAGCTAAATAGAACCATTAACTATGATTATAGGTCCCTACACTGGTCATATGACTCCTACAGTACCCCTATTGTACTACTATATGTAGTTTAGTTTCCTGCAGATCTGAATTCCTACATCAAACAAGGGTAGCCTGTACTAACTTGCAGGCGCCATGTGTCCTCTCGACCATCCGCTGTCCCAGTAGTCATCATTATTTGACTGAAAACGAGCTGGGATGTTGAGGTCAGGTTTGAAGGTAGAATGAGCTCGGTCTGCTTCCCCTTTCACTTTCTCTTTCGTCAAATGTTCCAAGACCCATCTAGGTGTCTTCTTCGCTTGATCATAGCACAATACGTGATTTTTATACCGCATGTATTCCGGAGACCTTCTTGGGAGACCGTACTTGAATATCTTATAGTCTTCAATTTTATCGCTGTCTTCCACTGTGTCCAATTTTACAAGATCTGTCTCGTCTCGACGAGCATTGATGGTGCGAAGATGACGTCCGTATTTCAGATGATCATGCCTGGCTACAATTTCTTGGATCTGTTTTTGTGTAGAAACCTTTTCTTTTCCAGTATCTGAGGTCTCGTAATATATTTTTGTCAAGCCTGCACCCACGATCAGCGCAGTTACAACGTTACCTAGACCACTAAACTGAGAGCCAAGTTTCTTCAACCAAGCGGCCATCTTGGAAACCGTGATAAGTCTGGGTAACAACAAGTTACCGCGGGCTCAGTCGACCGCGAACGCCTGTTCAAACGGTTGTTTTCTTCCTGTTTTTCTGTGTTGCGATTAGAATCTTAGCATCTTTCTCTGATTTTGCGGGGAATTTGCCGTCTAATAACTATTCAATGGTGTATGAAGGGCATTTAGAGTGTAATGTTTGATGTGGATGAGCCAATTTCAGATTACCAGAAGGTGGTTCGAGGTGAGGAGAGTTCAACCACTGATCGCCAGATGTCGTATTTGATGTGTCATTTGGGACTGCACTCAGAGCTGGCAGTGTCACAAAATGTGGTCTGACTATTTCTTGACTGATTTTTAAGAACTTAGCTGTACATCATATTATGGAAAATTGATTAATACATTTGATTTGATTTGATTTAACTGCCTGATGTTGAAATAGGCACTCTGACTGTTTGAGTTGTGACGGTGAAATTAATAAAATAATTTGTGACAGTTATTTTGATTATTGTAAATATTAACACATGGTAGATTGCCTGTGATAAGTGTTTATTTGGAAACGGTGTGTTTTTTGAGAATGGCAAACGCTGACAGCAGATGAAAGCCAACCATATGTGAAGGGAAAACCAGAAGCAGTAATGCTGGAGAAGGGTATTTGAGCATAAATTCTGTCATTTACTGAGTCTAAAAAGTTGGGTAGTCTAGAAAATGTTTACTGAAAATTTTTAAAAAAATTATTAAACTGCCTGGGTTATTACTTGACTAAAAACTGGTAATAATTGTATACTGGACACTGAAGTGGTTTCAAAAATATTATTGGTTAATAATCAATGTACCATAATTATTTTCTCTTTTAGAGAGAGCTTCCCAAAGCTTGAGACCACTGAGGTATGCATTTAACTCACCACTGAAGGCTTCTGTTTCCAAAAGGTCTCCTTATGGAGGAGATACCTACATCTCTTCAGGTGATTACTGAGTGTTGACTCTATTAATGATCCAGAAGTTTTAATGCTGAACACCTAACTTGTGATGACATGATTAAGTTGAGAGTTGTTTTTGGTTTCAGTGACAAGATTGAAGACATTACTCAAACGATATGAGGATGCTAAGATTGCTGAACCAAGAAAACCCGCCTTGGTGTCTAAAGCAGTGAGTTATGATGTTACACAGTATTCAGACATCTTCACGAAAAAAGACTCAAGTGTCATTTCTACTGTCGTTTCACTCAGACTCAGAATTTCAAAATTCAAAACTTTTATTTGTTAGAACATTAAAAGTTGTTCACACATGCAGATGCATGGTGTATGAGTGCAGGAACAAATGGTCAATACTAAGATATTCTTGAGGTACTTGCAAAATGCTGTTTGTTTAATTGAAAGACAGTAATTGCATGCATTTTATTGGTGTCCATTTTCTTCATAATAAGAGTGGAATGTTAGATGGGCAGGCCCTCTCACCAGAAAGAAGCTTTTTTCCTGATACAAGTGAAGTCACACATCTTTTGGACAACCAGTTTGCCATTTTGGAACACCTTGAAGGTCAAGTTGAATTCTACAAGGTAGGGTGTACTGTGGCTTTATGCTGAACAGTTACATTGAATTAAGTCAGGTAACTATAAATCCTTTTAGACTAAACTTTTTATCATACTTATTTCTGTTTTTTTTTTCCTGAGATCATTACAGTGTACATTTTTTGGCAAGATTTCTGCACAGCACCATACGTTAATATATTATACATACTGTACATTTTGTGACTGAAAGTCTATTTGTTTTTGAAACAGGGTTAGTATGCCAGTGATGCATGACTGTATGATAATGTATGAGGCTGTGTGGAAATCTATCCCATTTTCTTTACTTACTACATGCCTAATGTCAGCCTACTATGCTTTTCAAGGATACATTTTTAGCAGACTATGAAAGATCATCGTAAATTTCTTACCAATCTTAAAGGATTCCTCTAAAGATTTTCACAAAATCCATGTACCTTAACCCTTTCACTCCTGAGAGTGCCAAACGGCACTTATAGATTTTACTCTGTCTAATGCCAGACACTTTTACTCGTCAATGGAGAACCCATCAGGGGGAAAGGGTTAAGATTCTCAACAACAGCAACACCAACAAAATCTTTATTAATTTGATATCTAGGAAATGCAAAATGCTTGAGCCCACAGGTAGCCAGAGGCTATTCGAGGCGGGCTCAAGAGAAAAAAGAAAACAGCAAATAAAAATAAGTTATAAATGTAAACACCTAGATGCACTCTCAAAATCCTTGCTGATATTTAAGAACCCTTCTATAAAAATCCTTGAACATCTTTAATTAACATGATAAAAATCTTTTCATGATCACTCTTAAGATCCTTGAAGGATCTTCTAGGATCCTGATGAAGATCTTTTCAAGATCACTCTAAAGATTCTTTGAAGACCCTTTAAAGGATCTTCATAGCATCTTTAAGGATCCTTTAAAGATCACTCAAAAGATCCTTGACGGATCCTCATAGAATCCTTGAGGATCTTCAGGGATCCTAAAATAGAACTTTTCAAGATCACTAAGGATCCTTTTAAGATTCTTGAGGGATCCTCATAGAATCCTTTAGGATCTTTAAGGATCTTTGTCAAGATCCTTATACATGTACTTATTTTCACTAGGATCTTTACAAGATCCTCACAAGATCCTTAAAATGTCCCTAAGGATCTTTTCAAGTATTTTTATTGACTAAAGATCTTTGAAGATCTTTCAAAGATCCTCATCTTTGACAATCTTTAGCAGGTCTTTAAAGATCTTTAAAGATCCTCAAAGATCCTCTAAGGATTTTCACCAGGGTGTAGAAATTAAATTGTTTGGCATCATTCAAATTGTTTGTTTCTAATAGGGTTGAATTGTGTTTTCTGTCAGTCTGGCTCTGCTGGTCTTGTTCTAGTGTTACATTAGTTGTGTCATTTAGGTAGTCACCAGGGTTCTCATTAAGTGCCAGCTGCCGGCTTAAAAACTGGTCAATTGGAATTATGAGCTACCTACTTTCATGAAATAATACATGTCTAAGTTGTAAAGAGTAATTAAAACTTAAATTGTCAGCCATCTACTGTGTACTTCCTGAATTAGTGATAACCTTGTCAGCAACTGCAGTCAAAGACTCAATGAACTGTAGTTTTTGTAGCTCTGAATCAAACTACCAGTACAGCAGACTGATCATTATAAACAATTTGATTAGTAACCTATGCTGAGATGTTTCTTATTTGTAAATTTGTTAACTGAATATTACAATATTATAACAAGCTGTTTTATTTGCATTTCAGGATGCCTTAGAGTCGTTAAAACAAAGATCACAACTTGTTATTAATGAAAATGAAACCCTGTTTGATCATCTCAAGACACAAGCTGTTACTCAAGTGCTGGCAACTGAAAATCAAACTGAATCAGAGGTACTGGAATATGTATTAAACTCTGGCAGGCACTTAACTCTACCCCCACCATTTTAAAATGCATCCCTATAATAAGACTCAAATACAAAATGAAGCTATTACAATACTCTGGTGAAGCTTAAATTAGGCTATTTAGTGTTTGTATTCTATGGGGATGTAAAGTTAGCTAAGCAAAAATAATTATACTCTCAGAGTTTGGTTTGGATAAGAAAAGCAGTGATAATAATATCTGTTGGTATCCATTCTTGTTATCAATAATTTATTTTAAGGGTTGGATTTCTGGTGTATCTCAGATACTCTGTTTGCCACAAAGGTTTTGTACCTCCTGGATTGACCTTGAATCCAACAAATAACATTTCTTTTTGTAAAGTATATTAAGAGAGGTTTCTTCTTCTGGTTTTTACAGGATCAGTTGGAATCAAATCGCAAAGAGAATGCCAAAGATGACCGAACTCAAAGGAATACAGGAAGGGAAGGCGAGGAAGACAGCGTAGATGATGATGACAATGACATAGGTGGTGATAGTGTTGCTGATAATCCTGGAACTCAGGGCCACGGTGCCACTAGTACAGAACCTGAAATGCATGTACAAAGCAGAGAACACACAGAAAGAATACCCAGGAAAAAAAGAGAGGTTAGCAAAAAACATGACCCAGAAGACATTGACAGGAGTACAAGGGAAAGTTTCGTTTACAGGAATGGAAATCAAACCGACCGTGATCCTAGAAAGTCCTTGATGCCGCATGTGTCGTACAAGCCTTCATTTGAGGATTCATTTGGAATGAGTGCTATTGATTCACAGGTAAATTAGGTATATGTTAACCGTACTTTTCTTTTAAATTCTTTTTACTTTTAACAAGATCAGTTACAAACAGCAAAGCAAATGAAAATACAACAACAAATAGAGTTTCAACTCTATTTAGAGGTAATAAAGCAAAAACAAAAGGAAATGTCAACAATTAGGGCACAGCTAAGCGAAAAAAAGAAACAGAAAAAAAGTAACAAGTGTGGAGCAATTGGAAACCACATGTACGCACCGTTAAAAGATACATTCGGGTGTTTCTTTCTTTCTTTCTGTCTTTATTATTTTATTTTATAACTTCTAATAATTTAGCAAAAAACATGTTGACATGGATTGTTTTGGTGCAGGTTATCTTAGACTGCAAATAAATTATTCCCTTTTGCAAAGATGCGTGGTATATGCATATGGTTGAAAAGTCAGGAGCAAGTAAAGAAATGCACTGTGAGAATAGAGTGTTTGTCAGTCTCATGCACCGTTGGTCATGTCATTGGTGCTTTGTTCCTTGCAAGTTGGCATTTTCAGTCACAGGAAGGGTACAGTACCTCCGTTTCAAGATCAGTCAAATAGCCCAAGACAAATATAAGCTCTAACAATTCATGTTGGCGGTTGGGGGCGAAAGAGGGCTTAGTATTTTAGATTGGGCGTAATGAATTTCAGAGGGACTTAGTGGAAGTTTATGGTATCTGTATAATAGTTTCTTTGGAGTGATGATGATTTTCTTACATTCTTAACAGCTCTTTATGTCTGCCAACGAAAGAAAATTTGTAAACCAGCTTGAAGAAGAAGTGGTAAGTTGTATCAAAGAAACACATAATATTGCAGATTCTCTTCTAAAAGGGCGTTCGTGAACGCATTTCTGGGAGAAAACGGTGCTATTTGGATTAGAAGTGCAGTCTATTGGTCCACAGCACTACGCCATTACATTGGCGTTCCAGCTTGCATTTAAAAGAGACGCCTCATTATAATTTGTTTGGAGACTTGCTCATAAATGCACGGTTGACGAAAGGTTCC
The DNA here is from genome assembly GCA_948470475.1 of Galaxea fascicularis. Lineage (NCBI taxonomy): Eukaryota > Metazoa > Cnidaria > Anthozoa > Scleractinia > Euphylliidae > Galaxea > Galaxea fascicularis. Next base: position 22,781,091 of record OX419342.1, on the reverse strand, counting down.
CATTTAATTGACTTCTCGCCGTAAAGTTGGACGAAACGCAAGGAGAACAACACAATTGAAATTCATCCTCATAATGGCTTGTCCCCTTCAGAGTAGTTGCCAGTTAATAATTATTTGAGATTAGAGATATGCATACATGTCTGTATCTTCTTATACATAGGATAAAATACGCAAGCTCCATGAAGCAAAGACGAAGCATTTAGAGACACTTCTGTACTCAACAAGGTAAGCAGCGCGGTAGATTTAACTGTTACTGTATTGAAATGAAGATGCGATTCATCGTTCCAGATAGCAACACTATTTTGTAAGGTGGTAGTGGTGGTTGTGATAAACATAACCACATATTCAACTCTAACTTCAAAGTTTGTTTCGCGTTACAGTTAACTGTAGGTGAGTTGAAACGTATTTCATCTTGTACACTGTACCGTTGATCTCATGGACTGCTTGTTTACTGACCGCCTTCCAGCCATGCAGAATAATAAATTATTTTTGTCCAATAATTTTGCTAACTAAAGGTAATCCACTTTTGCATGGATAAAAGAACGGGTAATGTGTTTTGCTACACTACACGTGACCAAACCAAGATAGAATCGTACAGTGCAAGTCCAATAAATAACGAGTTGGAAACGAAGAACTGAATGTGCTCATATTTACAGACTGAGATGAACTCGAAGATTCCCAGAGACAAGTGTCAGAGCTGGAGGCCAAATTAAGGTGAGTGTTAACCTTCAAATACTAAAATGTTCCTGCAATGCAACAATGATCATCAACTAACTTCTCCTTACGATATCAGTAGTTTGCTCATAAATAATACAGAACATGAGAATACCTAAAATGATCACCAGAGATCAGTTATACAAATTCTCCCCACATGTAACATGTGAAGTGTGTGAGCACTGTTAGGAAAATATACATGTTGATATTGGAGATTAAAAGGTAAAATGATACTTTCGCAACTTTGACAAAGAAACTATCCTCTTGAAATCCACAGGGCTCGAGACTAACTTTTCAGCTT
>OX419342.1:22762576-22775076 GCA_948470475.1 Galaxea fascicularis | reverse complement strand
AGACAAATGTATCACATAACTGCATCACAATGAATACCAGGAGAAGATATACAAAGGATAAGAGTGTAAATCCTCCATGTCGGCCTTAGTTTTAAATTCAATCTTTCTCACGTTATTTGTACATATGGTATCCAGACCCCTGCGAGATAAATTTACCAAGCGCATTGTGTAAAGGTGTTCAGTCACTACATGTTGATAATAAAAATGCAATTTAATTTACGTGTCTCAATCATTCAAAGTTTATGATAAATACTCAGTCCTTAACAATACCGATTTAAGGCTGACTGACATTCTTTGAGTGACGTGCAATAGACTAACATGCTAACATAGCTCTAAGGCTTAGGGGACTCAGTAATGCAAAAGAAACCAGATTGAGCGTGAGGCATAAGTAAGTCATTTCTTAGGCGGTTGTCATACATACCCCACCAAGCGGATGGTGTTTTCCTGCCAGGTTTGGACCCTGGGATCGTTTTAGCGGCGGCTCAATCACCTTTTAATACATTTTATTTAAGATCAGTTTTATTTTAACAGTTATACAAATGCATTTTTCTGGGGGAAATGTTCGCAAATACGATTAAGAAATCCTATTTGGCAAAATGAGATCAGCATGTGTAGATACAACTTTTCACAAATTAAACAAAAATTGTTAAAAAAAACAAAAGAAATGCTGAACCTCTCCCAAAGTTTTCTTTAAAACTTAGCAAAAGGTTAATTTTAACTTGCTAGGGCCATGGGACTTACAGGCATTTCAAGCTAAAATAACAATTAACGTGTGCAGTTAATTGCTTCAGTAACCTTCTGCGTCACAAAAATGGCCATTTTTTTGGGTGTATGTAAAACACGGAACCCACCCGGAACCTACCGGAACCTGCCGGAACTACCCGGAACCTAATCGGAACCACCCAGAACCTAGCCGGAACCACCCGGAACCCACAGAACCTACCTGGAACACCCCGGAACCTTGACAGAAAAACAAAATAATAAAACTGAAATAAAAGTAATGAAGAAACAAAATAAAAGTAATAAAAAATCAAATAAAATAAGTAGTTTTCACCTCAAAAAGCATAAGAAGGCATGTGACTAACGGAGTGTTTGCCATGCTAAAGGTCAAAGTACAAAGTATTTTGATTCGCAACCACGCGCGTTGGGCAAGACAGCGAGAGAGGTTCTACCTTTTTCTAACCCGACCATGAGTCATGCGTTAGAGGCGGCATCATAGAAGATGAATCTGAAGATGACGATACTGAAGAGCTACATCACTCACTTTTCATCATAACCGAGGAAACTTGTCCAATTGCCAGGTAACAACATTTACTTCTACAAACAGAAATGTGACTGTTTCCTGAGTTCAGTAAGATTTAAAGCTGATCGCTTTTCTAAAAATCTGCTCACAAATTTACGCGGTGTCATTTCATTTCAACCGTGCTGTAAAGACCGAACAGAACGATCATGACGAGCTAATCAAATTACTTTCCTCGCCGGAAAGAAGTCCAGAAAAGGACAGGTAAGAGCAGATTCATTAGCTTTCGTTTAGGCGTAGCGAGACAACTAGAACAAAACCAAGTCATTCCGGAACTTTTTTTTTTCCAAGGTAGTTCGTTTTGATCAAATAATGGTAAAACTCCCTTATGTTTGAACTGGGTCAGGGTGTGTAAGTGCATAATATTGTACTAAAACCCGAAACAACCAAACGAAACGGCCAAAACGAAACGACCAAAACGAGCAAAATAGTAAGTAAATAAAAGAAAAAGCTAGAAACACGGCCTTGATCTCTGTCACGTTACTATATCAGCCTGCCCGGCTCGCACCCAATCCAGGTGTGTGACATCGTGACAAATTCGCTCCGCGCCTGTAAAGATATGGATGAGCACCAACACGACGAGCATGAAGACATCGAGAAAAAGCTGGATATTTTTCACATTTTGAATGGTATTCTTTTTTTTTTTTTTTTTTGATTTGGTAGAATCAGAATGGTATTCTTGTTAAAACAAGAAATCGAATTTCCTAAAAAAAGGTACCTGGTCGTATCGTAGACTCTTAGAAGGTGGCGAATGGTATTTTCCAAAAAGACTTTGTGCAGCATTCCTCATGCGAACCGAGACTTTATTTTATCTCTAGAGATATGTACGGGTCCGCAAATGATCCCAGGAACGCAAATGATCCCGGACCGCAAATGATCCCCAAATCGGACCGCAAATAATCCCGGACCGGAAATGATCGCCATATTGGACCGCAAATGATCCCGATCAAAAAATAAGGAATGGGATGGATTGTGGAATAAGGTGGATAGGGAATTGGCGTACGTGAATACCTATATTTTTGCCATCTTATAATTATAATGGCTCACAACTTGCTTTTTTTAATACTTTCGACTAAATTTTGTTGCTAACTACGATGTTATGAAATGTACCACTCAATCAATCAACAAAACACGGCTTGGCTTTCATTTCTTTGCAGTTCTCAATAAAATTATGATCAGTGCGACATACACTACATATGCTCTTTTGTTAAACACTGATATTTCGGTGTTATAGTTAAATAACATTTTATCAGCCATTAACGCCACTCGTCTAAAGACATGATCTAACCATGAAGAACTGTGACAGATGACGCTGTCACCTGAGTAGACTTCCAAAGCTACAACACTTCATCACTCTGTGAAACACCTAGTGTGTAGCACTGGAAATTTAAACAAATTTATTTTGTATTTTTTTCTTGGTCGTATTTTTGCATTAATTCCTCGGGAATGACTACTTGAGTATTCTAAGAAGCCAAAATTCCAAGCTATAGCTATAGACCAAACAAGGCCAAGGCTTGCGCTTCGTTTTGACAATTAGCTCTTTGTTATGTGCTTGACTACTATTGCTACCGGGATTTCGAGAATGTTTACGAGTATGTGTATTTCTTAGACTTCTAAGTCAATAGATCATTTTCACATGACGTGCTTTTATCCTCATCAGGCATAAGAGGCGGTATATTTATATCCCTTTACAATTAGCGTGCTTCGTTTGGAAACTAGAGCATTTTGAAAGTTGCGTGACACAAGGCTACGATCGATTTTGTTAAAAAATATATCCTTATCTCATGATTTTGAGCCTTTTTAGAAGTTAGAGCATTAGGAAAAGTGCTTATGTAAATGCTTGTTTGTTTAGTACTGACAACCAGACGCCCAAATAGCCAAAGTTAGGTCCAGATGTTTACGCTATATTTCGGCAGCCATGTTGGTGTACAGGGTTTTTTTTTGCGTGACAGTGAAAACGATCTATACCCTTCGAAGAACAAAGCATAAACTATGGAATTCTTTTTAAATGTTATATCTTGTTTTTTTTAGTTTTTATGTGTTATCACCTTCCTCGGACATAAATCCATGCCATTCCTTATTTTTTGATCAGGATCATTTGCGGTCCAATATGGCGATCATTTCCGGTCCGGGATCATTTGCGACCCAATTTGGGGATCATTTGCAGTCCCGGGATCATTTGCGGATCCGTACAGATAAACTAGGGCGACTAGACATGCTTTTATCACTTTGGCGCTCGTGACTCCTTGAGTTCTGAAAGTAATATCTAAGGCGCTGAGCTCTATACGGATAATCTTGCGATTGTGTTTCCGTTCACCCTGGGGTCGGCTTTTATGGGTGGTCTAGAGTGTTTTCGAGCGTTTGCTTGGCGCTACATTTAACATGCATCTGTTCCGATTTATTTGACTTCCTATGCATCGTTTGCATGCATCATGCAGTTGTTTTCCTTGAGAAAAGAGGCTATCCAATATCCACACAAGGACATAAATTAAAAACTGACTGCAACGAAATCAAAGGTGAAATTTTGTAGGGACGATTTTGTGAAGTACACTCATGCCGCAATATCCGCATTCAAACTTTTTATTTCTTTGTCAAACATGTCAAGCACTTTTCTAGTAGTGCACCTATTCGCATTTTTGTTGCCAAAAGTCTTGCACATGTTGGTACAGGAATTAATAGTGTGAAGGCCCTTTCCACAGGCGATTTTTGTCACAGCAAAATCGCATCAAGTTTAAACATGTTCGAAACCCCTGCGATATTGCTGCGACAAATCGCTCTGAAAATCGCAACTTGTTTACACATGCGATTTTGAAGTTGCAACTTTAGCGCGACAAAAATCGCCTGTGTAAACAGGCCTTAACTGAGGAGGCGTTTCGCAGCATCTGATTGAGTTGATTGATTGACAAGAAAACCAAACTGTATTGTTTTTTTTTGCTTATATTTTTTTGTGCAGAATTAGATTTCTTGTTTTAGCTAGAATATCATTCAAAATGTAAAAAAATTTCCACCTTTTTCTCGATGTCTTCGCGCTCGTCGTGCTGGTTCTCATCCATCTTTACAGGTCCGGCGTGAATTTGTCACAGTGTCACACACATCGATCTGGGTGCGAGAGGCTGCCATAATAGTAAGGTGACAGAGATCATGGCCGTGTTTTATTAAGTTTTTCATTTACATGTATTTACTTACTATTTTGCTCGTGTCGGTCGTTTTGCTTGTTTCGGCCGTTTCGTTTCGGTGGTTTCGCTTGTATCAGTCGTTTCGTTTCGGTGTTTTGGGTTTTAGTACAATATGCACATACATAACCTGACCCAGTTCAACCGGCCTCGTGTCATATGTAAACATAAGGGAGTTTTACCATTTTTTGATTGAAACGAACTACCTTGGAAAAAAGTTCCTGAGTGACTTCGTTTAGTTCTTGTTGCTTCGCTTCGCCTGATATACTTCTTCAGTATCGTCGTCACCTTAATTCAGATTCATCTACTATGACGATAGCCTCTTTCGCCTCACTCATGGTTGTATAAGAAAAATGTGGAAGCGCTCTCGCTGACTTGCACATCGCACGTGGTTTCGAGTCAAAATACTTGTCTTTGCACTCTGACCCTTGGCATGGCAAACACTCCGTTAGTCAGGTGCCTTCCTGTTCTTTTTGATGTGAAACCTCCTCATTTTTATTTGATTTTTACTATTTGTTTGATTTTTATTATTTTGGTTTCAGTTCTGTCAAGGTCCCGGGAAGGTTCCGTGGGGTTCTGGGTGGTTCCGGCTAGGTTCCGAGTGGTTCCGGCTAAGTTCCGGGTGGTTCCGGGTGGTTCCGGCAGGTTCCTGTAGGTTCCGGTAGGTTCCGGATGGGTTCCGTGTTTTACATACACCCCATAATTTTGTTTACTAATAAGGTGATGAAGAATGGTAGCGCTGAGTTGAGTTGAGTTGATAATTTTATTTCTACAAAGTAAAAAAATTTCTTCAGCATAATTTAAAAGTTAAATATTTAACTCTAATAATTAACATACAGAGAAAGTGCTGAAAAATGCAGGAAATAATTGTGAGCAACCTTATGCCTAGATAAAAAATTTCGGAACTTTTATTTTACCTTATGTAATATGCAGATATAACAACAAAACCAATACCCCCCCCCCCCCCCCCCTTCCAGCCCTCGTTCTGTTAATTAGTCTAACACAAAACAATTATTCTCAGATTGTACTGGCCATAATACTTATTGCTTCTCTGTGGCAACGGGGCAGAAACTGTCTATATTTTTTCAGCATTGTTGCGTATTCTTGAGCTGTAAGGAACACAGCCAGATGGCGCACATGCGCATTAGATACAATTGCATGGCTAATTTGCAGACAACAGAGACGCGACCAATACTGTTTTTAACCAGATATGATATAAATAATATCATAGGATAAACAAAAGGACACTCAAAACAGATTTGGCAAAAAAAAGTTTGAAAATTAAGCAAAACACTGCGAAAATTAAAGTGAATTTCTAGATGAACTTTGATTTTAGGTTGGAGTGATTTTTTTTTCAAAGTGAGTGTCCAGCTGAGCGCGGTCCCAAAGCTGACCGAGTCCCTTTAAGGTTTTATGACACAACCTGTTTCTAAACAACTCAGCAGTTAAATGCTTTTGAATTGTACGACAGTCGCGACTAATGCTTACTAAATTCATTTTCATTGCAGGTAAGGCAAAAATCTCACCTCTTTGCACTTGGAGCTGCCGTAAATAGTAGTCTACTTCTAAGAAAACCTGAATATCGCGATTTCTACCTGAAGAACTTCCAGTGGGCTGTGCTAGAGAGTGCTCTGAAATGGCGAAACATTGAACCCACGCCTGTAAGTTATGAAATGTCTATTTATTTGAGAAGCGTTTGGTAATACTTTTTTTTCTTTCTTATTACCTACAGAATGGTGTCACGAATTTTTCTATTTTGGCATGTTTTTCTTTAGCTTTTTGTTTTAGTTTTTCAATCTCAGTATTTCATATCGTCCTAGTGTTAATTCAACGTTGTAGTGTGGTTTGTAATTAGAGATGTATTGTAACTTAGTCTGTAATTAAAATCTTGTAAGTTTAGTAAAGCGTTGTTATCATAAGAGTGTAAAGTTATCGTGTTTAGGACATAAGAGTGTAAAATAACATAGGATTGTAAGGTACCGCGTATGTATGTAAAGTTTTAATTGCCAAGAACTAATTATGCTTGTATATAAATGTTGGTGGTGGTCAGTGGTCAGTCAGTTGTGAGAGGTTGAAGTGGCGATTGTTGAAAAGTGGAAAGGTTAAAGAATTGAGAAGAGGAGCTTACTTTGCTAAGATACATTAGCAGACGCCGACCAAAGATTTCAAAGGCAAAGTCCATTTGTCATTGGCGGTGATCGAGGGAGAGAAAGAGGAAGAGGAAAAGGAGTACAGAAGTTTGACGGAGAGAAGCGGAGAGTCGCGTTGTCTGGAGCGAAGGAAAAAGTTTGGTGGAGAACGACAGTAAGGTTGGTGGAGCACGTTGGTGGAGAACAGAAAGAAACTGAACTGAACTGTCCGATTGTAAATATTAGAGTTGAGTAATTAATTCATTTAGTGTTATCTTTTAAGTTAGGTTAGTTTAATATCTAAATTATAAGTTAGGTGTTATTAGTTCTCTGTAATATTAGGATTTTTTCTTGTCTTCTATTTTTAAATTAAATCATTTATTTGTTTATATTAGAAGTTTCATGGTCGAGTGTTGTGCGTTTGTGGGAAGGAGTGTTTGTGTAGCGTTTGTTGTTTCCATATTGTTTTGTTTTGGTGACCCGCGTCACAAATGGAGAGTTCAAAAACTCTCCATTCTGAAGGTAATAGACACTTTGCAAAAATGGCGCCTGAACTTGAATAACAATACCCAAACATCCTTAGCCTCACATTCATGTGAAATTTCCTTTGTCTTGAAACATGAATGTGAGGCTAAGGATGCACATAGTAATTTATCCTCACTGCATACCTATTATCACATTACGGTAGACTAAGTTATGGGAGGAGACCGCGACAACTGTGGCGGCTAAGGTATGCAGCGAGAGTTAAGCATAGCCGCGTCGACCGGCACCAGGGGAGGAGGGTGGGGCGACAGAAGCTTCCTTCACCGGAACGCGGGCAAAATGACAACGATCAAAGCAAAACACGAGAATTTAAGCAAAGCGACGGCAAAGCATCATACCTGCCCCGAGGACACAGAGCACGGCGGAATCTGAAAGACATAGCTCAAATTCCGTGATGCGCTAATTATGTATGCAGTGAGAATAGTATTGCTATTCAAATTTAGACGCCATTTATGCATAGGGTCTATGTTTTAAGCAACGTGCTTGGTACAATATCCGCCCGCAGAGGACTGACTGCTCACCCTATCTTAATAAAACTCGACCGGGTTTATCTCTGGAACAAGGCCTATGTGGAGGAACTCTATTACCCTTCATCCGCTCTTTAGGAGATAGAGAACTAGCCAGGGGGAGTTAAGGGAAAATGGCAATAAATTTTTCGAGCAGCTCAATTTATTTACTCTTAGTGGTCCTCTAAGCTTTTTTTCTTCAGGCTAAATTTATTCGAAATGAAGAGAACTGTTAAAATTTGCGTCGGATACAAGTATGGTCCATACAAACGTAGTTAAAACGGTTTCTGTAGAGTTAAATTTATCCCTGGATTGGATGCTAGCACATGCAGGGATATCCCTGCACCTTGGTCGAGGGAGGCACTGTGAGAGTAAACTGTCTTGCCCAAGACCCCAAAATGACCACAACTAGGGCTCGAGCCTGGGATGCTTGATCCATAGTGCATTGGTCTTACCATTAGGCCACCTTGCCTATGCGTTATTGAGAAAAAGATGGCTTTAGTACGTTTTTCAAAACAGCATTTTCCCCGTCATCCCTTCACTCCAGAAATTTCAATCTTTTAGGCAACGTTTGCAAAGCACGTTGTAACACATACAAAATATGTAACTGACGCGCCGTTTGCGTTTTGAACTCATTATAGGTACGTTTCACTGCAGGGCCATATTAATTACGACATTGCAGACAACGCGGTAGATTTTCTACAAACACACAAGTAAGCCTTCTGTTTGATTAATTAATGTAAAGATCAGACTTTATGTTAACGAAATAATAATTTACATTTATATTGCGCAAGACATGAATTTATGATCACCTGCTCATTACAAAAGTGAGCTTTAAAACAAATAAAAATTAAAATGTACAATAATGTAAAATGGGCTGAAAACTATCGAAACCAGATGAATAAAGATTGAATAACTAGGTAAATATAGATAGACAGAGGATATTACATGCCCAACGCGGACGGCAACCGGAAGTAAGCTATTTTCACTTTTAACTTGCCCTCACATCACCGCATTCACATTGCTCAGAATCTTTTCTCCAATAGAGATAAGTAGCATAAAAATCTGGGAGATAATACGGTTCTAGAGTGCAAAATGTTCTGTTCCGGTTGCCGTCCGTGTCTCAAAAACGCGCGTGCTTAAGCTCCCTATTATGTAACAACGGCAATCTCTTCACATGCGATTTCACGTGTGAAGCCGGTATAAAGTTTTCGCCCGAAAACTCGCTTGTTGTTTCACTGGTGTTTATATAACCAATGCAAATAATGATATCTTAGATGCAAATAGGTCAGTTGCGAGTTTCCTTGTGCCTCTTTTTCAAAACGAGTCCTCGTGATTTGCATGAAAATAAACTTGTAGATGAACACATTTTCAGTTCATATAAAATACTTCGCGCGAAGACTCGTTTTAACCCAGAAGCAAAAATGACCTACTGCATTCGCACGCTAGCTAGTAGTTTTGATGATAAACTTTCATTTTGATACATATGAATGTTGTGCCGCGTAGTACTATGAACACAAACGCTGGAACAGAGAATTAACTCTGAAGTTAGTGCTAATTGACCCCATGAATAACCCACTGGGCGTTAGCCCTAGTAAAGGGAATCAGGGAACCACACGAGGTAAAGAAAAAAATCTTTTGACCTCGGTGATATTTGTAATGAGTTGAGACAGACGTAAATTCTGACGTGAGGGGTTGATAAATGTGTAATGTCCTCAAACAGCACCATATCTGCAAATGTTGGTGCAACACAAATAACTCATTTGTCGTCTTTTAGTTAAGTGCGCTCATTAAATCAAAGATATTTATCATTGTTTTGCAGCAAGCTGATCCGCGGCCATTGTGTTTTCTGGGCAGTTGACACAGAAGTTCCTGATTGGGTTAAGAATATTCCAAACTACGAGCTAAAACCTAAACTAAAAGAAAGATTGAAAAATCTTCTCGGGAGATATCGTGGACGGTTAGTATACATTTATCAATTTTTTTGTTTTGTTTTTGTTTTTGATAATGATGATGAGTGGGCGATCTGCCACCCCTCTCCCCCCCTCTCCCCCTGACTGGATGTATCAAGCAGCGGCCCAAGTAGACCCGGATGTTGATTTGTTCATCAATGATTTCGATATTGTAGAAAATGGACAACTTACACAGGTGAACATACGTACTATTATTATACGTTGAGCACGCTGTCTCTTTTCGGATTTCTCAAAAGCGTACAGTGAATTTTCGAAATCTGATCCTGTGACGTCATCTAGCTGGAGATATAACGATCATGTCAATGACACTCAAGAACACGGGTAATCATGTCAAGTTCTTACACTTTGTGTTGCCTGCCGTCAGTGAAGAAGAAAAAAACATAACTTCCCTGTTATTTAATTCAATCTGTAATAAAACAATTATCAGATTCAGTTTCGGATTCAGTTAGATTCGGTTGTGTCGACATGGATTATCAGCCTCAACCTTTGGCTCTGGCGATAACCCCTCCCTCAACCATGATTATTCTGGATATCACACTGAAAAAAAATATCAAGGAAAGATGAAGGGTAAAAGTCAACCTTCGCTTAATCCTTAGCTTAATAATGTCCGAAACCAACAGGCCAGGGAAGAATTATTGTAAGAACGTCAAGGTAAAGGGTAAGGAACTGAATTCCCCGCATAGGCCTTCTCAAGGTGATCCATCTAAAATTAGATGTGGTATCAAGTTCTCGAACCACGGTCACATGGAGGTTTTCGTGGAGAATGAAAATATATGTAAAGGCGCCTGCGCTGTTTACGTGATTAACGTTCGGGTCACAGCATTGGCCATTTCACCCTCCTGAAATTTCTAAAGTCCGGAATAGACAAATAAACTCAAGAGGAATAACCTTGTGACGCCTAAATAAAGGATTACTCTCTTACCATTCATCTTAAAGTGCTACTACGACCAAAAAAACAATTCTTCTTTTTCTTTGGATTTCAAAACTATGTTAACTAAACACTAAGTGGCCCAAGTTTTAAGTTCTGATTTTAAAAAGACACCTGTTTATTTTAACTGGAATTTTGTTATTTATTGGTCCGCCATTACTAACTTTAAAATCTGGAGAGAGCTGCGTCGAGGAGAAAATGACGTCAAAGACTCACTGGTTTAAGAATGCAATGCGTGTGTACGCGGCTGAATTAATATGCAGCACGGGAGTTTCGAGCTTTCAGATTTTTAAACTCGTGTTTTGCATATATAATAAGTTGCGTTTACACGCTGAAATTTTAAGCTAGTGAGTAAATGATGTCACTTTTCCCTAGATCCAAGCCTCTGAGGTCCAATCGGTCAGTTTTGAACGTGGGTAATGGCGGACCGTGGAATCCAAACCTTACACTCGAAATCAACAGCCTTTAGATAAAAATCAAAACTCGAAATTTTGCACGTCAGGTGTTAAGCGAACACGCTTTCAAAATCTGAAGAAAAAAAGAAAATGATTTTTTGATCATAGTAGCACTTTAATTTTATCTTCAAATGGGTCGATGTTCAAGTCTCCTCGGATAAGGACTATAAACCGAAGGCCGCGTTTTCTGCATCTTCAGTGTTACATGGTTAGCAGGGGACGTTGAAGAACTCACACACCTATAGAAAAGAGTAGTGCACGTAGTTCCCGGTGTTGTGGTCTGGCCTTGTCTCACGGGTTGGTGTATCACATAGGATGACCTCATTGTACCTCTCCCCCTTGGACAGAATTGTCCAAGAAAAATTACTGTGACTATGTTTTCTTTTACAATTATTCCAGTTGCGTACATTGGACATGAGATGCTAAATAGCTAACGAGGCGCGTGGCACCGAGTTGGCTATACTCATCTCATATCCAACAAGCGTGAGTGGAATAATTATTTTATTAAAAACGCCCACAAAATGTAGCAAATTAAACTAAAATAAGAATAAAAACAAGTCACGTGAACGCTTACCAGATCAATCATAAAAATTTCAATTTCCTCGATTGTGATTGGTTTAAAAAACTCATATCTTTCACTAATACACTAGTCAAGTTGTTATCAGAAAGTTTGTTATTGAACAGTTTGTTATCGGACAGTTCAATAAGCCAATCAGATTTAAAACTGTAGGTTGAATCAGTCAATCACAAAGTTGTAGTTACGTTCGTGCGCACGTGCTTGCTTTTGTGTTTTTGGCGCCTAATTACTTGTAGGAGGCGAGGTGGCCTTAGAATGTTTACGTCTCCTTTGTGAGTTTTTTAGTGTACATTTTCTCTTTCTTTCATAACTATTCTTCGTTTCTCGGAAATAGTAATTTTTAAGATTAATTGGTAATAATAATCGTGTCGTCCAATTCGGTCTGTAATCATACTCGTGATAAAGAAATCGGACTCCCGCTGTTCCGTCGCCCGATTTTGTTATCGCTCGTATGATTACAGACCGAATTGGACTCCACTCAGTCCTATTACCATTACTTGGTATAATGGCTCATAACCCATAATCATACAATAATTAAGATATATTTCAGATGTTATTACTCGCCTTCAGTACAAGTGATTTTGCTCCTTGAGCGCTAGATAATTTTAAGCACCTGCCATTGTTGCTTTTCAGTTATCTACATTGAATTATCTGAAGATACCCGATAGCTGACAAGCTCTGTTTTTATCCTCAAGGCATTTCTCGAGGAAGCTAAGGATTTGTTGTTGCGAGGCATTCCGCTGGACGGAATCGGAGTTCAAGGCCACTTCACTGGTCACGTGAATCCAACGCTACTCCAGGTAATCATGATAGCAATTTCGTCCTCAGAGGCCGCGCCCTTTTTGGTCAGCACCAAACATCACGACCTCTGGCTGGCCCAACACTGCAATTCAGGGACTTCCCCTCAAATCTGAGA
>OX419342.1:22732576-22747576 GCA_948470475.1 Galaxea fascicularis | reverse complement strand
AAAATGTCAAGAAATTTAGGAGCCACTTTTGGATTTTTGCCAATGTTTTAGTAACTTTTTGGCATCCGGTGAGCAACCTTCCAACATTTTACGAGCACAGTCGGACAGGCCTAATCACAGATCCCCGTCAGATTGTCGTTGAACATCCTGTGAGTCGCTTCCCTTGAGAGGTCCACTTGAGGGCAACATGGATTAATGAAGCAGCAAAAGTAATAAAAGCTTGATCAAACAAGTAGTCGGCCCTCATATTCAACAAATTTGTTTCATATGAGACGATTTTCTCCAAATCTACACCAACCCGCGTGACGACGTGGTCATTCTATCGCCACACTGAACGCAGAGTTATTGTGTACGGCATACAAGTGTCATGAAACCAAAACCAAGATAATCACTGAGCAAAATAACGCAAAACCAAAGTAACTAATGCACGAATTATATTCGACAATCGAGTGAAAATCGCTTCCTCGACAAATGCAATCTTTAGAGTTATTTCATTTTCCTTATGTCTTTGAAACTAACAAAGTCCACCACGCTTCAAATAATCTTTAAAAAACTTAACCTTAATTTTTCTAAATTTTACATTGAAAATCAACTGAGGATTTGGAGTTGCGCTAAAAATAAAAAAACATGCTTAAATAGCAAAACCTTATTGAGATCTAAAGCAGCATAGTTTCAAGGGCCCAGCATAGGTTTGGCGGGATTCAAGGCCGGGAGTAAAGGCGGGATGCGGGATGGGTTTCGGGATTAAAAACATCCCGCTAAATGGCGGGATTAAGCCAAAGTTCGCGGCCGAATGCGGGATTGAAAAAGCTGTATTCCATTCCCTTTGTTGTCCCTAGTTAGTTCGTTACTATTAAGAACTCTGCTAGCATCTATAGTTTTAAATCAGAACTCAAGACCCATCTTTTTGAACACGCATTTTTAGAACTATTTCCTTTTTTGTTAAATGCCATTGTAACTATTATTTGTATATTACTATACGCGTTTTTGTACATACTATTGAAAATACCATTATGTAATTCTTTTTGATAGTATAGAATTGTAAAGCGCATTAGATCATTGCGTCATGGTAATGCGCTATACAAATCAATAAATTATTATTATTATTATTATTATTATTATTAACAAAACGGGGGAAAACTACTTATTAAACACAATATGCATATCACTACGCCTGAATCAAACGAAGAATTGCAGAAATGTTGTTGAAAATTCGGTAAAGATTGACTATTACTCCAGTTAAAGCCAAGAAATGCATTTAGAAGCCGGAAAACGCCTAAAATCTCAAAGAACATGCGGCGTTTGAGTTGTATTAATTATTGGTGCTAAAGCATTGAATATTATTTTGCTGACGGCTTTGCAGTCATTTTTTCGGCCGTAGTTTTACCAGTCTTTTACCGATAACCTTAATTAAAAGTGGACCTAACCCCAATTTTTTTTCTGCTAAGGTGAAACTTTCCAGGTTAAAACACATACAAATAGAATTTGCCAAATTTCTCAGTTTCTGATATTTGTAAGGGCTTAAAAAAAGTAGCTGAAGTTTGATATCTTTTGTGCTATAACCGCCCTTGTGAGGGGCCTGGATCTATTCCTGGGTTGACGTCACAAACAGTTGTGCATGTATGTTTTAGAGAGTTTAATAATGCTGTGTAAATGAATATATGACATCAACCCAGGAATAGGCCCCAGGCCTCTCACAAGCTTGGTCGTGCGATTTTTTTCGGTGATTTTTTAAGCGGAAAACATTTCGGGGGTTATAGGCACTTTAAAAGAAATTCAACCAGGTATTTCACCAAACCCAATAAAATGAGCAAACAAAACGAAGTAGTCTCCTTGGTTTTCTGATTTGGAACCATCCTCTGAGAAATTTGATAAATTTCAAAGACTAGAGTTGTTGTTGAATGTAAATATGCATAATTCAGTATTATAGACAATATGATAGAGAGGAAAAAGATACCACTAGACTTCCACAAGACTTTATTCTTGATGTTCAGATTTAGAGATTTTCCAACCGATTTTCTCAACAGATTACCGACTAACTTTCTTACCGATTTTCCCTTCCAAGTCTAACAACAACATGTGCGAAGTAAAAGTCCGAGATCAGATGTCAATCAAGACATCGTGCTCCGATTGGATAACTAGACCAGAGTACAAATCACGTGCGAGTAACGAAATCTATTTCTGACAGACAAAGCTTACTGAAGTAGTTTTTTGTCGTTTTTCGCCGCATACCAATAACCTCTCGATTAAAAGTAATAAAACTGTAATCGTAACTACTGCAAGGCGAGTTTTGAAGTTTCTTTGTGTTAGTAGGGTAGCCTCTTCGTAGACTACTATAATCTCTTCTTATGTTTACTTTTAGAAGAAGGAAAACAATCGCTTAATTTGCTGTTTGACAACTTTGCGACCACTCCTAGTGGGAAAACTTGGCCAAAATGCCACAAGAAGTGACAAACTTTTGAAAATACCGATCACGGACTAATAATATTGCACATGCAAGCAAACTCTGGCCATTTAAACCTACAGTTTCACAATTATTTTACTCTGTGACCATTCCTAATAGGAAAACTACAACATCAAAATACAGACTAGATGTGACAAACGTTTGAAAATACCAGCAAAATCTAGGTTCCTAAACTTTAGACATCTGTCAAATTCAGTAAAATGTGTACATCTAAAATATCTTAAGGAGACTCAGTAAGTTAGATTTGGAACTGACAAATACTAATATTTCTGCAACAAATGGTTGCACCTGCAAGCAAACCTTGGTCACTGCCACTTACAGTTTGACATTTTCAGGTACGATAAGCTTTTTTCTAATGTAAAACAGTAATCTTCCGAACATAATTCTGGGGTCTATTGTTTTAAGAGTTTGACAGCAGGGTAAGCAGCACTTAAAGAAGCACCTTAACTCAGTATTGCTACGCGTGCCTCCTTAATCTTTTGCTCCAGTACATTTGCTATTGTACCACGTTCTCCAGAAAAGGGGACAAATTCATACTTGTTTCTGTGCTGTGGGCATTCGTCCAGGATTTCCTTCAATTTGCGAATGAACAGCACCACCTATTTGCACAACAACAGTTTTATTAGTAAAGTATTTCTTTCTTTGTCTTACAGGGTGGTCACTTGGGACTTGTTGATCGTGGCATTTTCACTGCTCACTGCTAGTCTTCTTTGGGCTTAGGGGTTAAATTGTTCCGTTCGTTTTTGTCACATTTTATCATTGTAAACCACCTTTTATTGTTCTGTGGCCATCCTCTATAAAGATAAGCAGGATGTTTTCATACAATGGAGAGAAAAAGAGAGAGTTGAATCTCATCAGTTAGGTGTGGTTTTCAGAGAACAAAGATTTACCAATGACAATCTTTCTTCCATTCTGAAATTGGGTTTTCAATGGGGCAATCCTCAGGGCTTGGATGTGTTCCCGACATTAATATAAATTTTGACTGATATTATTCAAGGGGGAGGGTTTGAGAAGGAATTGGGGATTCCTCTTTCTTAATTTCCTGACAAGGGAGGAGTACTGGGGAATTTTATGAACTTCATATTACAAGCCTTACTTTCAGGCGGGCACGTACCTGCCTTTTAGCCCAGTAAGTCCAGGGTTACAACTTTTAGAGGATAAAAGCTAAGTAATAAATATAATGATACCTAATTAAGTTTGATCTGCATTCTTAAGACTATGAAAAAAATGTGTGACTTTTTAGATTTCTTTGCACAGGAATTCAATAACTTAATTCCGAAAACACTCGCAGCTGTAACCATAACAAAGACGACACTATGGTAGGGACTAAGGGCCTGATTACATGAGCCGGGCTGGTTTGAGTTTGCCGGGATCTCGGCATGTTTGTTAAACGCAACAAAAATCAACTTCGCGATTACATGACAACCGGGCCAGCCCACACCGAAGCAGCCCGGCTAACCGGGCCAGCCCGGCTCATATAATCAGGCCCTAAGATGTTTGTGTTCTGCATTGATCGAACTAGCTATTATAGTTACTCAGAGAATCAAAATCAATCTTTTTTATAACGACAAATGAGCTAGAATTTTCCTATTTTCTGTCTTGTTGAGAGGTACAAATTTATTAACTTTTCGGGACCACGCTTTTCTATTAAAGGTATAAACTAATCCGCCGTAGGAAAAAAGATGGCGACTGGTACATTTAGCTATAATGCTTTGCGCATGAAAACTCTAAAAGATCGTATAAAAAAACACAAAGAAAAATTGTAAATCATTCAAACTCGACAACAGCAATGCTGTTAGTGTAGGAACGACTGCCATTAAACCTTTTTTTTTTTCATATGCCTACGTGGGCTTAGTTTGGTTTGCAAGGTATTGTGGTAAAATGTACACCCGCCATCTTTTTTCTTACGGGTGGATTGAGGTTGGATGTTGAACGTTTTACTTTCAATTAACACTTAACATTGATAGCTGCATAAAATGGGCTTGGAACGCACCCAGGAGGAAAATGAGAGGACAAATAATAAACAGCTGATGCTCTTTGACTTCCTCCATGGTTTTAAATAAGTTGATAAGGGTCCAAGGGCCAAATATTCACCAGGAAAAGATAACGAAGCTGACGTTTGGAACGCTAGCCCTTCGTCATTCGTAAGGGATAGAAAAAGAAAAGTAGCGCTGGGCACCCCAATGTTTGCTATCTTCGGCCCATAAACACTCCCACAACGAATGAACAATCAAGAAGTGTTAAAATTATTTGCGCCATCCCGTCTCTGCAAAATCACCTCTTGGCAAAGTGTCAAACTGTTCACATAAAGCTTCGTGGAAGTTACGCAGTCGCGACGAACTCGTGTACTCAAGCTGAAATTGATCGTAAATCCTGTTGTAGATTTGAAGCAGTATTTACTTTCATTTTAGAAAAACGTAGCTTGTTTTTCATAGCGAATTTGAAGGAAAAAATCTGTTTTGTTGATGATTCCACATTCTAGTCAAGTAAATTTTGTCAAAGGTGAATCAAAGGAATCTTTGCAAAGCTTTGTCCAACCAAAATGATGACTGAACGCATTGCCAAAGGGTTTTTGGCAATAGTTTTACGAGGGGAATACCTACAAGTCGAGCCCTTTGCAGCCCAGAAGTTTAAAAACGTAATCTATGTTGCAATCGAGGAAATGGACGATAACCAAGGTGAAGCGGTTTCGTCGTTCGCTAATATTTAAAAAAGTGATCAACATTGTTGCTGTTTGTTGGTCAAACGTATCTGCTTAAATGACCTTACTCTTATGTCCAAGTGTCTGTGGGTTTCCAAAAAAAAGACCTGAAAGTAAGTTAATTCGCTTGTAAGGGACTTTCGACGTAATCATGACCCAAGAGATTAAAAAACAGAGAATGTTCTGTTTTCTCTTGCTACACTTCGGACCCGAGTCATTGGTGCATGAAAACATGGAAACCGTTGATAATGACGTCAAAAACGCCTGCTGTGCAAGCTTCCAGACGTATCTCAAAGCGTTTGTCGGTATCTAAAATTTTCAAAATATACACAATAAATGAACTTATTTATGTTTGCCTCTTGGATTGTGCAGCTCCATATTCCAAATTAAGTAACTTTTTAATCAGTTTAAATGTTTGGGGATAATGTTGAAACTTTTTCACCCTTGTCAGGGAGATTAATATTTGACAAAACTATACAGTAAAATTAAAAATAATACCTGTTCGTCTCGTTGTTCGCGACTCAATCCAGCTTCGGCGTTCATCTGATACAAGGTCATCAACGTCGTGCAATACTCCAGGACAAGGTAACACGGTTCCGTTTCACTTGCAAACTGTATTCTATGAACAGTAAGGGTGTATGTCCTCGGGGTCCCAGCTCGGTTTATCGTAAACCTCAGTTTTTCAGCAAGAGTCACCTGTGAGTCGGCTTCCTGGATTGTTGGGAAGATGTAACCGTTCTTAGGTATCAGGATATACAGCTTCTTCCTCGAAATTTTGTCACGATACTCCTCTGATTTACCGATTTGTTCATCTAGTTGTGGTAGCACTACTCTCAAGTGAGCGAAATAGTAGCCCCATGCCAGACCATCAGCCAAATTTTTGTTTTCTCTCTCGTTGATCCGTGATACTTCCAAGATGGAAGGCTCTCGACAACCGACAGCAAAGGACAACAAGGCAACCCAACAACTGTTCAGACAAAGGATCCAGAACTGATTATCCACATGACTAAAAGTCGTACATCCTAGCTGCAAAACATGGGAAAGTAACAGTAGGAACAAAGTAACGAGAGAAAAAAAGGTATCTCCAGAACTGAAAGCGAAAGTTGATTCGAGGACCTTCTTCAGACTTCCATTATATCGAGTATGCCTGTGGCGCATTTCTTCACAAAACTGACATATTTTTTGCATTACTTTGCCAATCATGAAACTTAACATAAGACGACCAGTTCCGTAGATGGAAAAAAACATGCCGTCTTTGACTGCGTCTTTATCTTGAACGATGAATACCGCCATGACACAAGCGATTGCTGGAACAAGCACTGACAATTTTGCGAAACCCTTGGCAAATTCACCACGTCGCTGGGGAAGTGATCCAAAACCATTAATCTGTTGTTGTGGATCCATGGTTCAAAAGACAATGTACAATTTTTGGGATTACGTGGACGTCGCTCGAAGGCTGTTTTCAGGAATGAAGGATTCGCTTTAAAACGTGAAATGCTTGCTTTTCTAATGGAAAATTGGGATGATATGATTGGCCAGAATTTCCAAACATTCTAGAAATAATGATGAGTAAGCCTATTGTCCTCAAAGTGCTTACTCGTCGTTATGCATTATTCAATTGTTTCTACATTATATATCGCAAAGCGCCACACTCAAAGTAAAGCAAATGATGGCAAGCAACGTCCGTTAAGTATGCGGTACATCATATGTGAGCAAAACACCACGTACCTACTAAATCCGGGAACATGATAAGTGTAATGCAGCCTGCGAGTAGGCTCACGTTCGAGCACAAGCGAGTGCGGAGTAGCGTGAAATCGAGCGGCAAAGCCGCGATACGAGAAAGTGGACTTGTCCTGATCTCTGCAAACTTTTTATTTCCACTCCGGAAACCGCAGGAAATAATAAATAATAAGTCAATTTTTTAATTTTCACCGGAAGTATGAACTTTGGCAGCTCAGATTTCTCAGGAAAAATGCAAATCTTTTTTCAACATAGCAACATGTGGGTACGATATCTGTTGTCAATAGGTTTGGCCGAAGAAGAAAATCTGTTAAAGTTTATGTCAAGTGATCTTGCTTTGGCAATCTGGTCTTCAACGATACTGGTAAACGGGCAAACGCTTTCGTGTTGTTTCGTTGCCCTATTGTAATCATATACGTTTGTAAAATTTAACTCTTCGCATATGCAGTCGATAACACGACAAGCACGTCTCATTTTCTGCTACCTCTTTAGTTTGAAAGTTTCCCAGAAATAGACTGGAACTTTGTTAAGGCTGTAAAACCGTCTTGATTCTTTCAGCAATTTGTATTGCAATCCTGCAGCTGCGATTGATTCTGAGTAGAATTTTAGACTATTCTATACCTAAAAGGTAATGGTCCGGTTCCGGCGAACCCTGTGTCAAACAATCAAAACCTTTGTTCCCTGTTGATCACTTCCTTTTTTCTCACAGCCTTTTTGTTTGATTGAGCAGTATTATTAACATGAGAAATTAAACATTGGCCACTCTTAGGAGTTAACTGAAGGGTTAACAAGGCAGCCAAATTATGATCTAGTTTTGACTGTCAATTGGCATGCAATTGCATGTACAACTAACAGAAGTGAAACATTTTACCTCATATGTCACTATTTTCTTGCCCTCTCTTTCTTTTGGTAAATACAGTGGTCCAGACACTATATAAACACTCGAGTATCTCTTTGTAAGACTCCTGCAATAAGCCTCCAGTCTGTACCAAAAATTAGCATTGTTATGCAGGTCCTGAGGCACAATGTTTGACAACAGGAATGTTGCATTCATTGCCTCTTGATTGTGCTTATTATTACCTGAATGAAATGAAATAAAGACAGATGTTTTTCAGGAATGATATAAGAGACGTTTGGTGTTAAGGAAGAGTGTAAGGACTAGGAGTATACTAGAGGTGATTACTAGGGTTCTAAAGGAAAACAGAGAGTGAGGATTAACACTTTAAACCCAGCATGTATATTCTCAACACTGATCTCCATGCATTTTCTATGGTGATGATGAGGAGAATTTGTTAATCAATCTTGACCTTTGTTACTTGTTGATGACTTCCTATTTTCTCACAACCTTTATGTTTGATTGAGTAGTGTTACTTTAAAGAGAAATTAAACATTGGACACTCTTTAGGATTTAAAGGTTACAGGAGCTATGAGGGAGGTAATAACAAGCAAACGTGGCAACTGGAGCTGCCAACAGGAGACTAAGATGTGATAATTGGCAAAACGAAAGCTTCAAAATTGGAAGCGCGGCTACAAAAAGGTTTAAGTGGGTTACCATGGCACTGGAACAAAGAAAAATAGTATCTGTCCTCATACAGGTCACAAAAGAATTATAAAACGTGTAGAAGAATGCATAGAATTTGACAACAACAAAAGAACAAAGAGGAGGTGGTACCTGGAAATAAGGTAACAAGAATACAACTGGCAAGGCTTAAAGTGTATCTGACACCAAAATTTTCATTAGCTTGATCGAAAGAGCTTTCAAAATGATGAAGAACAACGTTTATTTTATTGTAATAGCATTCTTGGTTGCCGAGTTATTCAAGATTTTGATTTATGCAAATTAGGCAACCTGTGACGTCATAAGGTTGACACAAAATAAAGTAAAAAATAATCACAAAAAATGGAATATCTCTGAAGACTTTTGCTGTATAGAACTGAAACTTTTCACAGTTGTTATACTCATCACAAAGTTCCAGGATAAGCTTCACTTTGACATTTCCATGGCAACACAATGGGCTCCAGGCCCTCTCCGTCCAAAGGATAAAATCAGAGTTTCTCTCCTCAAGAAGAGCTGTTTGCTCTGTATGTTCAGTCAGTGGGTGTGAGTGAAAATGGACTTAACACACACAAGTATAAGAAAGTCTGTCAGACTCTGAAGCAACAAATAAGGCATTTTTCATTTTTGGAGTGTAGAGGTCTGGTAATGAGTAAGTGGCCATGGTGACCTCATAACCACTATCACAATGTGCAGTTCTGGCCGCACATCAACCCTGCAAAATTTTGACCCTGTAGACTTAGTATTTGCAGAGATATTTCATATTTTGTTATTTTACTTCATTTTGTGTCAACCTTATGACGTCACAAGTTGCCTAATTTGCATAAATCAAAATCTTGAATAACTCGGCAACCAAGAGTGCTATCACAATAAAATAAACGCCGTTCTTCATCATTCTGAAAGCTCTTTCTAACTAGCTAATGAAAATTTTGGTGTCAGATACACTTTAAGCCTTGCCAGTTGTATTCTTGTTACCTTATTTCCAGGTACCACCTCCTCTTTGTTCTTTTGTTGTTGTCAAATTCTATGCAAAATTTGGTGTCACATACACTTTAAGTATAAGACCTTAGCCTCGGCTTTTGTGGTACAAGTAAGTGTGAAGTAATCATGCACAACTGCAGATCATGCACCTGCAATACACTGCAGCTAAAGCTAAATAGAACCATTAACTATGATTATAGGTCCCTACACTGGTCATATGACTCCTACAGTACCCCTACTGTACTACTATATGTAGTTTAGTTTCCTGCAGATCTGAATTCCTACATCAAACAAGGGTAGCCTGTACTAACTTGCTGGCGCCATGTGTCCTCTCGACCATCCGCTGTCCCAGTAGTCATCATTATTTGACTGAAAACGAGCAGGGATGTTGAGGTCAGGTTTGAAGGTAGAATGAGCTCGGTCTGCTTCCCCTTTCACTTTCTCTTTCGTCAAATGTTCCAAGACCCATCTAGGTGTCTTCTTCGCTTGATCATAGCACAATACGTGATTTTTATACCGCATGTATTCCGGAGACCTTCTTGGGAGACCGTACTTGAATATCTTATAGTCTTCAATTTTATCGCTGTCTTCCACTGTGTCCAATTTTACAAGATCTGTCTCATCTCGACGAGCATTGATGGTGCGAAGATGACTACCGTATTTCAGATGATCATGCCTGGCTACAATTTCTTGGATCTGTTTTTGTGTAGAAACCTTTTCTTTTCCAGTATCTGATGTCTCGTAATATATTTTTGTCAAGCCTGCACCCACGATCAGCGCAGTTACAACGTTACCTAGACCGCTAAACTGAGAGCCAAGTTTCTTCGGCTGGCACTCGTTTCCATCTCTCAAACTGACATTTTGATATACCGCTGGGCAGTTACACCATGGTTTGGTATGGGTGCTCACTCCACCGTGGGCTCAAAATGTCAGTTTGAGAGATGGAAATAAGTGCAAGCCAGTTTCTTCAACCAAGCGGCCATCTTGGAAACCGTGAAAAGTCTGGGTAACAACAAGTTACCGCGGGCTCAGTCGACCGCGAACGCCTGTTCAAACGGTTGTTTTCTTCCTGTTTTTCTGTGTTGCGATTAGAATCTTAGCATCTTTCTCTGAGTTTGCGGGGAATTTGCCTTCTAATGATTATTCAATGGTGTATGAAGGGCATTTAGAGTGTAATGTTTGATGTGGATGAGCCAATTTCAGATTACCAGAAGGTGGTTCGAGGTGAGGAGAGTTCAACCACTGATTGCCAGATGTCGTATTTGATGTGTCATTTGGGACTGCACTCAGAGCTGGCAGTGTCACAAAATGTGGTCTGACTATTTCTTGACTGATTTTTAAGAACTTAACTGTACATCATATTATGGAAAATTGATTCATACATTTGATTTGACTTGATTTACTGTAACTGCCTGATGTTGAAATAGGCACTCTGACTGTTTGAGTTGTGACGGTGAAATTAATAAAATAATTTGTGACAGTTATTTTGATTATTGTAAATATTAACACACGGTAGATTGCCTGTGATAAGTGTTTATTTGGAAACGGTGTGTTGTTCGAGAATGGCATACGCTGACAGCAAATGAAAGCCAACCATACATGTGAAGGGAAAACCAGAAGCAGTAATGCTGGAGAAGAGTATTTGAGCATAAATTCTGTCATTTACTGAGTCTAAAAAGTTGGGTAGTCTAGAAAATGTTTACTGAAAAATTAAAAAAAAAATTAACTGCCTGGGTTATTACTTGATTAAAAACTGGTAATAATTGTATACTGGACACTGAAGTGGTTTCAAAATAATATTATTCGTCAATAATCAATGTACCATAATTATTTTCTCCTTTAGAGAGAGCTTCCCAAAGCTTGGGACCACTGAGGTATGCATTTAACTCACCACTGAAGGCTTCTGTTTCCAAAAGGTCTCCTTATGGAGAAGATACCTACATCTCTTCAGGTGATTACTGAATGTTGACTCTATTAATGATTCAGAAGTTTTAATGCTGAACAACTACTGTAACTTGTGATGACATGATTAAGTTGAGAGTTGTTTTTGGTTTCAGTGACAAGATTGAAGACATTACTCAAAAGATACGAGGATGCTAAGATTGCTGAACCAAGAAATCCCACCTTGGTGTCTAAAGCAGTGAGTTATGATGTTACACAGTATTCAGACATCTTCACGAAAAAAGACTCAAGTGTCATTTATACTGTCGTTTCACTCGGACTCCGTATTTCAAAATTCAAAACTTTTATTTGTTAGAACATTACAAGCTGTTCACACATGCAGATGCATGGTGTATGAGTGCAGGAATAAATGGTCAATACTAAGATATTCTTGAGGTACTTAAAATGCTGTTTGTTTAATTGAAAGACAGTAATTGCATGCATTTAATTTGTGTCAATTTTCTTCATAATAAGAGTGGAATGTTAGATGGACAGGCCCTCTCACCAGAAAGAAGCTTTTTTCCTGATACAAGTGAAGTCACACATCTTTTGGACAACCAGTTTGCCATTTTGCAACACCTTGAAGGTCAAGTTGAATTCTACAAGGTAGGGTGTACTGTGGCTTTATGCTGAACAGTTACATTGAATTAAGTCAGGTAACTATAAATCCTTTTAGACCAAACTTTTTATCATACGTATTTTTGTTTTTTTTCCTGAGATCATTACAGTGTACATTTTTTGGCAAGATTTCTACACAGCACCATACGTTAATATATTATACATACTGTACATTTTGTGACTCAAAGTCTATTTGTTTTTGAAACAGGGTTAGTATGCCAGTGATGCATGACTGTATAATAATGTATGAGGCTGTGTGGAAATCTATCCCATTTTCTTTACTTACTACATGCCTAATGTCAGCCTACTATGCTTTTCAAGGATACATTTTTAGCAGACTACGAAAGATCATCGTAAATTTCTTACCAATCTTAAAGGATCCCTCTAAAGATTTTCACAAAATCCATGTACCTTAACCCTTTCACTCCTGAGAGTGCCAAACAGCACTTATAGATTTTACTCTGTCTAACGCCAGACAATTTTACTCGTCAATGGAGAACCCCTCAGGGGGGAAAGGGTTAAGATTCTCAACAACAGCAACACCAACAAAATCTTTATTAATTTGATATCTAGGAAATGCAAAATGCTTGAGCCCACAGGTAGCTAGAGGCTATTCGAGGCGGACTCAAGAGAAAAAAGAAAACAGCAAATAAAAATAAGTTATAAATGTAAACACCTAGATGCACTCTCAAAATCCTTGCTGATATTTAAGAACCCTTCTATGAAAATCCTTGAACATCTTTAATTAACATGATAAAAATCTTTTCATGATCACTCTTAAGATCCTTGAAGGATCTTCTAGGATCCTGATGAAGATCTTTTCAAGATCACTCTAAAGATTCTTTGAAGACCCTTTAAAGGATCTTCATAGCATCTTTAAGGATCCTTTAAAGATCACTCAAAAGATCCGTTTAAGATCCTTGATGGATCCTCATAGAATCCTTAAGGATCTTCAAGGATCCTAAAATAGAACTTTTCAAGATCAGTAAGGATCCTTTTAAGATTCTTGAGGGATCCTCATAGAATTCTTGAGGATCTTCAAGGATCCTAATAAAGATCTTTTCAAGGTCACTGTAAGGATCCTTTTAAAATCCTTGAAGGATCCTCATAGAATCCTTGAGGATTTTTAACGATCTTTGTCAAGATCCTTATACTTATTTTCACTAGGATCTTTACAAGATCCTCACAAGATCCTTAAAATGTCCCTAAGGATCTTTTTAAGTATTTTTATTGACTAAAGATCTTTGAAGATCTTTCAAAGCTCCTCATCTTTGACAATCTTTAGCAGGTCTTTAAAGATCTTTAAAGATCCTCAAAGATCCTCAAAGATCCTCTGAGGATTTTCACCAGGGTGTAGAAATTAAATTGTTTGGCATCATTCAAATTGTTTGTTTCTAATAGAGTTGTCAGTCTGGCTCTGCTGGTCTTGTTCTAGTGTTACATTAGTTGTATCATTTAGGTACACCTGTAGTCAACATGGTTCTCATTAAGTGCCAGCTGCCAGCTTAAAAACTGGTCAGTTGGAATTACATTACCGCTAAAAAGTAAGTTACCACCCTCTCGCGAGACGAGAATCTCAAAATTCAACACACTAAGAGCCTAAAACTACATGTGTTTCACCGACCGGTGTGACGCAACGTTACAAAATAGTTTGTGAAGGTCTTGACATTCGTTTCTTCAGACACGTAACTTCTTCTTTTCATAATTCCAATTCCATTAAAGTTCTTCGTATGTAATGGTAATGTTGAATATAGCGAAGCAAGCTTCAATTCAAAACCTCTTCATGCTGTATTAGTGGGAACTACATTTGTAGCAACAAATGCGTCGCGAGAAATTAATCGTTTCCTCGCAAGCCAATTGCTTGTAATTTATTCCAAAATATACGCTTCACTGGCTCTTGCAAGACGAGTCTCTCGAGTCGAGACTCTCATCTCGCGAGACGAGACTTTCGTCTCGCGAGAAGAGAGACGAGAGGTGGTAACTTACTTTTGAGCGGTACTGTATGAGCTACCTACTTTCATGAAATAATACATGTCTAAGTTGTAAAGAGTAATAAAAACTTAAATTGTCAGCCATCTACTGTGTACTTCCTGAATTAGTGATAACCTTGAGTCAACCTCCTTTGTCAGCAACTGCAGTCAAAGACTCAATGAACTGTAGTTTTTATAGCTCTGAATCAAACTACCGGGACAGCAGCCTGATCATTATAAACAATTTGATTAGTAACCTATACTGAGATGTTTCTTATTTGTAAATTTGTTAACTGAATATTACAATATTATAATAAGCTGTTTTATTTGCATTTCAGGATGCCTTAGAGTCGTTAAAACAAAGATCACAACTTGTTATTAATGAAAATGAAACCCTGTTTGATCATCTCAAGACACAAGCTGTTACTCAAGTGCTGGCGACTGAAAATCAAACTGAATCAGAGGTACTGGTATATGTAAATTAAACTCTGGCTAGTACTTAACTCTTCCCCCCCCCCCCCCCCCTCCTCACCGTTTTAAAATGCATCCCTATAATAAGACTCAAATACAAAATGAATTTACGACAATACTCTGGTGAAGCTTAAAAAAGGCTATTTCGTGTTTGTATTCAATGGGGATGCAAAGTTAGCTAAGCAAAAATAATTATACTCTCAGAGTTTGGTTTCGATAAGAAAAGCAGTGATAATAATATGTTATAAAGAAATCTGTTGGTATATCCAGTCTTGTTATTAATAATTTATTTTTCTTTTTGTATTTAGTATATTAAGAGAGGTGTCTTTTTCTGGTTTTTACAGGGTCAGTCGGAATCGAATCGCAAAGGGAATGCCAAAGACGACCGAACTCAAAGGAATACAAGAAGGGAAGGCAACGAAGACAGCGGAGATGATGATGACAATGACATAGGTGGTGATAGTGTTGCTGATAATCCGGGAACTCAGGGCCATGGTGCCACTAGTACAGAACCTGAAATGCATGTACAAAGCACAGGACACACAGAAAGAACACTCAG
>OX419342.1:22650076-22727576 GCA_948470475.1 Galaxea fascicularis | reverse complement strand
CGAATCTAGAGGAAAAGTGATGTACAATACCTCCCCTCCCCTCTCCTCTGGAGGGGAGGGGCCAGAGGGCGGAGGTTTCTATCTAGGGCCATTCCCATATTTTAGCATCGTTTTTTTTCCCTTTAAGTTTTGATTCGTAGTCCGTAGCTTCAAGTTAGACTTTCTCTGATTGTCCAAACTCAAATGTGTTTTTTTTTTTCAGGCTATAATTCACGTTCGACAGCTTAGAGAAGATTTAAAAAAGGAACGAGACAGACACGATCAATACATGAAATTGTCAAGTGAGAAAATGGAAAAAGAGCGAGAAAAAATTCGTGAAGCTTGCCTTGCGGAGAGCAATGCTATCTCAAAACAGGTGAATCACTGTAATATATCACAAGCGAAGCTGACCTACTGTCCGATAGACGTTTTCCCGAAGTTCGTATTAGGCAGATTTAGAAAAGACAACGCAACGTCAAATGAGAATGCGGAAACACTCGGAAAGTACTAAACGCGACTTCCAGTGCTCAATCTGTCGTTATGTCATTGGTTAAGTCGGTTTTGATCTGCGCAGACCGTCATCACTTTCAAAACGTTGTCTTTGCTAGATCTTCTAATTTTATGATCACCAAACGGGCCTGTTTACGAGAGTCTGTAGTTAATAAAATATATAAACGTGAACAAACACATTTGATACCCGAGGACACACTGCTGGAGAGAGACTACAATGCCTTCTTATATGTTTGTTTTCAGCTGGAAGCCACCAGTGAAACGCGCGCTGCTTTAGAAATCCAACTGGAACGCCTCACAAGGGAAAAGGTGCGATGTACACGATTTGTTACAAGTCGCGCAATTTTTGAGAACTATCTCCGAGTTGTGCTTCCTTAACACAAGCTATATTATGTAGTACAAAAGAACGTCGCCTTAAATCTCGTTTGGTCTGAAACAGGATTTGACATGTTGGTTTGAAATTGGTGGCAGGTGTTGCAATCTATTGGCCAGAAGAAAAGTGCAGAGATTTTCGATAATGTCGGATTATGAAAGGGTGAATGTTTGAAGGGCTTAACGTTTTAGAGGTTAGCTTTATAAAGTAGAGTCTTCGTACATCAGTTGTTCAAGTCTGCGATAAAACAGAAGAAAACCCTTCCAGTTTTTGCTGATATCCCAGTTTTTGCGCGGCCAAAGAACAAAAAAAAAAAAAAGAAAAAGACACGAAGAAAACCCAATGGAAACGCTTCTTATGCAAGCTAGGGTTGGCGAAAACTAAAGGCTAAAGGGATT
The DNA here is from genome assembly GCA_948470475.1 of Galaxea fascicularis. Taxonomy (NCBI): domain Eukaryota; kingdom Metazoa; phylum Cnidaria; class Anthozoa; order Scleractinia; family Euphylliidae; genus Galaxea; species Galaxea fascicularis. The sequence continues at coordinate 22,726,316 of OX419342.1, read as the reverse complement.
TTAGAATTATTTCTGTTTTTCTCTGTTTCAGGTCGATCTTGCGACTGAGCTGGAGCAGGCAAAAGGCCAAATAGAGGCGCATGCGTCTGAAATAGCGCAGGTCGGTACATGTGTCACAGTATCAGAAAAATCGCAGTAATGGGACTGGAACTACTTCAAGAGTGAGCGAGATGGGATATTTTAAGTGTGGTAAATGAAAGATTCAGTTTTTCTGCAGCCACCGATTCAAACACGGAAACAAAAATTTCAAAATCCAAAATAAAATTTTACCCCTCTCCAAATAGTTTAGTTGGTTTTTCGCTATTTCTTTTAATTGTTTACAGGACTATCAGATTTCCTTGTCCCTCCTCCTCCAAAAAGATAACGACACCTTTAGATTGTTGGAACGAGAAACAGCTGCGAAAGTCTTGGTCAAGAGGCTAAAGAAATCTGGTGGCCTAACATTTAGGGGGTCGCACTGATCCGTCCACCTGTATCTCAGAATTTCTGATAACTTAATGGCAGCGCTAAATAATTTTCTCTGCTAGTCGAAATTGGTAGTGAAATTTGGCGCAAATTGTAAGATCTCAAAATTTCGCCCTTAAGTCTGTGAAAGGACATTGTGCTTATGAATCTATAGATCATTTTTACTCACGTGGCCAGCGGCCATATTGGTTCAGTGAGACAAGAGAAAGTATCTGCATGAAAATTTCAATTCTCAGAGGGTATAGCCTTGTGCACCAATATGGCCGTCGTTCCTTTGTTTTGGTACACCAACATGGCCGCCGTAACGTCATGTCTCTAAAGTGGTTTTCTTTTTCTTCTATAGGTTGGAGATAATGTGCTGCAGGAGTTGGAGCAAACACGGATGAAGCTGTCAATGGCTTCACAGGATTTAAACTCTTTGAAAACAACTGCTCAACAATCTCAGAGGGAAAGAGAACAGGTGGGTTTACATCAAACTCTCGAGGCGGCACATCTCCCAAGATCTGATTATTAATTCTTCTTTTCAGCTGCTATACAGTTCCTTGAACATTAGTTAAGAGAATTTGGCGTTATATCAAGATGACACCTCTCTTGCTGATTAGTTTGTCTATTCTCATTACCTGTCTGCTGGACATTGTTTTGATATTATAAGGAGACGTTACATGCCAATCACGTCTGGGAGTTAAAGGGTAAATGCCGATAGCTAAAGAGATTTGTAAGGCGAAAGAGAGAATTCGTGGTTTTCCCGCAATCAGTTAGGTATTTAACGCTTTGAAGCACGTGTTTCTGGCCTTCTTCCAGACGTTGTAAGTTCAGTAAGTATATCTACTTTTAAGAAAAAATCGAAAGAAATTCCTCCTCACTTAACTTGCACCTTCCTCTTTCTTTCCTCTTTTTTCTTTCGTTTCATTATTACTCTGCCTTTGCCGCTCAGTTAATCTAATATTACCTTTATTCATCGTTATAGCACCGAAAGCCCACGTTGCATAAGCCCCATGGTTTCTTTGGGCTTTCCTGCCATATTTTAACTTATCTCTGTAAACTCATTTTCTATTACAATAAGGTGGCGAATAAAAAAAGAAAAAAAGAAAATGGAACGTGAAATAGAGTAACAGGCCATGTTGCTATCACAAATGAAAATTTGTTTAGTGTTAAGTTATTTAAGGTTGACAACTTATCCTTACGAATTCTCGGGACTTTGGATTTTAGAGCAAAAGAGACTGCTCAGTCTAAAGATTCGAACTCTCGATCTCCGGGATCTAGCATTCTAACCGGGATCGACTAGGGGCAGGTTCATGTTACCCTTCATAAAAATCGTCTGATCAATGTCAGTAGCTGGGCAACTGTGCAACCTACCCCTCCCCTAACCCAACTTTAACACTTATTATCATAACTTATTATAACGTATTGGGCTAAGGGAGGGGTGGGTGCGTAGTCGCCCAGATACTAACATTGATGTTCATCTTCCAGCGTTGTTATCGTCCATTTTGTTTTCTTAATATGAGCACCAGTAACAGCTTCGCGGTTTGTTTCTCTAGGAGAGAACACAAACAGCAAGTGAAATGGACGCACTTCGACGGCGTCTCCAAGAAGCAGAGAAAGGGTGGATGGAGAGCAAAGAGGATTGTATCAGGCTTACAGAGAGACTGAATCTTGCTGAACGCGAGGTGAGCTGCTGTAGTGGCACATGTTCTATTCGGAAATTCTCTTTACTACTTCAAACGCATTTCGGTGCAGGAGAAAAGAGAAAACAGATTTTGCTTGGACTGGACTAGTGACACTTGTATAATTATTTTTCGCGTTTTGGTGACACGCAGCTTCGTGGGTTTCTTGGAGTGACGAAAACAAAAGCTGGAAAATGATACTTAGACAACGCGCATTGTTTTTGGCACGTGTACTTTTTCTTTTGCATTCAACGTGAACAATGAAATAGAAAAATAAATGAAAGCGGATTGTTGCTTGACGTCCGACGAGACGAGTTGTTGTGACAGTCGCGAAGATGCAAATTGTGTTGAAGAATCGTGGCATGTCTGTTTTCATTGCAGCACACAACGCGACATTTTCGAGTTCTGCATTGCCCGTGACGGCGTAAATATTTTGTTTAGCGGGGCTTGAGTTATCGAGCTTTTGACTCGGCAATTCCACGAATTATTGCGTCTAAAGTGATCACTTAAAATTCTCGTCGAGCTGGTGACCGACTGACTGACTTTGAGAACATGACTGATTTGAGTGTAGTATCATATTTAGATGGCATTCATGTTTGTCATTAGGTTTTGAGTCACATACTACAATTAGCCTTACAAATTTAAGAACCTTGAACCTTTCCATCGGTGAAGATCACCCGTTCAAGGTTCCATTAGTGTTACGGGTGTTACGGGTTGCTTGCCGCCTTAACTGGTTCGTTGCTCTTTCCTTTCGTTAAAGTCTTTAGTGCGATACACATAGGCGATGCCGGCTCTGGGCATTCGAAAAATTATCGGTCTCTTTCGTTAGTGTGATTCCATTTATCATAGTATTTTTCACCTTCTTGTGCAGGCTAAAAGCGCGGTGGCTGCAAAAGAGAGGCTTCAGAAAACAACCACAGAAGAGATGGAAACCCTTTCTAAACAAAACAAACAAAGGGAGGAGCAGCTCACCTCTCTGCTGCAAGAAACGGAGACCAGAAACAGTAGGATGTTTTGCTACCTTTTTGTAGCCGAAATTCTTGGAATTAACGTGAATTTGAACGATTCAGTCACATTGAATTAATGGTGATAGTTTTTAAAGCCTAGTCGCGTTCTCAGTCAATGAAATGAAGCGGTTTTTTTTGCGACACGAATGTCCATCATCTTTCACCCAAATACTGAATCCTGAATTTCATAACAGTTTTCTAATTGATGTAAGTATATTTCAATAAATTTGATACATCGTTTACGGCGCACAAGGTAAGAGACACAAGAATGCCTAACCTATCGTTCCTTTCCGAACAAAATGTCTTTGGAAACTTACTTTTCTGTGAGACACCTACGGATTCTTCGTGTGGAGATTTTTAATCTCCTCTATGGTTTTTAATTTTTCCTTTAATACTACAAAACGTTAACAGCGGTGTAGAGGCATCTGACACAAGCGACATCACTGAAAGCCTGAGTAAGCGGATGAAATGGTACATTGCAACGGAAGATAAGGCGACATAAGGTCATGTTGTTAACATTGACCTAACATTGATTAATATTGATTTAACCTTGCAGCTCAGTGTAGAACCGAGCTACAACAGATGGTAGAGGCGGAGATTCAGGTGTGCAACCGGTTGAAGGAAGAATGTAAGAGGCTCACTCAACAGCTACACGATTCGTCTGAAAAAGCCAGGTACATTTTAATAATTTTGAATACTACGGATTCGTTTGACTTGCTTCTCTGTGAGCTCTCTAAACTAGACTCATAATCACGTGGTGTTGGATCCTTTCGTCTTACCCAGTGAAACAAGCTCCTCTGTTGGGGTGTCGCGCGTAATTTGTTAGCAGGCGAGCGGCGTGCAAAGCAATCCCCGAGAAACTTGTGGCTGAATATAAATCGCGCGCGAGAACTCTTTAGGAGAGCTTGCTAGCTGGGCATTTTTGTTCTTTGCTTCACTCAGTTCTTACGAACTGCCTTGGATGTGCTTCTAAAGGGGTGAACCAGAAGGCCTGGGATCCTTAAATTCAGTTCTGGGCCCCCAAAAAAGACTGTCGGCGCTTAAGCAAAGGAGTTTCTGAGCGACGGACGGCAACCGAAAGTGGACGTTTCGCAAACATGGGCAGTGGTTTTACACAAATTTTCGAGTAAATTGTCTCTATAACAGTAAAGACACTTACAAATGTGATAACGTCAAGGCAAGTTAAAGGAGTAAAACGCTCCACTTCCGGTTGCTGGCGTCCGTCGCTCAAAAACGCTAGTGCTAAAGTTCCCTAACCTTCTTGCATGTTGAAAACGTTACCTTAATGTCCACAGACTTTTTTACCTCGTGTCACGTAAGTGAAACTACGTAATCTATTTCGAAAGGCTCCTTACTGGCATGTTTCTGTTACTTCGAAGTACAACGCTGTTCAGTTCTAAGACATTTCACTGTAGTTTAGAATACAAAATGCCGTGATAACGTTTCACCACCTTAAATGGGTGGTTTTCACGTTACGTCATCGCCGCCATGCTGGTGAACGGTAAACAATAGATCTCTCATTAGTTCGTTTTGTTCGTCCACCAGCATTTGTACATTTCACCATTGTCATCTGTGTCTCTATAGATTGGCTGCAAACCACCTATTAATGTTCAAAGCTAGGCCTTGTCAACAATAGTTATCCTCTCCCCGCCCGAGAAAATCGTTTTTGTTTGCAACGCCTACAATGCTTTTGGGGTGCGATCTTTAGGATACATAACTCTTTCAACCCTAAGATCAAACTTTAAATTCTCATATGTTGCCCTTACACATTTCCTATAGAAGTAGTAGGGAGAAATTGTTAAACTATCAAGCAAATTCATCTCGTGTGATCCTGTCCTCAATTCTCGTGACATTATTATTATATATTACAAGGAGAAATTTGATGCTGATCACTCTTAGGGGTTAAGGGGTTAACGAGTAAATAGTTTACTTTTTGTTGTTCGTCTAACTCAGATCCAGGCTGCAAGAGGCAAATCAGGAATGCACCAGAATACGGCAAAAACTTGAGGAATCTATGGCAGAGAGACGCGCTTTGGAGGAACAAAACACGAAAAAAGATAAACGCATCCATGAATTATCGGCTAGACTCAAGCACAGCGACGAGAACTCTAAAAAGCAAGTTGATCAGGTAATAGAGTTATTTTGCATTAGATGTTGAAAGCGACTTGCATTTACTTTGGGTATTCACCGTGTGATTAGTAAACAAACTTTCCACCACTTTCTCAATCAATGAGAAGCGAAACCAAACCCAAATATGACTTCCACCTAGGAATTTGTCCGTCCCTGTTGCGCACATTTGCTTCGAATTATGATCGATTCATCGCATAATCTTCGTCTTCTGAGATGGGCGATATAACTGGTTTTGCTTTTTATGACCACATGGAATATTCCACAAATCACTTGTGTAAAATTTTCTTGGTGTCCTTTACTCCATCGAAAATACTAAAGTTCAAAGCCGCAAAATGAATACGATATAATCCAAGTGCAGGATGGGTGGAACAAAACGAATATGCAATAGTTTTATTCTGATTGGCTGTATTTATTAAGGAATCATTGAACACCAGTATCAGTCGCCGTATTTCTGTTTTGTATGTGACATCATGGCGGCCATGTTGGTTGGTAAGAACAATTGCTTGTCTCTCAATCAGGAACTAATCTTTATTTTTATGCGAATTCTGCGCTGGAAAAATTGTAATGTGTTGACCTCCAACATGTCCGCCTTGTCACGTGGGTGAAAACCAAGAATTCCCTGCGAGTACTTCATAAAGTTGTGGTAACCGCATTGAAGTTGTTTCCTCATAGATGTGCCAACTACTTGCCACAAGAAATAATTTAATGAAAGAGAGAAAGGTTTTATGTCAAGAAGTGGAATTCCTGAGAAAGCAGTGGATGCCAAAGACGACTTCTGCGCCCGCGACACCCGTGGACACGGCAAGTCACGCAAGTGCCGAAGATGACGAGAAAAATGTGCGTGACGCATAACGCAAATTTAGTCGGCCTCTGCTACACAACAGCAAAGCTCCCCAAAACTTGTAACTTTCAGTTTTTAACCAACACAACAAAAAAAAAGCTCATTTGTGTTTACCAGAAGTATCATAGATTTTAAGTTTTTATTGAGACGTTTTTAAAAGCAATTAATTTTAATCAATTTTAGTTGTTATTTTGTACCTCATTCATCTTTAAAGGTGCCATCTATGTGGAGTTTGTCAGAACTTCAGATGCTAAATATATTTATTTATATAATATGTATATTTTTAATAACTGAGAAAAACCCTTGAAATGAGAATACAAAATCGTAGAAATTCACTGAATTTTGATGTTGCTGTGCGTCAAATATGCAGCCCGTCGTCAAAAGCATTTGAAGTTAAACATAACAAGAATACGGGCTAAAGAAGGCAGACAGCTGTTAACACATTCGAGGTCGCAGTCATACTTTCTTTCCTTGGATCGAACATTTTACCGAATACCAACAAACAACACAAAACGAACGAATCACCCAGGTTGTGCACACGAGGCGGCTTAACCGCAGTGATCTGTTGTCCATTGTAGAATCGGAGTGAGGACCACCGATCGTCACATTCAGAGACAGCCAAAGTACCATAACATAAGCCATTTGTAATTCCCTTGTATTACCTCATATCTGGACTCTGCAGCACCTGTAAACATATCTCACACTATCTTCCTCGTGATCAGACGCCAAAGTCATCACAAATGATTGCAGAAATTCGTTTCGATGACAGCGCACCCACTGACGCTCCAACCACATTATCGCTCCGTTGGCTTTAGGGGCGTAACCTGTTTTCTGGGAGGTGCAGTGCAGGCCAAAGTCGTCAAACCTGTCGAGTACCTCGGTTGTGTCAGCCAGGAGCTGGTTGTATTCATTTCGTACTTGCTGAAAGTAATGACACCGCCTTTATGAAAACTGTATTCATTTTCCCATGGTAATAACTACACCGCAACTACAGTTTGGGTTCGGAAGGATGTTATAAAAAAAAATGGACAAATAAATAAACAGCTGCTCGAAGTAACTTAACTCGCTTTTGATCTGGAGAGTGGCGGGGGCTCCTTGTTCCGTTCTTAAATTTGCGTAAATTATCGTTATTTGGTGCGAGTGACCAGAAAATGATAGCACTCTAAACAATATTACATCGACGCACACACTCTGAACCTATAAAGTTTCCTGCGATTTAAACAGTTGAGCGAGGGAGCATGCACAAGCTATAGCTATACCGAAAGGCACTGCGAGTAGTCTATGAGCACTCGCTTCGCCAGGGTTATCCCTGCCATCACGGTGAGCGTGGAGTTTCCCCTTTAATGATAACTTGAACATCCGGAAGCCTCTCTCTGGAAACAAGGTTTGTCTTACTCTATGAAGTTTGACCTAGTTTCCAAGCCTCTCCGACCTTGAGCACATCGAAAAATTAGTAGGAACAAAACAAATACAACACGCTGTTATGCAATCCCCTTACCGATATATCTCCTTCAATATTTCTTAATTGGTTTCTGTATCTCTGTACCACAAGTTCCTTGGTATTGATCTCGTCCCTAACGGTCGTCATTTTGCTCTTGAGCAAAGCTCTCAGGGCTTCAAACTGAGATCGGTCTGCTTTGGAGTCGAGTTTTGCTGAGAGGTTGTCGATTTGAGCTGCCTGGCGTTGTATTGTTCTATCATAAGAGGTGATTTGACGCTCCATGTCAGACAACTTGACGGAAAAGGACATTAGTGCGGCCAAAGCGGAGTTCTGTGTGGTTTGCCTCTGATGATATGTTTGAAGAAAAAACCCAAAAGTGAGACAAGAAAGATATATTGTGGTATTCATTGATGCCAAGCAAGATGCCAAGTAAGAACCCCAAATCAGAGTTAGGAGAAGAGGAATTTTAAAATAGGACTGTAATGAGGTAGGAAGCATCTTAGTGAATCTTTGAGTGTGATTTCGTGTATTGCAGTACACTCAACAAAATTACTCAATTCTGATTGGTCGAGAGCAGTACAACATTATTAATCCTAAATGGCACTCCCTAGGAGTAGCTAAGTTTCTATGACAACGGCGCCTAAGCACAGCTTAACGTTGCAAATTTGAACGTTTTGACGAGTGAAATTGTACGAAAAGGTACAAGTGTTTGGAGCAACACATGCAATGCACAAGATGACTGACTCACAGCGAAAACTTATAATAAGTATAACCGCTGTACAGAATGACTGTGACTATCAATAAGTTGCCAGTCTCAGAATGAATTGTTGGCCTAATTTACCAGAATACACGATAATTTACAAGCTGCGCGACGGCGCATACAATTGGCCCGGGAATTGGTAGTTTTGGTGAGCGAACTGTCGCACCGCCTCGTATAATGCGTGATTAATAGGTACTCGTGATTTTGAAAGTTTTAATATTTTTTATTAAAATCACGAACTGTATTCGAGATTGTGGGATTTCCTATACCAATTGGAAAAAGAAGCATGCTCTCACTGTCAAAATTTATCGATATGGGCTAAAACACAAATTAATTACTTAGTATGTAAATGATATTGGCTGATTTCGGGTAATTACATATCCAGGGTAGGAACGAAAAAGAAGATCAAATGTTCTTCATTCACCTATCGCTCTACTCCCTCAGTTTTGACGTTGAAGGAGAGTTGCAAACGGCTAAATCGACTATTTTCTGTGATAACGACTGAATCAGCATTTAAAGGAGCAACACAAGGGTTATTTAACTCGTCGATAATGCTTAAAATTTCACGCACAGTTTGCAGCCAAAGCAACTGAAGATATTCGGGTTAAGCACTTTCTCTCTCTTACCTTGAGTCTCAGCTTTCCACTGGGCCTCCCAAATGTGTTATCGAATGGCAAAAACACCAGCGCGCCAAGTAATAGGACAGTCCTGCTCGCCATTTTCTCGATAGCCTGAAGTCTTCACTTCACAGCATCTATAACAATAGTGGTTTGTGTTTTGCTGTAAGTCGAGAATGGAAAGTCGAGATCTGTTCGTTACCTGATGACGGAAATGTTCTTGAAATTTAATTTGTAAAGATCAGAATGGAAAGGATGCTTGGATGTGACCTGGGATATCAACAGTAATGTTTCATGAATAATGTATTTCTGGAAATATATCAGTCCTCTCCGCTACTGCTTGACATTTCAAGATTTGTAATAACCAAAACACGTTGAGTGGTTTTCTACTAAGGATCAAAATGTTCTGAAATATGGTTCCAAGTTAAACAAGAGTAACAGAGTCCGCTCCATGTCCCAGTGCATCCATTCCTGCACATTGTAAACAGATTAAGTGATACTTGCACATAAGACAAAGTACCCTTTGTTTTTAGGATGAACTTCAACATGGCTGTGTCACGAACATTCCTTCGCCTCTTAGTATTCTTTTTGTTCCTTTTCCTGTGTGTCTGTGGTGTTCCAAAAGAAAGAGTTCGACTGAAGGTAAGTCAAGCTTAATTTTGCTAACATATGCTGACCCGAATGAAGATATATTTCCCGGCCTGCGTATGAGAAGCAAGGCCACAATCAACCCCAGAGGGCGGCCTACTTCAGACCAAAACGTTACCTGTCGTAAGTTTGAGAAACAGGGTAGAATGTTCTCGCATCTGAAATTGCTAAGTCAATACACACCGATATACAGGCTATAAGGCTTACTCAGGGGTGGCGAATGTTCTTTTGAAAGATAAACACCCCGCTAAACATGGCGATTCCGGGAGACTAATTCTCGGCCTGGGGCCCGTTTCTCGAAACTCCCGAACACTTTTCGGGCCTTAAAAGCCATTTCTAAAACTGCGATCCATTTATTCTAAAAGGCTGGTCTTCTACTATGATTTCAAGATAGGAAAGGACAACTTTGTTGCAAAATTTCATGCCTGGAAACGTCTTCGTTTTCACGATACGAAGGAAATTATGGCACCCGAAATAGGCCCGAAAAGTTTCGGGGGTTTTGAGAAACGCACGCCTGACCCGAATCATGCAGGTTTGTAAAACAATGTAGACAAAGAAATGGCTCCAAGAAAAACTCGCGGCTACGAGACCTCCGAAATATGGCTACGATATGTCTAGAGGTGGTAAGATGTACACCGGGCGATGCTCTTCTGTGCAGTCGTTCTTTGTGTCGTCTATCAAAAGGGACCTTGCGTGACGAAGTATTGGCGGCTTCCCAATTGGGTCCACTTGAATCAGCAAATGGGAATGTGAGCTCTTAGGCACAGACACTGGCAGTTGGTTATTTGATCTAGTCAGAAGAGCACTGTTATGAATATAATTTTCTCATAATTTCTTTAGTTTTCTTCAAATTATAGTAGCTTGCACGTACTTTGTTAGGGCTTGAAAAAGTGACCCCTTTGAACTCTAACTGAAGAGGTCCGGTTCGCCTCGGTAGCCAAATTTATCATCGTTTGGACTTTTAGGTTTGAAACCTTTTGACTTTTAAAAAAATATACTTTTTTATATTGTTAACAATTTTCCGTACCACGTGTTTTCTAAAAAAAGAACTATCCTCTTGTTCATAGCGCGCACTTACTGACAATGACATCATACTCGGCCTCAAAATGTACGAGTCCCAAATGTCCCGTATGCAAACCAAAATCGCCAGTCAGTTAAGAGTGATCAATAAGCAAAAGAGAAGGATTGAAGATATCAAGTATTATCTGAAGCAAAAAGGGGATGACTACGAACGGGAAGACCTCCAAGGAGAGATTTCCTTCCAAACTGATAAAGTCATCAAAGAGATGCAGTTTGAGTCACTGAAAAGCCTGGTGCGTGAAACAGATCGTCATGCGAAGGAACAGGAGGTGAGTGGCAGGTGTCATTAAAAGTGTGCGTATTTTGTTCGTTTGTTGACTGTTTGTTGCTTTGCTTTTTGTGAGAACCTTGTCTTTCAAACAAGTGAATGAAAGGATGATGCTAAACGGTAACTTGGTGTGGTACTTACTGTACTAACGGTTTCTGAGGTTTTGAGTCTTTCTCAGTGAAGTGTGAAGATTCAAATGCTAAGCGGTACGTTTCTGTACTGATTTTTTCTGTCATTTTCGTAAGTTTAGGTTGTTGTATATTTCTCAATATTTGAAAAATAAACCCGAGGGCTTTTGCTGAACTAAAAAAAAAAAAAAAAAGGAGTAACGAGCAGTGATTTCGTTATGCTCTTACAGCTTATTCTGCCCACGTTCGGAATGTCTACCAGTATTTTCAGTTGGTTTGAAAATCGCAAGATGATTAAAAAGCAAAACAAACAGAACAAAAGCGAGACACAGATTAACGCGCAGGGTTGCGCACGCAGATAGTCGCGGAAACTTGACGAGGCCGAAGACGAGGACGAGAACGAGAACGATGGCTGCCATGAAGACGACGACGAAACAACGACAATGACGATGACGATGACAATGATGATGACGATGTCAATTCTGATGATGAGCAAACTCCAGCGCCACTACATTCCATGACTCTCATTTCGGCAAACGTCAACCAAATCCTTACATTCAACTCAGTACCTTTCTTTGTTGACAGGGTCTCCTAAAAACACTCAAGGAGGAAAATAAAATCATGGGTGATGTTAAACAGCGAGTGTTGGACAATCGACTGATCTGCCGCGAAACGGAAACAGAGTGGTCCGGCAAGGCAACCGCAATGATCAAAGAACTCACCAGCCATTACATTAATTGCAAACCTAACGAACTTCTACAGAGATTTTATATGGAAAGGAAGGTTGGAACGCTTGATTCCAAAATGAGATATAAATATAGATGTTGCCGACTGAACATGAAGGACAACTGGGAGTCCCCTACTGGTGATTTGTAAAGCCCTTCCTGTGTTAAGTCATGTGAAGGCATTTAGAGTAATAATTAATTTCCCCATTTTGAAACACCGAGATTCAGACGGTGTTCGACATAAATAATTCTTTGCTGGGAGTGTTTATTACTGTTTCTTGAGTCATGGACTGCCGGGTTGCCAGTAGACTTGTAGCAGTCCATCCCTTTATGGATAGTTTACCTAGCGCGCGAGAAATGCTCTTCAGAGGCATCTCTCGCTTGCCGCCGGCACATAGAGCGCACGACCACGTGGAACCTCTGGCTTTGGGATACCAGAAATTCGTTTGTTTTTGGAGGTATTAAAGTGTGCAAGTTGTTGTCAATTCCTGATCGAGTAACTTGTCTCGATTTTTCGGGTTTTTCTTATTGTAATGCATTAAATATTCGTTTTCTTCATTGGAGACTTTAAAGTGCTGCTGTGGTCAGATTTTTCCCTCTTGATTTTTTAGGTTTATCACATAGAATTCCAGGAAATGAAGATTTAAAACGCCGTTTACCGTTTTCAAATATCTTCATTGGTTCCGGAGATATTTGAGTTGGAAAAATGTTTAAAATATGCACATGAGAGGACTAATGACATCATAAACTTAACCCAAAATTTACATCAAGTATATAAATGGAGCTATCTCAGTCAATTTGAAGCAGAGACCATTGAAACTTGGCAGGCTAGCTAATAGTTCTACAGGTAACACACCTACAGCTATAAAAAATCCGGTTCCCATGACAACTCACTCTTCTCCAGTCCCTCCAACCTAATTTCAAAATTTTAGTGATTTTCAGCGTGAAAAAAAAAATAATAATAATAAGGCCACGAACTCGACCTAACATATTTATATACTTGCTGGATCACGCAAATGAGGCACTTTTGGCAAATATCAAAATAGAACGACAAAGGTGGCCAGCAAAGTCATTAATATCAGGGAAGTCTGAACCCAGTATGTTGTCGTGGTAACAAAACTTGTAAGCTCATATTGTGGAGCACATCTGGTAGAACCTCACTGCAAAAAATCAAGCATGTCTGTTGAGTTTATGACGTCATCACTTGGCTAATTTGCATATTTTAATAATTTGCATATCTCTTGAACAAAAAGAGATATTTTAATATAGTAAACAGCATTCTTCTCCTCATACAGACTACTTGTTTGTGTTTTAAAATGGCTTAGAAAGGAAAGATGCAAATTTCGTCATAGTAGCACTTAAACCTTTCTTGTCAGGCCGTTTAATGTATTGGCCCATATGGACCAGTACATTCTACAGATGCATGGTTACTCATTAAGAATTGGAAAGTTGAAATGAGGCATTGATACTTTGAAATGGTTAGTGCTTTGAATTTTAACACCCCATAAATGCGCTACCATGGCCGATTTCCATTGAACATGACTGTTTGGTTCCCTACAAAACCCAAACTGTCCGAAGTGAACGCCCTCAGACAACACCAAAATATACGATTTTTGTCTTTAAGTTTCCGATACAAAAACTCCTCCTGGTGCCCAAAAATGACATTTGCAGTAAAGTTCAGCTCCAGCACTTTAATTCTCTGCCACATTTTTCTGCTCACTTGTTTAGCACGCCGAGGAAAAGCTGTTGAAGAAGAGCTATTCCCACTCATCCGAAAGGTTCGTCGTCACGAGCGAAATGAATTCTGGGTAATTCCTTGATAACGGCGACATGGAAGTCCGCCAATTTCTGTTTCATAGAGCCACCCAGTCCTGCTGGCGAAATATTGTACTGATTGCATCATTTAGAAGTCAAAACATGCCATGCTAGGTCCTGGAATCCATCCTCAGAAAGGCCAGAAAGACAACCTCACTCTTCAACCGTCATGACTCGGCGACACACTCGTGGCGGCTAAATCGCTGTGAAATTGTTTTTCACCTCTGGTTTCTTTCAGAGGATTGCCTCTACCCCCAAACCAGCTTGATGATGCCAGGCTAGGGGCTTCTGAAGCGGAAAATGGCTCGAAAAAACACTTATAAGTCGCATACTTACCAAATTTCACGCCGAGTGCTCGCTTGAAAACAAGCAACAGCTAGCGTGACCAGCGTGACAAAAACAAGAGAGCCTTCAGTGCTCAAGATCAGCGAAAATCACCAAGGTAACGCCAAATAAGGAATCACCAGATCGTCTCGATCGCTGACACTCAGAAAATTTCAGAGATGGCTCAAGAAAACTTTGACAAGAAAGAGTTAAGGCATCAGAAAAAAGGGGCAAAGAAAAATGTCCACTCAGACAAATGAAAAATCTAAAACTGCAATCCGAAGTCAACTGAATTGCTTGTTTTTTGCAGATGGCTAGGACTCCACTAAAATAAAAGGACGGAAAAGTTATTTAATTCTGGATAAAATTGCTACAAATAAATTCAGGATGTTTCCAGCATAAAATAGAGTTATGTTTATAAATAACTTTAAACCAATCATGAAATGTCTTGATAAGCTGTGGGTTGATAATGTACATTAGTGATAAATTTGTGATCAATTACTTAAGTCATGTTTTTGTAATTTGTTCAGTTTTGGGTATTTGATAGGTTTATTTAGGTTCAAAGATTGATAAAGATTAAAATAGTTTAGAATTCAACGTCTGGTGTATTCATCAAAGCCGGACAGAAACGAATGCGTCTTCTTGCTTTGTCTAAGTTTCAGTTAAACCAAGAAGGTCTCAAAAAATTACAGGGCATGAAAGTAATAAACACAGGCCGGTTAGCCTATGATTAGCCTTTGAGCAATGGATCCCACCTGAGAGCTCGCTCACAGGTGAGCGCGATCCATGTGTTTGGTTCTGCCCCTAACAAAGTGCCTTTTTCCGTTAGTGGAATTAATATTAATGAAACATGGGCAATTTTCCAGTTGGTGGCTTTCGATAAATTAAGTTGTTTGTCCACTGAAAGACATTTGAATACTTAAAAGTGTACAAGAGGCAGGTATTTCGAACGGTTCTTTGTCGCTTATACGAATAATACCAGATTAATAACGGCGAAACCGTAAGGCAGTGTTTTGACTTGTCATCGTTAACGGATTAACTATCTTGAAAGAAGATAGAAAGTTCACCGCACAGTTTATGCTCTGACTGGTTTGTATTTTCGTTGCTTTACGGTGTACGACAAAAGCTTTCAGAGTTGCTACTATTTTTTTTATTTTCATGATGAGTAAATTTATTGCATCCTGTCTTTTAAGTGACATGTATTTCGGAACACATCCTGTAACGTCATCAACCTAAGCTGATTTGAATTTACCTGAGACAGTGGGAAGGAATTAATCCATTGTTTTTGTCAGTTCTTTAGTCCTCGCTTTGCAGGTTGCTGGGAAAACACACTTCTTTACGCTAAACCTTTATGTGTTGGCAAGTCTGACCAGATAAGAAGTCGACAGTGATTTTAAAATCCTGGAACTCACTGACAGTAAGGTAAAGGTAAATGGCATTACAATC
Source organism: Galaxea fascicularis (assembly GCA_948470475.1). Lineage (NCBI taxonomy): Eukaryota > Metazoa > Cnidaria > Anthozoa > Scleractinia > Euphylliidae > Galaxea > Galaxea fascicularis. Next base: position 22,710,957 of record OX419342.1, on the reverse strand, counting down.
TATGAACTGGAATCCTGCTGTTATTTTGAATGTTCGATTCAGTATATTTTTTCGATTTTTTAGTCACTGATCGAATCAAGCCCCATCAAAATCGCCAAATATCACGTTGAAACGGCTCGATAACCACGGCACAAAGAACAAATATGCCACTTTGATTTGAGAGTTGAGTGACGAAGTGGGATAGATTGTAGAATGGATTTTATCTGGGGAAGGAAGAAATGCGACGTTTTAGCCCTTTCACTCCCAAGATCTGATCAGCTATTCTCCCTACTCCTTGCCATACATTTCCTTGTAAATTACTGAAGAGAATCTGGTGTTATATGAAGATAACACCTTCAAACTGATAAATTTGTATGTTCTTATCACCTGTTTGCTTTATAACGTATTGAAATTGTGAGAAGACGTTACGTGTTAATCACTCCAGCGAATTGAGGGTTAATTAAGTCATGTGCGATGTTATTCCAAATGATTTGAATGATTTTTTGCCCAGTTTTCCTTGCGTTTCAATTTTCACGCATTGTTAAAAAATCGAGCAAGGAATAAAGAAAGGGAAAGAAGTAGCCGAGGTATTCCCTTGTCGCTAGCCATAACATCAATTTTAAGTGGGGATGTTTTTTTATTTACTATAGGACTACCTCTTTTCTACTGTAACTGATATAAATCTTTATGGATAAGAATCTTTGAAATTAGGTAGTCTTTCCATAGTAGAGAATATTTACTGAACTGGGGAGAATTTACGTGCCAGTTTTGAGTGTTTTTGCATTCAGTCAACTCTTTACCAACTGGTATCATGAATATTAGTTGCTTATTCCTTAAGATGTGGCCGTGTAGGAGTCAGAAATCCATTTGAACAATACCAATAATGTAAACGTCCTTTTAATAGTTATACTTATGATTTGCATATGGTGCAAAATATAGTTTATAGATTAGACAAAAATTCCGTTTCCTGGTATTTCTAACTTAAGTTGCAATCAGAATTCTGATGTGGTAAGTAATCCAGCTTCTTCAAGTGTAATGTCAATTATCAGTGACATTTATCATTTTTGTCCATTTTTTTTCATTGTTTGTCACACACTCACCCAAACGCAAACTAAGCCTTGCGCGCAATCATGATCACTAAACTGCTCCTGTTAATACTATATACTGTACGGATCATTCTTCAGCTTGACTTTTAAGTTGCGTTTCAGTTTTCTCCTTTCAGTTTGTTCTACTTTTTCCTTTTTTCTACGTTTATGCGAGAGCTTACCTTATTTATTTATTTATTTATTTATTGAATTGTAGTGTAATTATACACTTTCCATCGTAGTGCAATTGTATATCTTTGAACGGTGGTCTATATTGTATGGGGTCTTAGACCCTTTTATAGCCATTCCTTGGCACTGTACTCATTAAAGTGCCTATGAAGCGAGAATTGTTTTTAGGTAGTTATAGAATTTGCCCTTTGAACTGAAAGAAAGCGAAAACTCTGTCAACCACTGTGCTAAATGTTACTGTACATGGGAACAAAGAGAGCTAAGACTAACATCAAACAGAAGTACTCCCCACCCGTCACCTCCTACAATTGTTTTGTTGCTCTGCCTTTGTTCAGTGATAGTTTCCATACTGTTCGGGTATGCTTCGTGAGACTGCTTTAGCTTGATATGCGCTAACCTACGCAGCAAGCGCTTCCGTGGGGTTTTCAGCGCTCGAAATATTCGATGCGTGAATATTAAATGCCGGGAACGATGACAAAAGAAAGACCCAATCTCATACTTGTTTTGCTCTGGCCCCATAACCCGTGCATCAAAAAAAAAAAAAAAAAAAAAAAAAGAAAAAAGAAAAAGAAAAAGAAACACAGAACACTTGCTACGCAGACTATAAATGCACTAATTTTGTATGTTTGCTTTCGTGTTTGTATTACAGACAAACTTGACTTGTGTAAGCTCAGTTCAACTATCGCATCTGATAAGAAAACAAGTTTTTCTTCATTTTTATGCAAAAGCCTTGGCAATTGGAACCCAATTAGATTGACGTTAACGGATTTTGATATCATAACATAAAAGAAATCAAATTGTAAATAGGTTTCTGAAAATCAAAATATTTTCGCTATTTGCCAAAGGCACTTTTCTGACGCCCTTCTGTAACTTGGCTTAAATTGTTCTAAATATAGCAAAATCCCCACTTTAGTATCAAAAAGCGCTGGGAAAGAAATAGCAACAGTTCAAGTCACCGGAATGGCAACAAAGTAAGTACCTGGAAGCTTTACAGTGTATTTGAAGAGTGGCTTTCTATTTGGAGTTTCAAATGGAGAATTTTTCTCTTCTTGATCTGATTGTCCTCTTAAATAATTCAAGACGTCTTTTCCTTAAAACGTTGCTTATTACATTTGCATGACGCTGCATGAGACTCGCCTAGTATTTTTTAAGAGACCCTCTATGTCATGGCACGTTTTTAAGTTTGACTCCGAAACGGCAAATTATAAAACGGTGAGTGGTATTGGTCTACAGGATTACCGGTTTCAATTCGATTTACTTAAATTAACGGCTATAGTCAGTTGAAGGATGCATAGCTAATTGTTGCTTATCAGTTCGGACTTCAATTAATTTTTCATTGGCAAGCTTTGACGAATTATTGCTAGACTTTGACAGAATAAGAGACGAATTACAAAAACAAGCATATAACAGGGCATAAAATTCGGATTTAATACCTGCATACCCAGTAAAGACATCAAACCGTATACAGCCAGCTGTCGAGTTCTGAAACGTCTTGAAACTGCTGGCGGCCGGACCAGTGGCTATGAGGTGGCTAAATTGACCGGTGTAGGCTCTCGATAACTCCAGTTGTTGCGAGTATAAGGGAGAACGAGAAACTTCTTCGGCAGCATAAAACCGTTGGTGATGACCCTAATTATTCAATAATTTCTGACAAGCTCGTTTTGTTATTGGCAGGTATTAAATTCTGTTGAAGAAGTTTATGGCCAGAGGGAAACTTCATTTAAATATACGTAAGTAAAAGGTGCATTTATCTTATGTAAAATACAGGCCATATTACGGTGTGTTTAGCGATTGTGGCGCCTGATACGGAATATTGAAGACATCGTTCTTATTATCAGGTAATTCAGTGGGGAGTCGCGGTATTGCATTTTTTGTTCTTTTTTTCATGTAAGACGCGGTTTGCTTATGGCACTATTGTAAAGGCCGATGCAGATTGACGAATTTGCTTACGACATTTGCATGCGATTAGGGCCCGTTTCAAACGTCGTGCTGCTGCCGTGTCCACTGAATTCAATTGATCAACTGAATTAAATTCGACAGTAGTACGACGTTTGAAACCCAGTCGTGCTACTGCTGTGTCTAACTGAATTCATAAATTCTAAGTACATTTTAAAGTCAGCAAAACCGGTTTTTTAGGTTTACTTCGTATAACTGCTGGTCAGTGTTTTGTTTACGGCAACAGCTCTTAATTCGACGTCTGAAACCAAGTCGTGCTGGAGTCGTGCTACAGTCGAGCCAGCTAAGCACGGCAGTAGCATGACGTTTGAAACGGGCCTGGCTCACAGCACCATTGCAACTCAATCGACTCGCGCCGTCCAAAATCAGACCCACGACATCGTCACAGATGTATTCGCCGCATTTCTTGATCACTCAGGAGGAACTTGAAAACGATTAATTTGGAATGAGATGATAGGGCTTATTTCAAATAAAATATTCGAAAGAGACTATCCCAAATATACAATTATGATGTTAAATTTAAAAGCTTTGAAATAGCAGGGAAGTGTCTTAAGGTAGATATTCCGTGAGTAATAGCGCTGAAGGCAAGCGCAGAGCACCATGGGTAAGAAATTTTGGTTGTGACGTCGTCTTAGATCCACCCGTTCATATACGCCAATGTGAAATGTGACACTCGAGATATGACTCCCGTATTTTTGGCGGAGAGTCGCACGTTGTTTGAAAATTATAATTACAAAGTGAAGAAGACAAGAGAGTAAGCTTACGATTTTCTTACGATATCTACATTTCATATTAAAAGCTTAAGTTGGTCATTGAAGGCAGAAACTCAAATTCGAGGGGTAAAGAACTCTATCAAAAGTGCATCATGTGTATGCCATTGCTTCAAAATCTGACAGAAAGTTGTCAAAAAAATGTCCAAAAAAAAAAACATGACTCCGCACTGTAAACAACGACATATATAGAGTTCTAAAGTGTGACGTCACAAAAAATTAAATTTGGGAAATTATGGGATTGGACGTCATTTTCGAATGGAGTATTCTTAAAAAAGGGTCCTTGCCAAAAATTAGCTCTTAATTGTAATTCCCAGACGAAATATAAAGGATTGAAATTTGATACTGCCCCATATAAATCTCTCTAATTTTGAGTCAGTTCTAAACTGACTGAACTGAAGGAACAGAAACAAATTTTGAAGGGTTTGTATGGGATGCCATCAAACTTTGATCCTTTATATCTCTACTGGGAATTGCTATTCGGAGCTAATTTTTGGGATGAGGGCGTCTTTCAGGATGTTCTATAAGAATATGGCATCATATTCCATAATTTTAAAATTTTTATTTTTGTGACGTCATCACTTTAGAACTCTATGGCGGCGGCGTTTCGCCGTGTAACTGTTCATTAATTTATGAGTTTTCGGTTTGACTGAACCTGGTAAGAATCAACGTTTGGATGTTATGAAAAGTAAAAAGGATTGGCTGCATGGCTTTGCTAATTTTGTAGCGGATGGGTCTGCGAAAGAAAAGCTTGTATGTTTTGGAAAGGTTATGGGGTGTAACTGGATGATTTTCAACTGAAAAAACTCCCGCTGTGGACGTGGGAAGTGCTTTGCGTTTGTAGTGATTGCACTGACTGGTCGGCTCTGTCAGGTTAGTATACTCTTCTTTCTCTTTTATGTCAAAATTAGCAATTAGCAATTTGTCTAGTTTGCTAGGAAATATTTTTGTAACTTGTCTTATTTCTAAACCGTTTCCAACGTTAACTTCGAAGAAATGTTCGAAGAAGAAAGCCGGTCACGATTTCAGAGCTGTAAATGATTACCGCTCTGAAATCGGAACAGGCCAGAGGTCGTTGGTCTCTCGGGACGAGAATGTATTTACTCGATTAATATTTAATTTTTCGCGGTATGTTCAAAATGGCCAGTGTCTCGTCAGCTGTCTCACGGTTTTGGTTGGAAAATGGGCTTGCGCTTAGCACTGGCTTGCTTTATGTCTACAAAATTTCAATTCACTGTCACTTCGTGATTCGCGGAGTCCAAAATAGAGATGCATCTTGAGATATGCCTCTTCGATATTAGGGGAATTCTTTTGTGTTTCCGTACTCAAGATAGACAACTGGGACTGTAGACTGCTCGTCTGGTGCTGCCATGCTGTCCTTTGAAGCAGTGAATCATGTGTCAATTCTACGTTCTTGCCCATTTATGCCATTATTGTACCGCAGCTAGGAATATTTTAACTTTCCGTTGCGGCGCCTATTTGGGGGTGTTCAGAGTTCATAGTTCAACGGGGAAAGGCGTGAAGCACCAACCCAGACGCCAGTGCAATACGTCGTGTCAAGCCCTGAGCCCTGAAGCCCGCAACCTCCCACACGGGAGTCCGTTAATCTACCAACTGAGCTAACCGGCTGGCGCTTAGTAATCGAATAAATACGAATCTTCAGAAGATAATGTAAAATATCAGCGTCTCATTCGTAATGAAGTCTTTGCCAAACGTCTTTCCTCTGAGTCAGAGACAGAATCCAAGTTATCAAGGTTGTCATCTTAGAATATCCCTCACGGGACTCACTGTGTTTAACGGTCTTTGTCAAGACATGAACCAGCCACAAGCTTTTAAGCTTGTGGCTGGTTTTTCACTGCTGCTTGTTAAAACAAGCAGCAGTGAAAAAATATCAAACCGTGGTAGCTCGAGGATGCAATATTTAAGCTGCCTCAAGCCACACCAAGCCACATCATTACAAAAGATGTCTGATGACAAGACGCCGTCCATATGGTACCTTGGAAAGAACAGAATCACCTCAGAATAGCAAATTAGTGCATCCTTGCTGAGAACTGAATTTCATTTGCTACCAAGTTCCCAGATAACTTTTACCGGAATATCTATAGATGCTAGATGTGTTAGAGCCATTTACTGTTGAATTTCGCACCAGGCAATTTAATGTTTTACTTCATGGACCAGTTTTCCATGATACAAGCACTCCGTGGAAAAGGCCTCCTCCCTAGCAGTCGGCAAAATACTGCTTGTTCTTCGCAGAATCAACACCATTTGCGATGGGTTTCTATTTATTACACTGAAGCACCAAATCTAAAATCACCGGTAAGAGAGACAAAGAAAAACATATAAAGAGGACGTGATTGGGCAGAATCCATTCTAGAAATACCAAGTTTTCCGCTACGGGATCGAGAACTGAGACCATCAGGCTACCAGCAGTTTACAGAGAGGAGGATACCGGTTAAATGAAGATGTTACTTACCTGACTTACGGACAAGAATTACAGTTGGAAAACTCTCGCTAAGAGCGACAACTCCTTGCCAAAAGTAAACACGATTTTTAACAGCTCCAACATTCGAAATGCCAGCAATATGTTGTCCCTCACAGCAATTCTCGTTGTTGATTAAAAAATCGCAGACTTAAAAGGCTAATTGCAGTAAAAAAAAAACTTCGTCTTTATTCAATGTTTATTGACAAATGTTTTTCTAAAACCGATTTGTTTGTCTGTTGCCAATCTGATGTTATCATAAACCGCAGTGATGTAAAAAACAATACCGCCCACGACTTGTAGTCAAGGTTTGTAGTTTGCAATATTTGTGGTTGATCGAAGTCAAGAATAAAACGATTCTCCACCATTTGCAGTTTATCACCTGAGTTGATTCATGGCTTATCGTGCCGCAGTCACTTTTCGTAACGAAAAGTTAAAAGTCATTTTCGCTTAATGTTTTTCGGTGCTATTGTACAAAGGACACAGACGGCAGTTTTCTATCGTCTTTACTCATATAGATCACAAAAATGACGCCATAATGATAGTCAAAACAAGGCAACAAAGTACTGTTCTTCTTTTTTGGGTGGTGTCGAAGAGTACCCACTTTGGGGTTTTACCATTTTGTTTTAATTGTTGTGGAATATTTCGGTTCGTTGAGGTTAAAATGTCAACGATACATGTTAGAAAATTTGTGACTTAGCCCGAAAGCACATACAGTAACCGGTTGTGATGTTGGATTTAAAAATGAGTCACTGGGACTGTTAATCTATAGTTTAGAGATTTACACCATTTCTATTGAAATGTAATCGGATGTAATTAAACTTTGATGAAGCAAAATCATTTATGCTCATAGATGTAGTCCCTTAATCCAACGTGGAAAAGGACGATGATAAATCGAAAATGTATGCGTTAGCACATGTTTGAATGGTGGCTGTGGCTCTGCAGCAAAACAGTAAAAACTATAATCACAATACAGAAGTCCTTACTAGAGTCCTGGCTCGAGTCCTGACACTAATTTTATTTTATCGGTAAATGCCATACAATAAGGAAAGAACTGTGGAGCTCCGCTTTTAGGCATGCCTAAATATATATATTAGGGCATATATTTCGGTCTCAAATTCTCGCGTGTTTCGGTCTCGGATTTTCTCGATGTCTCGGAGAGTCTCGGATTTTACCGCTCGCACCCCTGGTAATGGTGTAAAATTAAACAAGACCTTGAGCTTTTTCATGGAATGCTGTTTTGTTTTCTGGGCAAATTTCTTCTTCACTTATATCTAATATCTATAAGTAAATGCATTCAATCGATATCGGACCATCTTTGTTACCACTAAAACCTTTATTCCAGGTAATATTACAATGGATAAAAAAACACAATAAGTCTATTCAATGGCCTGCTATGGACCCATTAGCGGCTTGCTGCTTACATGGTCTTCACTTCGTTCAAAGGGTGACTGAAGTGAAAGAAGCAAACCATTCAAGGCTCTTTCAGTTCTATTGCGACGTCCTTAGCAGCAGTGGTTCAACGTTTCAACAGCTCCTTTTGACAAGTGCGCTAAGTCTAAACCTCAGCTTTTTGGAATTTTAGCTGTCGCAATGGTTTGTTGATATAGGGATTAAGGAAGCTGGGACGACGATTCTTTAAATTTTCATTCCTGCATTTCCGTCGATTGGGTCATAGTGGAAAAAACACTCTTTAGCACAACATTGCGGTGTCATTCACGCGCCCAGCACTTCGGCGCCAGGAACAGTCGTCTTTTGGATAAATCTTCTGCACATATCTCCTGTTATATGTCTTGTTGGTCGTTGCTATGTTGAGCCATTCAGACCTAAACTGGATGCGCAAATAGTTCATCTTCCCATCTGTCAAGATGTATGGAAAATATGAGAGTTAGATGACTATAGTGGATATTTGTGCTCGGCGAGTTTTCGGTCAGGTGTTTATAAACGATGACGGATAAAGCAAACGTGTTCTAAGAGTCTATTTTTTAAAGGAAACTAGCTGCATCTCTTAATCTTAAGTTTGGAAAGCGACCCGCTTGAATGCTTGAGTACCAAATTATGGAACACGATTCACCACTGAACATGAAATTGAGCGCCACTGAACGCTCTGTTGGATATCTTGTCAGCGGCTTCTCCTTGGCATTTTTAGAACAGGTAGAGACTGATAACAACACTCGTGCTTCTCATCTCTTTGAGGATCTGGGTTTTTTTTTCGCTTTTTTTAAAATTATCATTATTGCTGTAGTACCAGGTGTGTTTGAAATCATGGTTGCGCGCAGTGAGTAAGTGACGAGGAATTTCCTGTGGTTGTGTATGTAACAATGCTAGAATTTTTCCTTCCACTATCTCTTCGATGAGCTGGAAACATTCGATTTATTTACCAGCGTTGTTTAATTCCTTCCGTTAAAACCATTAGAAGGACATATTCAGGAAAGAAATCAAGGAGCCACTGTTTTACTTTGAGGGCATAATTCGCTCGGCGACGTTCCTCCTAGTCCAAGAATGTCTGGGTGAAACCAGTTTCGAACGGACGAACATTGCCGTCCATTATGCGCTTTATATTTTAATTCAGTTGTTGATTATCTCTCTTTGACTTACAGATTGGAAACGTTTTAGACTCTGTTCAGGAATCTAAAGCAGAAAAACGAAGCTTTCTTCAAAAGAACTTAGCTTCCCTTCGAAAAGAGAAGGATAAGTGGAAAAGCTTCATGGAAGAGGACGAATTGAACAAAGAGAAGGTTCTCCAGGTGGAAGCAGCATGGGAGAAAAGGTAATCGTACTCAGTGGCTAGTAATTCAGTTCCAAACACCAACTATATTTGTCCGATATTTATCAATCATCGATGTAGTCATCGGAGTATTGTTTAGCGATCCATTATTTTAATCCGATAAAACAAACCCGCAGAAATATAAGATGGGCTCTCTTGTTCAAGTGGAGGTGTTTTGGAGTGAATTTCATGACTGAGAAAAAAACAAAAGCAATGGACCCGGCTGTCGATGTTATTTTTTTCTCCAGAAGTTATCAAATCGACAACATGCTGTGAACAAAATGAGGCAATTCTTATTTTCCCAACTACATAGAATCCAGCCCGCGGGAAGAGACGAATAATCCAATTTAGGTTGAAGCTGTCATCGATATCAACAGCACATATACATAACATTGCCAAGAGGAATGACAAAACCGATATCATGCATGCACAATATACCCGTATCTTCTGCAAAATAACCAGCTCCTGATATTTGCATTCGTGTGTTCGTGTGCGAGCATATGGAACGAATACGTAAATGCCAAGTCGACCTTGGCACCCAATTACTCATCCCGTGAAGAATATCAACTTGAATTTAATCGTTTACGGCATAACGAAAGGCAAACTCGAAAGTCGACTTCTTTTCTAACATTATGATGCCCAGAAACGTGAGGATCTACGAAGTCTTTAAGAACGAAAACGTTGCATGATTTTATTCAGTCTCGCAATTGTTCAGTCTAATTTTTATGGTAGTAATTATCAGGAGAGATGTTTGTATTATTGTTAATAAGTTGCTTCTTAACAAACAATAGACTTAACATTATCACTTCGAAGGTGGACCATTCAACTGAAATACAAAAGACTGGGCTTTTGTTCGTGAAACCAAGTCAACTTAGCTGTGCCGATAACAATTTTTTTCTTCAACCACTTGTAAAAATCTCGTGAATCAGACAAGTTAAGTTTCTTCTCCTGGCTCGAAATAATTGTGGTTTTTCTGAAATGGGCGCGGACAATGTAGTCCGAACCGCCATGGAAATACTGAATAGTGTTATTTCGTCAAATTTTCGGCAAGTAAATTGATGTGGTCGCTTTTTTTATTTGCAAGCCAAATAGATTATTGCCAAACTACGTTGTCTGAGTTGTAAAAATCATGCACTTGGACGTAAGTTCGGCGTTAATTTGTAACCTTTGAGCTTTTGTTTTAAGCTACAGTCGAACCCCTATAAGCGGGCCATTTATCAAAGTTCCGATGAGGATTCTTCTATTGTTTTTTACCTTTAAAACAGCCAACCGCCATTAAGCGACGACTAACCTTTTCCTCGAGGGTGGCTTCTTAATAAGGTTGAGAATTTATGGGCTGACCGCTATGATAGTAATCTAACAGCTGGGTTTGTAATCACTTTTAGACGGACTGAAGATCGTAGATCGTTTTGCAAATGATCCATGTTAGCCGGTTGACTGTTGTGAACTGATGCTCTATATTGCGAATGCTGGGCTACGAAAAAATAAGACGGGTCTTATCAACTAGTTACTGCTCTGATTGTCCTGGCAATTAATCAGTTCTAGTAAGTGATTCTTTGGCAGTTTTAAACGAGGCACAGAAAGGAGAAAGATAGTTTAGTAAAGATAGCATCAACAGCAGAGGCATGGGCAGGGTTTATAGACTTATTAAATGCACACAAGAAGCTGCAAGAAATAAATTAATTATAAAGCACCTTTATCATTGACCTTATTGCAGCTATTCATGGCTGGAATGTTATTGCCTTAGGGGACTATTTGCTGCTTTTTTGTTACCTCCAAGAGAGATACACCCTTAGAGTTCTCGATTTCATTCGGTGATATTCAAATTATGACGATTCGTTCAAAATACAGAACGCTAAATCTACTTTTCTCAGTATTCTGTTTTCCTCTTCACGCATCCTGAATACCGCATTTCGGAGGGTCTGATGAAGCTCGTATTGGTTTAAAGTCTATACAAAGATTCCTTGCAGTCGCTCATTTATGACTAAAACACTTCAGAGGTCATTGAGAAAGACCCCTCTCTGTGTAAAAGACTAACGACCCATCAGCTAAATTGCTATAAACAATCGTTAAGTGGAATTCTTGGAGCAATACAAAGCAAAGCTCCTTTCAATTTCCAATAAACTCATGAATGCGGAAATAAAAGCCGTGTCTAGTTTCAACCAGATTACGGTTAAAGAAGATCAAAGAAGAATGATTTTAAGCCTTAGTCCATTGGGAAACAAATGGACGTCAAACTGAACTTTCTTTGTGTTTGTTTTCTAAGCAACCCTTAATTTTGCATAGTGGTCCACGTAAAGTCACGAATCAAAACAAAACAAAGCAACAGTCATAATACGAGTCTTATGAATTAAGAAAAAACAAACAAATAAAATACTGAAGATCTCTGCTGTTTTGAATTGAAGGTATTAAAGTAAATTATTCTGTTAACTTGTAAATATATTAAAGAGACAACAGACTCCACACATTGGATAGAGAACGCTTTTCAAACAATAATGAAATAATAAAATGCCTAATCAGTCTCAGTTTAAATATTCATTTAAGTTCTATAGAGTTAAGCCAATATGAGAGGTAAGTTCGGCCTTTAATCCGCGCCAAAGTTGGTGCGAGATTAAAAAATAGTTTATGGAAATCAATACCCTAGCAATTGTTTTCTTCTACCTGTCAAACAGTACTGCGCTCGTTTGCGTGTTTAGTGTCTCCTATGTGGGCCCTTGTGGGTTTATTGGTTGGTTTGGTTGGTTGGTAGTTTGTTGAAAATAGTTTGTGAATGATGCATATGAAAGAAATCATATGTGAACTGCGGATATGAAATCAAATGAAGAATGATCGTCGCAGTTGTGATCGCAATTTTTACAATTGCGTAAAGAAGCCTGAAAAACACAATTGTAAAAATTGCGATCACAACTGCGACGATCATTCTTCATTTGAAAATACTTTGGCAGCCAAATTGGGGAGTGGCAGTTGCAACAATGGTAGACAGGTAAATATTTTGCCTTTAGCGAAACACCTGAGACACACCTGATCTAAATTTTTACAGGCTTAAAACTGAAAGGTTTTAGTAATGTTAGCATTTTGCGCATACTATGTATTCAACTCTGTACTTTGTGATTTAAACTGAAGATGACATTAGATTCTGTTAAAACATGTTTTAAAAAAACGTTGTGTTGTTTTTAAAAATGTCTGATACTATCCTGACCGTTTCAGTAATGATATAGATAAAGGTTCATAAAGGTTTATTGAAATAAAATGAACAGAAATATTACATTTTAGAATGACTTGCAGGTAGCTTAGCTAATCGTTGCAGACCAGTCTATTGAAACAGAGGCAATTATATTACAGTACATGATTTAAAAAAAAAAAAACAGAAAAAACTGAAGAAAAGATAAGTGTATTTGTGCGAGATTAAACGAAAAAAAGCTTGAGATACTAAGATACAATCGTTTACACTTCTACCAATCTGTATTTTTGTCACAGATATGTCCACATCAAAGCAAACATTCAAATAAACAAAGAGAAAAAGGCGACATCAATCATTTGGTTAGAAACCTGAATCGCCTCCTCATTAATTCTTAGTTCAGCAGTCGAATGAGTTTTACAAAGATTTTTAACATTTCATCTCGCTGTTCTTCTATTTCTATTAGCGCGTCAACGCATTGCGCCTGCAATATGTCCTGTCGCTTAGCAACACAACAGGTAATGACTGCGGGCTCAGACAATTTTGAGCACTAGATTACGGGCGAAAGAGGTACGTGTTTCCACAGTTCCCCTTAGCATGACGACGACGTTTCATTAGATCGTTGTACAGCTGCTCATATTCTCATTTCGTTATGAACTCTACCTCATTTCCAAACAATATTGATGGCGGTTGCACTGCCTGGATTCTGCAATTATTAAGGTGTGTGTTTAAATTTTTACAATTGGCAGGCTTTGCAAGGTTGCAAGTCTTGTGGGCGTCTCTTCCTTGTATAAAATGGGCATTCTTCCCTGAATATTAAGTTCACCTCATGTTGTTGTTCATCAAGGGATATACTGACGGACTTTGAATCCGCGATATGTAGCTTTAGGTACTGTGTACATGGGGGAGTCATTCTTTTTATATGATCAGTTTGAAAGTGGTAAGACCAGAAATACGTTGAATAAGGAAAGTGTAAAGAAACACTAAACTTCGCTCTTTTTCATTTTACTTGTGTCTTCGATGCTACCGACGTCTTCCGTTTCCTACTTTTCAATTGCTAATGAACTCATTCTTGTATTTACAACAGAAGATACACAAACACGCGAGAATATAGAACTCTAATAATATGCAACACAGCTAAGTGTTTGCAGTGTGGCTGATATGTTCGGCATGCATCGTCACGCCGTATGTTTGCGGCCGATCTAGAAATGACCAGGACAGAAATCAGAAATTGTCACCGGCTCTATTTGCATTTGCTCGGCATTAAACTTCTGATCATCGAGCAGTTGTTCCCAAATGAGGTCGTTATTCAACATTTGTAGATTTAGTTTCACCAACGGAAGCTTCAGATTCTGCAATATAAGCATGGAAATTTCCACTAATTAATTTTCATAGCAGTTGCAGACTATGTTAACATTACCACTATATTCTGATGAACTTAAAGTAGTGCTTATTTCTCTCCGTCCTTGCAAGGAAGTTGGCTTAATATATGAAACATTAATTTGAAATCTTTTAATCGAACGAGTATCAACTGGAAAACTGGTACCAAAGAAAACATTAAATAAAAGACGATTTCTAAAACAATTTTAAAAAATTGTACTGAAAAGATTCCTATTTCGGAAATCTGATCATCATGCATGTTCAAAGCAACTTTGATATATCATTATTCGAAACGATTTATGTAATCAACTTAATTGCCGGCTTCTACTCATCTTCTTTCACTAAAATGATCGAAATTAAAGCAAACACATTTTAGAGCTTATTCTTTCTGAAAGCATGTTAAAATTTTAACTCGTCACAAGAACATCCTGATTCTGTCTTTGAGACTATCTGTACTGTTCATGAATACAGTGAATTTATACCGGGTAATAAAGCTCTCAGTGATACGGAATCACTCTGGCTTTGAATCACATTTCCACGTTTGCTACGGATAGCAGTTAGTTAATTTCTACTTTAATTTTAACAAATGGAGTAAAACCTTGAAACAGACTCCTTTACCTAATTAAAACGACAATCTTTTCCAAACCTGAGTACTTTAAGTTACGCCCAGGATAAAGACATGCGAGACTGTTAAGAACAATAATAAAGTTGACATTGTTCTTATAATCGTCTTCAAACAGTGCTTAAGAAGTGTTTTAACTTTTCTTGAGCGGCGTAATAACCAGCATTTATTTTTTGCCGTTTAGTATTCCAGAGTGCGAAAAATCGGTAAACTGCTAATTCCAGTACGCGAATCATTCATCAGAACATTGTTTCACATAGAGTTAAGTTTTGAACGACGGCATGCTTCATTAACATCGCTTAAGAAATGAGTCGAGCGGTTTAGGAGCCTTATGTGAGATCCAACTTCTGTATTCAGTTGCTATTAATATTTGCACTGTAGCCATGAAAATTGACATTTATGCCTTCAAAAACGCTGCTTTTTTGCATATTCAATTTACTCGCTTAATGATTTGTTTACGGACTTACAAAAACCTTAGCTACCGCTCACAGTATTTCATTTACCCCCTCTTAAGTTTCTTCATTAACCGCAAGTCACTAACTCAAGCGCCGATGTTTGTTCTGCACTTCTCTTTAATGGCCGCCTTCATGCAAACATGCACAGCAACACGACAGTCTGCTTTTTTCACTGCATCATACAAAGTATTGTTATAAAAAGTATATTACACCCAAAGCTAAGGAAATTTTATTGATATTTTAATACTACAACCAAGTTTGAGCCGCAACATTTGAAGATTCTAATGACGTAGTCCATGTCGGGTGTACCTCGAACCCTCGGGCGGGATTAAATCTGCGCTCATCCCAAACGCGATTTATGAATGAATCCGGCGGTCGGCTTTCTGCAAACATCTAGCCACTTTTATTTTCGTGTCACTTCACAGTCCAAGAAGAATTGTTTGCTTAAAAAATCAAAAGATTGCTCCAGAAGGGCTTTGTCGGCTTCACCTTTAGTTCTCTGTTCGGATAACCGAAGACCGCGCGGCAAAGGCAGCGCCGAGAAATCGTAACCTTGTCACGTTCAAGTGCGTGCGAAAAAAGAGGCTATAAAATGTGAACCTTGGCCTCTCTAAGTCTTCGTTCAGCGGGGCTCTTAGTTTTTCAACCGTGGTCAACGTCAGTCACATTTCTGCGAAACAAATTGTTTAATCCCTTTCCTCTTGGAGTGGAATAGGGTCAGTGTGACCCAACTAAAGGCGGAAAAATGTGGACCTTAGCCTCTCTAAGGACTCGGTACATACTCTTAGTTTGTTAATAGTGGAAAGCGTATGTGACTGAAGTATCTTCATTTTATAAATAATGACATGTAGAAACGCTAGAAAATATGGACTTCGAAAGGCAGAGGGCAGTCTGTATGGTTTCTGATCCGAGAGCTATTATTCGTGATCAGTCTGAAATCTTATCTAACACGATCTGCCAAGAGAAAAACCCATCACAGCAGCCATGTACGCAGTGCTTGCTTCTGTAACTCTAATCCATTTCATACTCAATATCGTCGTGTAAAATGTTTCAAATGGAGTGATTCTGCTGTCCAAGAGTCACCGATAGCTCGAAGTCAGACTGGCGTGCGTAAAGTCACATGTGGGTTTGACCACTGGCTCAGATTTCGTCTTCGTAGTCCTCCTTGGTTCACGCCAGATTGTATTAGAGTTTAGGTAACTGTACGGGGGTTCTGCTTGCTCGGAAATCAAAATGAAAGAGGTGTAGATATATCCTTGCTAAACCATGCATGCTGAAAACTACAAATTCAACTTCGATAACATCTCCTCTATGAAAGGCACGTTTCGTCTTCAGTCTCGTTCGAGTCGAACTGTGTTTAACCGTTGCGCAACATTGGCAAACACCATTTACCACAACTTTGTGCCATCTTACTTACAATGGACTTCAGCAATCTCTTATCATGTTCTGGTGTTTGTGACGTCATTTCGTTGTAATGATTACGTGAGTCCAAACAAATGTCCTAGAATTCCATCGTCGGGTAACTTTGCCTCAGGGCCTTGAAAAGGTAACCATAGAGTGGAAGAACTAATCCATGCAAATTATCCTGGACCTCTGATTTTGATCAGTTATCTGGCCAAGCTTACAAGTGGATATAGAACAGTGTCAAAACTTTTTACGATCAAGGTCGTCATTGTAAACATCATCATCGGCTGCAAATCACTAACAAATTTAAGGTTACACTTATACATTTAAATTACTAATCTACCTTCCACTCTCAACTAGCAGCTGTAAGACGGCACTTTTGGTTTCTTGTTGTATCACAAACAAGTAATCCTTTATATTTGCTTAACGCAAATTAGATTTCAGGGTGACCAGCCAAATGTCGTACCATCTCTTGAGCAACTTGCCGAAACATCCAAAGAACCAGCTGCTAATTCGCGGCCTCTGAGGCGCTCACACACGGATCCAACGGACTTGCTGTGGGTATTCCGCCGAAGAGCATCCTTACTCTCGGAACAAAATAATCAAAATCGTCAAATGCCGAGAAGAAAAAATGGATTCAGTGGGCCTTGCTATTCCGTAACCGACAGCTGCTACTGCAAGTCAATACCAGAGGCAAACGATGAACTTCATGACAAGGTAGGTCCATATTCGCCATACTTTGTTACCTCATGCGTTAACCCGTTCTTTCCTTGCCTAGTTTCTAGCGCGTCATAGAATGGTCTCTTTTAAAGCTTGTTGGTGTCCGAGGTCTAAAACTTAAGTAGAAACTCGTGTACACTTTTATGAACATTCAATGTCTAACAAGGTCGTGGTTCTATTGTTTCCACCATACCGTTGAATCTTGTATTTGAGATTTCGCTAGTGTGTGGGGTATTTCAAGTACTTAAACGTATCACTGAGATTGCAATAGTGTATGGCTATGTCATGAATTAATGGAGAGTATATATGACTGATTTGTTAAATAGTCAATGAGCAATCGATTATTTTGAGTGCACTCCGTTGATCTATTATTGTCGCTAGTTCAGCATAAGAGCATGGTGTCAAGACTGTATAAACAACATTCTCCTGAGACGCATTAGCATCGGGTCTTTCAAAGGACCTTTACAAATTTCGCGGCGCCTTCATACCATTGTTGGAAATGCTCAAGACGATGTCCCTTATGACTTGAGACACTAATTTACGTGCTAATTCAAAAGTGGTATGTTTGCCCCCACTATGATCAGTCAGTTTGTTTTCAAAACAACTTCTAGTTTCAACAACCCGTAACCTAAGTGATCTTCATGCAAATCAGCAGTGTGTAGAAAATTAATGCTAATCTTTCTCGGGCATTTGTTCGCGTTGTAATCAATTGGTATGTTGAATATGTGTTTGTAGTACCCATTGTTGTTTGTCTCCCAGTTTGTAAGCCGTTAATTAATCCTTCTTGAAGCAATGTGTTTCAAATAAGGAAAGACGTATTGGCCACTCAACTGGGGTTGGGCTCAATGAATAGAGTCTGTCATTCAATCACCCTTTAAACTGTAATATCAGCATGTATATTCTCCACACTATTCCCATACGTTTTCTATGGTAATGATGAGGAGAATTTGTTAAACAATCAAGACCTTTGTTCCTTGTTGATCACTTATTCCTTTATCGCACAACGTTGATCGTTTGATTAAGCAGTATTACTGTAAGGAGAAATTAAGTATTGGTCGCTCTTAAAATTATATGAAATTCCAAATAGAGTCAAACACTTAATTACTGTTAGCGGCCATCCACTGCACGATTGAAAACACCTAAAACAAGGTAGTTTTACAGCTTTATTTTCTTGTCAGGGGTCGTAGACTCGAAAAGATTGTCATTAGCGGAACGTATGCTAACCATTAAAGGATCATAAAAAGATTTCGGCTCGGGTAACATGCGATCAGGCGCGGAATGGAGAAGGAGATATACATGTATGGGGAAGGGAGGGCGTGATCGCAGGTCAGAATTTTAGTAACCTTTGGTGCAAACAAAATATCAGTAAGGAATTCAGAAGTGTTTGATGATGTTATTTGGTGTACTTATAGCACTCATAAGGCACTGATGCCGCTATTCAAATCATCTCATTAAAATATCTTGAAGCCAAACTTTAATTCAATCACCGACGATTTTCTCTTTGCCCTCAACCTCCTTATTAATATTGTTTTTTCGCCAAAAAGCTTCGCTTTGTCAGTTGTTAATGCTCAAGCCAATTAAGTAAGAGGCGAAACTGAAACACATTCGTGTTTGTGTTTCTTGTAAAGGAACGTTTCTCTACAATGAGCAGGTTTTGTGCTTTAGGAATTACTGCTATGGCCGATCACTGAAAATTCCGGCCCTGACCCACAGTAATCCTTAAAACAGTGGGTCGATTTGGAGATCAGTTTTACAGATGGTTTTGCATGTAAACGTTACTTAAGGTGCTTGAGTATAGTGAAACCCCGCCATACGACCACCTCGTTATTACGACTACTTTTTTAAGTCCACGTATTTTCTTATTTTGAATGCCTCGTTATTCCGACCCCCCCCCCCCCCCCGTAATACGACCAAGTTTTCACGAGCCCAACGGTGGTCGTATGAACGGGGTTCCACTCAGTGTAGTTGTGGAGGTGAATTCGAATCTGGCACCGACGTTAGAGTAAAACGGGAAGCGGTGCTGGTTCCACTGGCCTTGACACTGTGTGGCTTTGCTGGAGGAAAAGGAAGCATTTCGTTTAGTTTTGAAGACAAATTATTCTTTGGCTGTTTGTTTTCCCACAGGATGCACTTTGTTCCAACTGGCGATTATTAGTCTGATGTGTCTTAACAAGAACGATTATCAATCACAAACCGAGACTGTTCCCTGCAGGGGGCTGAATAAATTATACTTATTTTTATTCCCTTTTGAAATGGATATGAAGTCGACACGATTCACTTCATGTTAAAGTCATTACTAGCATAACGCGAAGTCGTACAGTGCGTAAATATATAATATCCAGACAATAATTAATTAAGCAGAGATAGTAGAACTGTCATCTCCGTCATCATGCAAGACGCCCTTTTGCTTCTATCTCGTCCGGGCATGCAGCACCCGTGGGCGTCTGAGCTTGATGATGGTTGCGTGCCGTCACGAAGACGTGAAACACTTAGCCGGTGAAACATCGAGCAAATGGTGCTGTTTAATTTATTTTCATGCCTTAATTCACTCTGCAATTGTTCCATAATTAACATTAGTGGATGCATGGTCGCTTATGGAGTGTTTTCTTTGAATATCCTTACAGACAACAGTGCAACACGGTTCGAACTGTGATAGTCACTCATCACAAGACAGTCAACGTAAAGAACCCACCTCTGATGAAAAGGCTCGTGAATCGAGCAGTGACAGTGACACAAAAGACAATAGTCCTTATGAATGGACCTCCATGGTAAGCAATAATAACAATCGATCGTCTTTGCTGGGTTCTCTAAGCCACGGAAATTCTGTAACTTTATTCGGGCGGATTGAATTGACCTTGACTTTAGCCGTTTCCGGGTGTCACTGGCATCTTTCGACTCGTGTCTTTCTTATTGAAGATGAGCTCTTTTACATGGGTCAAAAAAGTACTACAAGTAAACACACAGGCGATAATTGCTATAAAATTATACTTGGGAAAATTAAGCAAGCAAACATGTCAATAAGGAAGTGCTGACAAATTCAATCCAATCGTATTCATGAGTTGCCCCTGTGGAAAGGAGTCAGTAATGCGAAGATATTCTCTAAAATGAACAGTATCACCACCTGTGGGTGAAATCTGTAGTTACGATTCTACTTGACGATATGTTTGCATTGAGGTGAATGAAGGTGATGATAAGATTCAACATTGCCAAAACGTTTCTTGTTTACAGTTAGACCACTTTTGGTTTAATTGTATCTTTAAGGGCTTATTTTGAAAGGCATAACTTAAATTTATTAAACTACCAAGCAAGAGGGCAAACAGAGTGCTGCATAGAGCTTAGACGGGCTTCTACCGACGATTACGTTCGTGACTGCGAAGCTTGGCCTCTTTTCTTCGTGGATTAAATGTCTTAGGGCGGTGACGTCTGCTAGCGAAAGAGTGCTGTCATAAATATTGAAATTGAGTTCGAGAAATGCATAATGAGTGTGACAGTCGCAAACTCCAATTTTTATCTTTCCGTTGTATACATGCAATACCAGTTTCTCAGTTGTGTTGTTTTGCCGGGTCAGGAATTGAGCATAAAATAAAGAATCTATGGTCAACTGATAACACGTTTGAACCTGGTCTGTCTTCAAAGAGCCATTTCAATACAAATTATTCACGAAGCACTTTTAAAACGGGGGCCATATGAACCATACTCAGTGTGTATAAACACCGAGTCACACTAGTTTCTAAATTAAACAAGCGCTCCATCGTCAGCATATTCTATCTTTGAAAGACTTAAAAGTGCCTGTGCTCTAGAATGATTATTCTTCTTCAATTTTTTCTGTAACTGTGTTGGCCAATATTATCTAATAAGAGTAAAAGGCCAATATAGCCGACAATTGTTGCCTTTCTCTTCGAAGAGCATTGAAGCTCAAAGAAAGAAATAATGAAAATGTCCACAACTAAGCTCACCAATCACACAAAGAACAAGAGAGAGATTTGGAGCATAACTTGTTGTCTGCTTGCAGTCGACCGAATCGGAAGTCGATTCATGATTTTAGTGTTGGAGCGATCAAAAGGCTTACTGAATCGTGTATTTGCGACAAAGCTAACAAATAAACAAGGCGGATGATCCGGGTAGAGCCGGCTAAAAGATTCCAAGAAATTATATTAAACAACGGATAGATCTATTGAGTTACTTTACAGGAACTACTCAATAATTTTCAAACAAAGGAATTCGTTGACAAGTCCATTAACTGATATTGAAAACAAAAGTAATCTCAACTGTTAGTGGGACAATCAAGTCGGGATGACTTTACGAATGCCGGCGGACTATAGGGATGGCAAATGTTTTACACTTATTGTGAAGCATTTTTGACCGCAAATCCTAGTATTGAAGCTGATATAGTCATCTAGAGTAAGAACACCGCAAGCTTTCTATTATTGAAAATCGATTTGTTCTTTCCGTCCCAACATTTAACAGCTATTTAAAACATTTCCCAAGAGCATCACATTTAGCCGCTGAGTGATCCTGACATAACTTTGATAACGCGAACGAAACTTAAGATTCGGCTGCGATCGGCGGCTCTCGTTTGATAGAAATATTTTCCGTTTTTCCGAGAATAGTAAAGTTCCCACCAATTTGCAAAACGAACTGTGCGTCAACTTGACGCGGCCGACGCGCTTAAGCACTTGTGTCAAGGGTCAATGACAACACAATTTGATGAGGTGTATTCTTTCTGCTTACACAAGACGCTGCATTGGTAAATTCCACCGTTGCACCCTGTGGATTTTCACGATTTCGTTTCAGTGGACTCCAGATCTGTGCTATTTTGTGTTAGCCTTGGCATGGTTTCGGATTCATTAAGCGTTGGTGTCACTAGTACCGGCAATACTGTCCATTAATATGCTGCGCCAAATCATGTTCAGAACAACTGAATCAGTGTTTATCTACACGCTTCAACAATAATGGTCCGCCCTAGCAAGGAAGTTTGAATTGTCGAGGCGATCGATTGTCAATTGAATTAAGCACCTTTTGAATTACCTTCTAATTGGCTGTGGATCTGAATGGATGGCCCGGGATCATATACAAGAACGATGAGCTGGTACCGAAGGCGACAAAGCTATCCTCGTTCAGTAAGAACGCTTTCTTATCTCTCGCAAATTCAGGTGAGACATGATAAATCTTTGTTCTTCAATAGTTTTTTACCTGCACGGTCAATAAGGCCAAAAAATTACAATTCAGTCTTTCAGAGACAATTGCCCTTGGCATTTTCGTGTAATTCAAAAAGACCTGATTGCTGCGTAAGATCACATTTAGATTTACAGGAACAAATAGAATATCTATTCCATGACTCAAATGAAACAAGAAACTTGAAGGAATGACCTATATATTGCATGAACTGTCCTTGACCTTGCCGCCATGCAATGCCAAGATTGTCGCGGTGCGAATCCTTTTAGGTTTTCATCACCGTGCTAAGGCTCATACTGTCAGCCAATAAGTTGTTTTTATTGCCAATCCGTACTTTCATGAACGTCTGCTATTCAGGGCTCTAATATGTCAAATAAAACACAACGCCTTTAATCTTTGCAAGATCTAGATCATTAAATGAATTCAAGTTTCTTCGTTCGGTATCCGCTAAAGAAAGGATCCATGAGCGGTTTTTGTTCCCTATGCGATGCCCAGAACTTATTGAATTTGTGGTTGACGAAATATCATGGAACTTTCTTGTTGTCGTGCCTTTTTACACATGTCAAAGAGACACTTGAAAACCACACAAACTTTCAATTCATTGGCAATATCCCTTTCATCAGTGAAGAGGTTTCTAACACATTTGTTAAATTATCTTTGATGTCTTGTCAGGAACAATATGCAAATTATAGAAGAATAGATCACTGACCACTGAGTGTTTTAAATTTATGTTATCATCTGGAATGAAGATTTAGATCCTCCTCCAGATGTACAGTACAATCAAGTACACTGTACCACACTTCTAGATCTCATACTGAATGGTGTGAACAGTGTGTAAACGATTCTACCTAAAGTTTGTAAGAAGCTAAGCGCATCATATTGTCAGGGCTCAAGGTAAAGAATTAAAGGCAGGAATACTTATATAGTGGGACCTTTTGCATGCTTTACTTTCTTTACAATTATAGTATAGGTGCATACTATGGCTTCTACATGTATCTTATACTTGCTGCCCTTATACGATTATATATTCAACATTAAGTGAAAATGTTAAGTTAAGAAATTCAAAATTTTAGTGTTTGTTATCATCCTCCCCGGACAAGAAGGTTTTTAATTTACAAATGGTTGTTTATCTAACTTCATTTACAGTCCTCAGCGGTGTTGGTTTTATAATATGATTGTCTGCTTATGTCAACACCCGGCAACAGTTTGAGGGCAAACCCAACATGAAGCCGCGACTGTAAATACAGTAGACGGCAAGAAATTTTACAACTACATTTCCATCTGTTGCACCACTTCGATCTTCTGGTTTGCGTAGAGTAAAACTGGGACTAGTTGTTTTTGTTTCTGCCCGCTTTCTGGTTTGGTGCTGCTGTCTCCACAAAGAATACGTTTCTTAATCTATCGAATCTATTTAATTCCACCACGGCACGTTTATCCCCTCCACCCTCAGATTCAGCGCAGAAGAAAATCAGATAAATGAATGAAAATGGTGCCTTCCGAAACGTTGCCGTCATTCACACATATGACTCCCAGGGGCTAGGTCTTATCAGCGCTAAGTAGTGCTAATTATATTCTTGTATGTTCATTTTTCTTTTCTCTTTAATTTTTGCGTTGAACCCATGGCCATGGCGTCATTCAGCATTCTAAGATCTCCTTCTAACTCTTTGTCTGAGACCCAAACCCAATTGACTGTATCCGGCCCTCCAAACACTACAACATTAACGTGACCATAAGAGCAGAGATTTCAAAGAGCTCGTGGCCTACTAGCCTTATAACACGTTAATAAATCAATATTTTTATCCCACAGCCGGTCAAACACGATGAACCAAGGCGCAAGATCTCTTGTCCCGCGTATCGCGCTGGTCGCCGCGAATCCCTTGTGGCAGTGCACGCCAATCAGAGAAGAGCAAGCGTGGCGGCTCCACGGCGCATGAACAGAAGAGGAAGTGAGGTAAGTCGTCTCACTAAACGGAAGCTAGCGGATTCTCTTTTGGCCTTGAAATGATCATTACGCTCGTAAAGAACCACAACAACAGACAGCGAATGAGAGATTAGACGCAAACCGCACGCGGCTTTGAGTTTGAGTTTAGATCACTGAACACGATCAGAGTCCAATCGCATCTGATACACGACAACTCCTTTTTTTTCTTTTCTTCTTTTTTTTTTTTTACATCTCTCTGTTTGAAGCAAAACGACTGGACAATCGAGCAGCCTTTGTTCCATATTTGGGTGTTCTCTGGCGGTAAAATGTTTTGATATTTCAGTTCAACCAGTGGTGGATAAAATCAATGTGTCAACTCTTGAGGAAGCCCCACTTTTGAAGATCAAGCAAAAATGGGGGCCCACCACCTGCTTAAAATCAATTGTTCTAATGTACCGCATGTCACGGGTTAATTTCCTTTTGGGGTTTCGGATTCTGAAACAGTTCAACCCCTATTAACCGGCCACCCTCGGGGAAATGGAAATGGTGGCTGGTCGCCTAATAGTAATGGTCGGCACACACGATGGGACTAGTCCCTGCGACCAGTCCCTTGAAGAGTTTACACGAAGGGACTGGGTGGCCTCTTTAATAAATATGGGTTGTACTGTGTACTCCATGTTAGCGTGACTCGTGAATGCCAACAGTCATAACCTTGCAATCCGCGGTGGGCTTCTTCAAAACGCAAAACCTATTATTAAAATACTTCCAGTATCAAGTCTATAGATCGCTAGGGGTAACGGATTCAATTTGTGTCTGCAAGTGCTTTATTTTTTCAGTCAAACGTCGAAAAGTTTGAATTTGAAAGGCATGCGAACTCCCCTCCTTTTAGAAACCCCATCTGAAAGTATCGTTCACCTTAACCGGCTGTACGTAAGAAAGGACTAAAGCCGACTTACTTTAAACCATATATTCATGTTTTTCAAATATTTGCAAGCGGGATTAGATGATGCATAGGATACAGTCATGATTTTTTTGCATGTAGTTTCACGAAGTTGCGTGCACCACCTGATTTTCAACTTCATAGTTGTAAAATACATTGATTGGATAACCTCAAAGAAACTGACCCAGGTGGATTTATTGGGTCGTATAGCAACTAAAAGCAATCTAAGAAACAGTCGTTAGAGGGTTTGTAATGGAGAACGTTTCGCACGTGACTGGGTTGTCGCAAGTATAGGAAAAACGTTCGGTTTTTAGTTTAGGGTTGTAGTTTATTTGCTTCTGTCACTGTAAAGCACCGACCACTATTTGTTTATAGAAGACCGCAACCGAAAAACAATTTCATATCGACCGAAAAAGCTTCTGTTAAAACTGAAAAGATTACGACTTCTTTGTTTGTGCAAACTCTTGAAGAAGGGATCGTTTTGCGGGACATCATCAATTTAGCAAATTTAACAACTTAAACATTTTTGTTGTATTTTAATCTTTTACTATCTTTTTCTTTCATGGAGGACCACTTTTTACAGCAAATAGCAAAGCACCTCACCCCTTGAGTTCTTTGTTACCAAGAACTTTTAAGCAAAGCCGCTTCCCGCGAAACTGATCTAACGAAACCGATAAATTAACACATCTTTGCTATCATAAAATCAATTAAGGCCTCTCAGGATAAAGCAAAACTTAAGTCTCAATGGAATCACTTTTAACCCATTTCCGCACCGGTAGAGAACAAATGTTACCTCAAAAAACAAGACAATCGATTATGACGTCACGGCGGCAGCTTTTGGTTCTGTACTCATTAACACCTGATGAAGAAATAAATTGATTTGGTTGAGCAACCGACAATGCCTAATTTTGTATAAACTTCACCTCTCTCTTGGGAAACTTGTTGTCTTGGTTTTCGGCCCCAAGGGATCAAATAAACACAGGCAATGATCATGAGTTAAATTTAAATATTTGTGCAAATTTGAATGAAGAATCGGTCCTTTGGCCATGGAAAGCCAAGTACACATTTCGTTTATTCACTACCTTACAAACGCAACAGAGTGGATCCTTGAAGCTGTGTTACTGAAGGAGTCAACTCAAGATGAATCGCAAGTAAGAATTTGTAGATTCTTTTCTTATTAGCGCCTCTGCCGAAAAGGTTCGAAGACATCAGGACTGCATCCCGTTCGTCACTACCATTCATTTGACCCAGGTGCAAGCTTGTCGTTTTTTAAAGCTATGTGTCTTCCTTTCCAACTCGTTTTATCGTAGTTTTCATTTAATAGATGTCGCGTACTTAATTATGTTATTATGCTTTAGCAAGCCATTGGCTTTTCGTGAAATGCCTTGATTACTGATCGTCTTGAATAAGAAATATAAACCTCACTTTGGCAGGTCATATTCTCGGCTTTAGAGAAAGTGGATGACAATTAACTAAAAGCTTGGAAGTTCGCCTCCAAAATGTTGTCCCTCTATATCTGGAGAAGCTGAAGGTACCTTGAAAGTACAGCCTTTCAGCTGACATTTGCAAACGAGGCACACGTCAATTATTTGAGTTTATTATGCCAGAATTTAGTATATTTTGTTTAATTGAAACCTCGATGTATTGATTCATGGCAAGTTCGTTTTCGGAGTTCTTCGATTCTTTTGTAATATGGCTCACTCTTCACCTTAAAAGTAGTAAAAGTAAAGTTTTCCTGCGAAACACAAACATCGACATCCACGATAAAGAAAGGAATCGTCTTGTTCAAATGAAGTGCTAATTGCGTGTTATCTATTGGTTTTTATTCCAAGAAATCAACCTCATTTTCACCAAAAAGTTTAAACACGCCATATGTTGGGGAAAATTCTCACCTTAAGAAAGTTGGTTTTTGGTACAGAATAATCGCTTAAGAAATCAAGTATTCTGTGCTGGGCTGATCCCATGAGATCACGCAGTACGGAAAATTGAACAACAAAGAAAGCTCGTGTCTGAAATACTTAGTGAAATGGAAAATAATACATGTTGAACAACATGTTAACTATGCAACAAATATGCACACCTACAAAAAGTGTACATGAACTTCCCGAATGACAAGGAATGCTTTGTTGCCCTGACCAATAGACCATTTCTTGATACGTTAATAAGAATCTCATGAAACATTTAAGGTAATCGACTTAGCAGTGTAGCGTTATTATGCTCTATACCAGGGAAGATCTTTGTGTCAGTGCAATGTTGGCTCCTTGCATTCATTTTTTCTCGCCCAATGGTGTGTTGAAATACCTCTCGTCTCTCGCCGGTGAATGATTCGACTGGTTTTGCTGCAACTAAATTTCCGTGTAAACTGACCTCCTCTTTTATAAGACATTGGTGCAGAAACAGAGGCTGTGTAATGTCATCAACAATGAGCAAGGCGAAAGATTTTTATTTTGTTCGCTCAAACTTGTAGAAAATAAATAAAGTTATAAACGGCATTTTACAAGCAACCATATAACTTCAAAGGAAATGGATCAAAAGTAATTTTAACCACAGACTCGCCGATAAACTGTGTCGATGTTGCTCATTAACAAGCTTCCTTTATATCTTTTATCTTCATCACTCTAATTAAACTGACATAAAACCAGCACTTTGGCCTATTAAACTTCAAACATCGGTGCTTAAATTCTCAATGTTACGCCGTACGCTCCTTAATATAATTTTTGCTCTCAAATCCTCTGTTTCGTTGAGTGCTGCGCTTAGATCACTGTTAATTAGAAGCTTAAAGTTTAATAAGAAATTTATAAAGTCCTCTTGCAGTGGAAGAGCTATACAGAAACTATTCGCGTGTATCGTCATATTAAAACTCCGCTGAAATCGCTTTCGTGTTATTGGTTGAATCGTCAAGTGTTTATTAGTTCATTAGCTCTTAATCAAAACTGTACGTGTCCTTAAATTTATATTTTCATGTCGATCATCACGCAAAAGAAGGATCTAATACTATTTTAATAACTCTCGGTCTTGGTGAGTTGTTCAGTTTTGTGGTGGTATCGCAAAAGCAACGAGGCCCAGACGAAAGCGAGCGAACGGCAAGTAATCGACAAGGTTCGACAATACACTTGATTTTCATACATTCAAATTCATACGATATACTTTAACTTCCTTATGTGTAGATCGCATTTAGTCATTTAGGAGAGTAACAATTTGACAAGCCCCAAATCGCTAAATCACATTGGAAGTAACTATACTCTCGGGCTTTCTTCGTCAAATAAACTTTAAGATTTATCATCTGTTGAACTTAGTTGATTACATGAAATTCTGAAAAAGAATTCAGAAGGATTACTTCTCAGCGTCTTGATTTGAGGTTGTTACACTAAAGAATTTGATCTAAATACTGGCTTAAAATAAACTGCCTCTATGTATTACAGTATAATAAACTGCAACGCAGGAAGAAAATGCTAAATAGCTTTCTTTACACTTGTGACGCGTTAGGAGTTTATAAATAGATCTTCAAGAGACATCGTTCCCGCTCGAAGTTTAGTATGCAAGGCAACACGAATCAAAAGTTTTACTAAGTAGCATTTGTTTAAGTAGTACTCTTGAAAACTGACCTTTTAACCACAAATGTAGAGTCACTAGGGGCCTCTTAAGGGTTAGTGCCTTGCATTTATGACGTAAGAGGTTTTGAAAGAAGCAAAGAGGACCTATAGAACTAAAGTATTCGAATTCCATGTGCGTGCTCACGAGCAGCGGGGGTATTTCTTAATTTTACAAAAAATCCTAACTATTTTATTATGTCTATATTTTATTTTCCTTTAAAAGTAAGTCGAATGTTCATGAACATGCTAATAACAGACCACCTCGGGGACTGTCCAGCTAGTAATATTTGCCCAGCACAGATCAGAATAACCATATCAGTTTATAAGTGGTTACTTAACAACAACTGCGTGGGGGTGACGTTTTCTCAAAAACTATTCATTGTAATAAAAGGTTGGCATAGGCCGGCTTGGCCCGATCAAAGGTAAGAAACACCTGCTTGTGCTGGTAAGCGTCGAGAGCAGTGTCGCTGGAGGGGTATTACCTGATGCCTTTGCTTCAGGCTTACGGACGCTGCCGATTTAGCCGTGTTTCACTTATTAAACTCACAAGTTAAATTTACGCAAAACGTGACAGAAACTGAAAATATTGCATCGAGTTGGTCAATTTCGATGAACCAGTGGAAAAAAAAAGAGAAAAGAACAAAGGGGACCCACTCATGACGAGGCCGTAGCCAGTATGAGGCGAACCGAGGCACTTGCCTCGGTAAACATTTTGAACTTTTCCTTCTTTGTGTCTTACGAAAAATAAGCAGTCTGTGTAGTTTGACAGAGGCGCAAGGATGTTTTGATGTTTCTCTAAGAGGCTATACATCGAAAAAAATCAATAATAAATGAATATTAAAGAGGTGGTTTTTGCATCCATTGCCTCGGTGACAATTTTTGTCTGGCTACGGCCCAGCATGATCTGTGTGTGTGCGTGCTTCACTCACTGAAATAACCATTAAGTGTTCGATGCAGCATTTTCTACCCGTAGTTAGCTAATGCACATTAAAACAGATCTACACAATCCCTATGTAAGCTACAATATCAACATTTATATTCTCCTTGGTTTTCTCTATTTGGTGATCAATTGCTTTATTCTCTTATTCTCGACTGAGTTTCAACAAGGATTAGATAAGACCGTGGTTGTCATTTGGGTTTTAACGAATTGAAGAAGGGAGAGTTTTTGGGGAGAACATTTAAATTTGAGATACCGGTTTCCTAAGGCGTATCTATTTTGGAACATGAACTTGGACAAATTATTCACGTGCCTTTGTCCTTAAAGCTTCCTGCTGTGCTTACTGTTAGAGGAATGTGTTTCATGGAATCTTCCTTCTATGGAAGACTTCCTTGGCGGGGAACGTCTTCCTGCAGAGGCGATGAGCTGGTCGGTGTTTAGTTCAGTTTTAACCCTCGGAAAATGGGGCTTAACCTCACAAACGACACAAAAGACTACGGCACGATTCCTTCCAATTCACGAGATCACGGGGCAACTTAAGTGAAGCAAATTTTGGTGCTGGTGACGAAGTACATATAAATGGTTAACCCTTTAACTCCCAAGGGGTTCTCCATTGACGAGTAAAATCGTCTGGCGTTAGACAGAGTAAAATCTGTAAGTGCCATTTGGCACTATCGGGAGTGAAAGGGTTAATGGGGACTAGTTTCTAAAGAATCAGTGGTGCTACGTCGGTGAGAGAGTGATTCACGATAATTTGATTTTATCAACTCACAAGGGCTAACGCTTTCAATGTCTCATCAGTATACATGACATTTATACATTCACTCCAGGGTCAAGGAAGTTGCATGTGCCTTACGTCTCAGGACTGCGGATAACCGCTCATTTCTAACTTTTGAGTTCGTGAAACGTGAAAAAATAAGTGAAACCTATTAATAAGTTCACAGTATTTCATTTGATGACGTTTGTCGCAATATTTTTGCTAAATTCAGTATTGAAATATTTTGTTGAGTAAGAGATGCACGCCCGAAACGTCAGGTTTTGAATCCCTCATATACATGTGAATAGATTGGTTCACACCAGGGTCAAAGGAACTACATGGCACTCACGTACAAAGGACTTCCCATGACATCGGCTCTACTCGGTTCTTGTGTTACTTCTTCCCTGCTCTATTTTATTATACTAAATTGTCGTTTTATATCTATAACTTTCATTATCTTGAACGCAAACCCTTTCTATGCCCTGTCAGTGTGGTGAACTGTGACGGTGACTTACCAGTGGCTATTTCAAACATCTCTTTATATGTTGTACCTATCTTTATTTGTCTTCAGTAATCTATCATTGGCCATCTCACTCGCGCGGCTTGTTGGCTCTGATGGAAACAAACTTCCCTCAGCAAAGGCAATTAGATTACAATTTACGACTTTGATTCGAGATTCGCATCGAAAATTTAAAAAAAGTAACAACTTAAACTTGATGATTCTCCCCTGTCGATTATATTTCTTGATGGATCGCGGTTAATTGTCAGCAAAGGATAAAAAGAGGTCTTAGAAAAATTGGGTTTTCCTGATCGTGTTTAGTACTTTTTGTGTTGGTTGCTAGCCACCGAAGGGGCACACTTCCATGTCCTTAAGAAGCATTCTTGTCACGTGATCAAAACGTACGTCATGTCGTTGCAATTAAACCACATACCGAGCCAAAAAAATTAAATTTATTTATAGGAAAACATCAACTACGTTTTAGTGTCGTAGGGCCTGGTTGGCGCTAAAAAATAGTCCCACAGCGAGTGTATTTTATGGAGCGAAAAAACGTTGTGGTTAGCTGGGTAACATCCTGTGAGTGATCGTGACCGGATTTTGAAATAATTACACAACTCATCGAGTTAAGTTGAATACAAAGTTGTTGGCTATCAGCGTCTTCGCCTGAAGCTCGATTTATGAATCGACTTACTACATCCTCTTGGACAGAAAACGTGCTTAGTGGAAATGTTGGGAAAATCGAAAGACGATTCTACGATAACAGCAGAACTACTAGAACTGGTATGATGATCGTCCAATAATATTGTAACCGTGATGAATAACTGTCGCAATATTTTAAGGGTGTCTGTTCTGTGCTTTATACGTTAGGGCAGGTGGTTTCAATGAAGCTGGGGAGTAATGTACAACAAAATCAAATTGTTTTAAACACAGCTAAACGTAACAATTTTTGGTGCACAATTTTTCACCTTCGCTCATTTCTAACTTTTGAGTTCGCGTACTTATTCAGATAACTCTAGTTTAATTTGATGACGCTGCTTGTTGCAGTATGTTTGCTAAATCAGTGTTGAATACTTTTGTTGTATGTTTATCGATCAAGTATTGAAGTAGCAGTAAATGAAGAATGAAACCTCTTCAATTCAGCGACTCAGTTCTTTCTACTGATTGTGATTTCTGAGATAGTCGACTCGTCGGTGTGAAGGCTGCTTTGTGAACCGGAACTGGGCAAAGTGCTTGAGGCCAATAACTTCACTAACAACCAGAATTGTATGCAAGCAGACTAAACGGCGCCAATGGAAGCCCTTGTTTCTTTGTGTCAGTTTTCAAGTTTTTTATAATGCTGTTCCTTCAGATTGGCGAAACAAAACCCTGGTATTACTTTGCGTTTTAAACTTTTTACGCATATTAAGTGATATTGAAACGTAAGTCAATTATTTTGGGGTCTTAAAATAATCCAAAGAAAGTTGTCCAATATTTCATCTCAATATCCTTGGTGACCGGACTGTTTGAGCTCCTGCATATTTCATTAGCTATTTTTCTAAATAAATATTCAGTAAGGCTTTCTTGTAGGTCGAGTAATGGTAGGCTAGACAACCTTGAAAACTTTATTTTGGTTTCCGTACCTAGATTGCCATAGCGAAACGTTGAACGACTCGTTACCTAATCGTCGAAATATGCTGCCCAATATTGCTGGTTAAATAAGCACTTGCTAGACGTTTTTGTCTACCTGTATTATTGCCTGGGTAAGCTTTAAACAAAGCACCCCTTTTGCATTCGACTTCCGATTAATTAAGCTCACGTAAATGATTACCGCAGCGATAGATCATATATACTTCCGGTGCATGAAATACCGCGTGATATCGTGACTTATGGGTCATATGGGTCATATATGTTTGTTATTATTCTTAGGCACCAGCTCTCACTGTTATAGCAAGAAGACGAAATTCTCAGACTTTAGCTTATCCTGTAGGATTGAGAAAAAAAAGTTTGAGAGCATCTGGCGCAGGTAAGGAAACGGAAACTTGCATTGTTTAAAATATCCCTGTTTTATTAAATTTTCATTTTAGAGAAAAATCAACAGTAAGACACCATTTGATCACATGATCAATACATTTGAAGCTCAAAACTTAGAAAATCTCACTATGCAATACAACGTTTTACCTGATGAGGAACACGTTTTCAGTGTTCTTGTGGCCTTTATTGCTACTGACCACTTCAAAGCAAAAAAAAAAAAAAATACGTCCGGGTTTTTAAAGCCGCTGTAAATTTGCTTTAAGTTTTCTGCCTATGTTGATCATTGTTTCCTGTTGAAGATTTATAACGTACAATTTGACACCAAAATAGAAAACAATGAACTTGAACAATATTAAAAGCACGGAGTGTCCTTAGCAAAATATATCTGGAGGAATTTGAGCAATTTTCTTGTTTTTCTTCTCGCATATTGTACTGGTGATAAGACCACATGGGACGAGCGTGCCATTAATATTTAGATTTTAGTATTACAGTCGTTTGGAAAATGCAGTGATTGTTTACAGCTTTTGAAAAAAGTGTCTTTGGATGACTGAAAAAGCGTTGCCATCACTTTATGAGTTGAGGGCTCTGTTAAGGACCATTTTACGACAGTTTCCTTTGGTGAAGTGAGAGAGATGCCCGGTGTTTACATTATATAAACACAAGAACGATTTGCGGGGGTTTCCAATGAATATTTTATGAGCGCAAAGACGCACAGGCGGTGCCTTCCACGACGGAGGGCTAAGATGAACAGAGAAAGTTTTCACTTATCCCTACGTGAGTCTGTGTTTATACTTTGTTTTTACTGAGTTTTAAATTTGTTTGATGTGAATTATGCCTTCTTACGATTCAGTTCAACTTTAAGTCAACGATGCTGGGGGTTGGTTGCAAAGCCGCTGTTTCTTTGCAACATAAATCATCGTATTGAGCGCTTCTCTCGTCACGAGGGTTTGTCTTGTTTGAAGTTGGCGCACAGTAAGAACAAGATTTACAGTAAACCCTACCATTTCAAACACGTCAAATTGAATGCTCCACGAAAATGACGAAGGTCAAAGTACAATTCTTGAGGAACAATATTGAGCAAAGGACGGCTCAATCATCGACAACGCCACGTGCTAGCGAGAAAACTATATTTTGTGTTAAGGCTGGCTATATATTTAATGGAAACAAAGGTGGAATATATATATATATATATATGAATAATGTAGACAGCAAATGGACAATGCGTTAAGCTTCGTGCGAAAAAATAGGAAAAATGTAGTATACAAAGAAGCAATTTAATAGGGATTTGTCTGGTAAGACTGATGAAATTAACTTACGATGACAAAATTAAAACATTGAGACACGCACCTTTATGCGAGACCACACTTGTACGCAGGTGTTAATCACTACAGCAGAGACGAAAATAAAAGATACCGTAATCTTTGTGGGAAAAAAATTGTGACGTGATGACACGCAAGGCTATACACGAACACCAGCAGATTACAATTTAGGTAAACATACACAACCGTGGATAATCCATTTTTGGCGCCGATGTTCCTTACACGGCGGCTTCGGCACTGAAAGAGAGGGTGGAGATAGTGTTGTCACAGTTGAGGTTTTGTTTTATTGTCTTCAATTGGGATACGGTATGCTCGTTTTCAAGAGTAAGCCAGATCGCGTAGGTTTTTGCACTTGATTCGAAGTAATTATACCAACTTGTCTTTGAAAGTAGACATTGGTTTACGTCACTAGGAACCAATCAATTAGAGCGATAATTTCAAAATCAGTGTAAGGGAAATCCCTGCAACAATAATAATAATAACAACAATAACCTTTATTTATATAGCGCTCATATCCTGAGCTCATAGCGCTTTACAATGTATCAAATTCTAATTCCTTACAATTCTAAATTCTTTACAATTCTTAACAATTCCCAAATCAAATCAATGTTGGTTTTTGCAGAGAGGGGAAAACCGGAGTACCCGGAGAAAAACCTCTCGGAGCAGAGTATAGAACCAACAAACTCTGCCCACTTATAACGCCGAGTCCGGGAATCGAACCTAGGACACATTGGTGAAAGGCGAGTGCTCTCACCACTGCGCCAACCCTGTTCCCCAAAAATCTATAATTGGCAAACAGCTGTACCGCATTGTAATCAAATAGTTAAAAAGGGAGAATGTTCTGAGGGAGATCAAGTTTTGCACACGGAATTAACAACAACCCCCTATCCAATTTCGGTTTCCTATCCACTTTCCACTTTTTGTGTTCATTTACAACTGCGCATGGGCACAGAGGTTACCTGTCAGGGTCACGCGATATTGCCTGCTCAAGTGTTTTTCACTGGTATATGTTATCTTCCAACACAGATCATCACCTCAGTATACAAGTAAAAGCCAAGCATGAAATGCTAGCGAATCTTGTTCTGCCTACTCTTGTCGAAGAATTTCCAAGAACAAGACTAGAGAGGCGTAACACGTTTACTTTTCAAGGCACGACTATGAGGACCAAAAAAGACGGTATGTATTTGCCAGCCAATTGCCTTTTTATGCATTACGGTTTATAGGTATTGTGCAAAGAGGAACTTAAAGGCCCTATACGACCGTAGTTTGTTCGCACGTGCGGCTGATACCGGTTTGTTTCATTCTCACGCTGTGCTTCTCCGGTGGTTCTGAGTAATTTTTTAATAAAACGCGAAAACTATGTAGAAAAAATTATTTTATCGCAGCCCTGGACAATGTGATATGATTCAAATCATAATGGTACGTAATTTCTCAAGTGGACAGCTCAAAAATAAAAGGAAAAGCTGCGATTTAGCTTGAGAGCTCCTTGCAGACCTTCAGTTTAATTGCTTAATTGCCTGTTTGATGATAGTGATGTGCCAAATTAGTAAAATAACAGTTTTTATTATTGAGAAATTAAATTTTGAAACAAATTACACTGATTTAACCCAAACAACCGATCGAGACCAACCAGACTGATTACAAGGAAGATAGTAATTAGATAGATACTGATTAGAGGTGAAGGAATTTATTCACAGCCAGCAACAAAAGTTAAGAAGGTAAGGGCGTCTTCAAACAAAGGAAAATAGGAAAACACAAAGAAAGTCATTCAGTTACGAGCAGTGAGCAATAAATTTAATTAAGGAAAAGCACTTTGAGTTTTATTATGTATATTATAAATTACTCCGAGACCAGCGGCTCTCAGCCAATGCGTCTGCCTCACGTGCCGTTTCGACTTAGCAACAACTGTGTTTACCTGTATTTGTTTGGTTGCTGGGGTATAAAACTCTAATCACCCTCATTTTTTACCTGAATGATTCTTAAGTGTGCATTGTTTCCAGTTAGCGCTCAATGTTCCTTTTAATGATCAAAGTAAGCAAAAATATCGAGCGACATTTGGACTTAATCACTGCATGAAAAAGCTAATGTATAACAAGGACAAAGAATAATATGAAAACGTTGACAGTCAATCCTTTTTTTATTTGCGCTAAAATACTAGTCTTACAGTTCTTATCTATCTATTTGTTTATTTAACACATCATTGTTAAAAAAAGTTGCAATGCTCTTTAAAAATTAAGCTAAGTTATAGGATGAACCGAAGAGATAAGTCCGAAAATTTCTGGTTTATACAGGCATGCAGTCCTGTTCTATTCGCACCAAACTGTTGGTATAACAGTCCTGATTCATCTGTTTGCGTATTTAACACATCATGGCCGAGAAAACCACGCTGCGCATTTAAAGTTACTTTAGCTTTACCTGACTTAAAGACATCACTGAAAGCAAGTTATAAAATCGGTATTAGCATTATGATGATGATCTGATATCGAAATGTCTTCGATTTGTTTGCTTGTTTTCACCTCTAGATATACATCAGTCGAGATTTAATTTGTTACTTTCTTCTTGTTCCGCTACTCTTCATGAAATATTTTTTCAGTATTTCAAACTGTTATTTTACTTGGGTTTTATTTTTAAGTGCGAAGTAGACGAACGTCTGGAATCTTGTCCTTCAATGGAAGCACCCATCCCGGCCTCTTTAGCTGGACCATTCACATGTTACGTTACATAACAAAAACCGGTTTTTGAAAAAAAAAGTAAACTAGAGAAAGGTAGCCTTCTCAAGGATATTGCTCGTTAAGGCCGTCTGTGCCCATTACCAACTTGTTCCAATATGCAGATTATGTAACAGGAAGAGAACTGTGTTGCGAAAAGCACAATGGTAACCTCGGTCCTTAAGATATTGCCAGCTCGTCTGTACGTTTTGCCAAATTGTCTACATTTGTTTAACACAGAAAAAAGATATCAAGTTGCTAAGGAGATTCTGGATACAGAGAAGAAATATCTGGCATGTTTAAGGACCTTGAAAGAGGTAGGATTTATGACTGTGCTTGAGTAGTAATTATCCAGTGTTATACGTTTCGCTTTGACTATTGTAAAGTTCAAACTTGTCAAGCGGAATTTCCTTATCTTACTAATAACATTGAAACGGAGAATAGCGGGTTGGTAAGGTGAAGTCATTTGGACCCTTTCACTCCCACTATCCCAATATTAATTCTCTATACTGTCTGCCATACATTGCTTATAATGTTAGTTCTAAGAATTTGGTGTTAAATCAAGCAATATCCCCTACCTATTTTTTTTTTATTGATTCTCATCGCCTGTCTGCTTGACATTGTAATGATCTTGCAAGGAGAAATTGGTCACTCCAGGGAGTGAAAGTGTTGATGGTCATCAGTCCCATTTTCAATCTCTTTTTATAATCAGGTATTTGAGAAGCCGATAAGAGAGAACAACTTGATTTCTCCTAAGGAGATTGAGTGAGTAAGGGTCTTTTTAAATATTATTTTAAGTTTCTTAAGCAGCCATTATGTGCTTAAAGTTTACAATCTATTAAATACCTTAATTGTACTTTGTTTTCAGTGAAAACATGCATATTATCGTACACGAACATGCCAATTTAACCGATCAAGTAATCAAAATTCTACGTATGCTTACGAATTAACGTTCATCATTTCCAAATGCACAGCATTCGACTATACAACATACAATCCTTTTACTTTGTCTTGAAGATTAATATAAAAACGGGGTCCCCTTGTGTTTTGCCGGAAAACGTTCAGATAACGTCAATGCTTCTGTGCGAACAGACATTAAAAACATTATTGAAACTATCTTTGACATCTACGACACTACAGTTCTGTTTCCACTGCTGGTGATATCGTTCAAACAGTTCGTGGTCAAGCTGTCGCAAACTATTTTGATTGTTTGTACGCTATATAATTAGTTTACTCGTACAACAGCCTTTTAAAAAAATATTAATCTTCTATCTGAATCGCGTTCATATTAATGATTAACGCGCATTAGGATTCCTTTTCAATGCTAACTATCAAGTGGAACGTTAACTTGACGGCACTTTGCATGTTTTTTCTCAACTATATTGTTTTATAATTAAACATGTATTTTTCATTTTTCATTTTCAATTTTCCAGCGTCCTATTCCCCGGAGAGCTTGACCAGATCCTCAAAAGTCATACACTCTTCATGAATGACTTGGAAGAGAGACTTCAAAACTGGAAGTTACAAGGCATTGTGGGCGACATATTTACTAAACTTAGCGGTTCTTATCACGTAAGTGCGAAATCGACCGAAAAAAAAAACAGTAACTGAAAGTAGCTAGCAGATGGACAATGACCTGAATTCATTGACACTAATTAACCCTTCGTACCCCAAGAGTGATCAACATCAAATTTCTCCATGTAATACCAACACTTTATAAAACAGAGTGATCATGAGAGTTGAGGACGGGATCACATAAGACGAATTTGATTGATACTATTTAAAAATTTATCCCTATGATGTTTATAGGAAATGTATATAGGGGTATCAAATGAGAATTTAAATTTTGATCTTAGGGTTTATAGGGGTTAAAAAGTCACCTGTAGTGGTCCTTATGATAACTTTACTTTTGAATTAAAAGTAAAACAGATTGGATTGAATAATTGGAAGACTCTAATTGGGTGTCACACAGGTTTTGTTCAAGGGTGTCGTTTCGCGTTTCTTGTGGCTAATTAGGAAAATATACTCACCCCTCATCCACAAAAGACAGAAGTTAATCTAAACCAGTTGACTTGTTTGCACGCGTTTTCCCGCGCTTGACACCAAGACTTTGCCTCGACCTTGAGCGGCGAACTGATGGCCTTCCATGTTGTTTTTATAACTACATATTTCGAGGCTGAAATTAAAAGTGAAACGTGCGCTTCTCAAACAAAACTGCCGATGATGCAGTGCGTTGTTGCTCATCGAATGTCACTTTTTGCTCTTTATTTCCAGATCGACGTTCTTAGAATTTATTCTAATTACGTGAACAACTTCCCCAAGGCAATTGGCGTAATAAACAAAGCCTCAAGGGGTTCCCACAAATTTAGGAAATATTTACAGGTAAGTGGATTGAGTGCAGTTTGATGTTAGGCAGTAAGATAGTTACTATTGAATTGGGTTTCATTTTCTTAAAGTTGTTGGTACTTTTACATAAGACCCAAGTTTATAGCTGAGTCTAAGGTAGTCTAAAGTTAGGTTGAGTTTAGCCGGGTTGATTTTTTTTTCTGCTGCTGAGTTAACTACCACCACTGTCAATAGCCTGCGTAGCAGCCGTTTCCTTTCCTTTTCCAGGCGGAGATCGAACAAGCGAGCGATAAAGCGGGAGAGCGCCTGGGGTGAGCAAAAAATTAGGGAGAAGTCGCCTCACCCCCTCCCCCTACTCCTTATTTTCGCACTCTCTCGCGGTTTTCGTCTCCTTCGAGAGCGCTTGGAAAAGGAAAGGAAACGGCTGCTAGGCAGGCTACACTGTCAATAAAAGGATCTCTCAAGTCGTATACGATCATTATTTTCCGGCGCTATCCAACTCTTCGTCCCATCACGTTCTCCTAGACGCAATTTCAGTGTTGACTTCCCTTTAATTTAACAATTTGCTTGTGCCTAAGTTTCACGATTTTTTTCAATTTACTTCATTTTTTCGTAGCATTGTTCTTCAAATTCAGAATGCGAAGGACTGGATCTTCCAGCTTTTCTTCTCACTCCGATTCAACGACTCCCGAGATACGTTCTTCTCCTAAGGGTAAGTCTATATGTTCGCTCATTTCAGTGCAACTGTGCTTCCTGTGCACGATACTCTTGCGCAGGAATGCCACTTGTTTTTTTACCTGCACTCTTATCTGGAAAAAAGACTTCGCTTAATGGATTTTTCCAGTATTTTCTTTGTAAACCTTCAATTGCTTTGGCTTTCTTTTATTCTGTGGACGAGTCTAGTCTCGACATATATATTTGCGTTATTTTTGCAGCAACTTTCAAAGTACACGGACCCAGGACATCCTGACAGTTTTCACATCGAGAATGCCTTGGAAACCATGAAACAAATGATCAACATTCTTAACGATTCTATTCAGAGTTCGTGTAAGCTCGCCAGCAACTCACATATGAGACGTAGCTTCAGAAGAAAGTAAGTTGGTACTAAAACTGACAGAGTGGTTTTCAACTGAGTATCGATTTAATTTCCGAATCACCTCAGGCCTGTTTTTCAAATCGAGTCTTGGTGCTCATCTTTTCATATTCAAATCAATTTTCGTTCACATGAAAATGAGTTTAATATGCGCGGTGTGAATGAACATTGATCTGCATATGAAAGGATGAGCACCAAGACTGGCTTTGAAAAAGAGGCCTGAGGTATTTCGGAAAGGGCTTGTTGTGTTTGCTTTGCTTTTGCATTGCTTCGCTCTGTGATTGGTCAGCAAAACTCGCGCCACTTTCTCAACCAATGAGAATCCAAACCCAGACCAATCGTCACTTTCCGCGCGCGCGCATTTTCCCGCTCTTTACGCCGGTCACATGTAATTACTTGTTCGTTGTACTGTTTGCTTCAATTGTGATTGGTCAGAGTAATTACTTTGGTTTGCGTTTACGACACTCAATTGAAAACTTCTCTCTCCGTTTGCATTGTTCTCTGACATTGGATTATATGTCATTCTCTTAATAATCCTAGCTATAGCGTCATAAAGATGCGTGCCGTCTTGCTTTTCATCAGCCCGTCAGGCAAAAAATATTTCTACTTTAAAATGGTTCCTACAATCATTTTAAATGTATCAAGGGTTTCCTATAGGATGTCAGCTAAATCCTGTAGTTTCCCTTTTTGTGAACTTTATGAAGTCAACGTAAAATTATGCACCTTCACTTAAAAGTTCCATTTTGGTGATGTTATTTATAGGCCACCGAAAAAGAAAGGGAAAGAGCTGCAACGAAGCAGATACAACTCACAGGAAAGTGATAGGTGCGTTTGACATATTCATGTGTTGGTCTGCTTCTGGTCACTTGCTTTCGTTTTTTTAGTAAGAATTAATTTTTATTTTACGTTTTATTTCCTCTACCAAACGTGGCCCGCGCTTTAGAACGATTTTCGTTTCATCTTGAACTGATCACGCAACCTTATTCGTTTAGCGAACACGTGCTTGAGCAGCCGTGCTACACCTCCACGTCTGGCGTGCAACTCCTACATCACTTTGACGTCACTCTGCAATGCGAGTGGTTAATCTAGCAATCTCTATTCCATTTTAGGGTATTCTCTGGTGGTAAATTGTTTTCTTGAGCTGGAGGCAGTTGAAACAAATTGCAATTAAGGCCACACGAGAATCGCTTTATTTGCCACCGTTACGTACTGTCTAGATACAGCAC
Source organism: Galaxea fascicularis (assembly GCA_948470475.1). Taxonomy (NCBI): domain Eukaryota; kingdom Metazoa; phylum Cnidaria; class Anthozoa; order Scleractinia; family Euphylliidae; genus Galaxea; species Galaxea fascicularis. Next base: position 22,669,449 of record OX419342.1, on the reverse strand, counting down.
TAGTCAATGTCGTGGACTTAATGCCCTCAATTTGTTGCTTCCCACAGAGTATCTGTAGGACACGGTAGCATATCAGCACTTTCTGTAGAATCCTTTGGACCAGGAAGCACGTGCTCACAAGACACATCACCCGAACGAGAAGCTGCCAATCTGGAAGAGCGGTATGTTATGTGCATCATTTTCATCCTTCCGTTCTATTTTTGACTTAAGACTTCAAGTAACTAACCCTGAAATTCATACTTAAAGCTCTATTAAGGTCAATTGTGTGTTGTCAAATAAATGCGTAACATATGAATAACTTCTGCTCGGCGTTCCTTTTTGCATGGGCTAATCCATCTCCTGAACTTTAAATCATTTAGTGGGTCTCCAACAATGTTGCTTGAATCTGAGGAAGGCAGGAAGGGCCTTGATCGGAGATCCCGGCCCGCCAGTAGTGGGGAAATGGAGACGTCCTTCGAGAGAGACACTCAAGAAGAATTTGAGACCATTAAGGAAGAAGACAGTGGGAATTTAGAAGACAACAAGAGCCCAGGGTGAGTGTGAGAGCGCGTCCACCAGAATGTGAAATGTATGTCTGTGTGATGTTGTTTATGAAGCACGAAAAAGTTGGGACTTTTAGATTTGAGTACGAGGTTGAGTACGAGTACGAATTTCTAGTTCAAACCAGTCATCTCCCCGGAACCTTCACTTTTCTTTGTTGTTTTCCAACATATCAGGAGATCGTAGACTGATCAAGATTAATCGGTCTCTAGTGATCAACTAAAGCACCCGAACAAGATTTGAAAAGCCGCACCGGTACCCAATCTCGTACGATGGGATTCAGTTAGTGTTGCGACAATGATGGTGGCAGTGATGCTATTGTAGTTTTGCTAATAATTGTGATGCTCGTACTCAAGCTGATGGGATTGCGATTTCGGATGGCTATTGTGATGGCAATGGCGATGGCAAAGCGAGGTTGAAGGTGATTGTGGTAATGACAATGGTGATTAGTTACAACAAAGTATTCATGGTGAAGGCGATTGTGTAGGCGATGTCCACGGTGGTCATATGGGTTGTGAAGATAGCTGTAGGAAGAGCGATTCTTGAGATTTTTGTGACAGTTAAAATGAAAACGTTTAAATAATTTTAAGAATAGTTTATTGGCTGGATCTAATAGCAAGAAGGAGATCTTGACGCCATAGATGACATTTTGTTTTAATTTTTTTCCTTCTCTACAGACAAAACGTATTTCGAATGGCTGCAGACACTTTGAAAAGGAACTGGCAGCGAAGATCCAAAAAATGGCGAAGGTCGACAGAAGAACCTATTAAGCGAGAGAATGTTGATGATATGGAGACAACTGTTAAAAATAACGACGTCAATCAAGAACATATGGATGAACCTATAATTGCACTTAACCAGGAAATCTTTGAGGATGAAAATGCGAATGTAGATCTGGACGTGAAAAGTTACACACCACCCTGCAGTCCAGCCACGAGAAACATGAAAAAAAGTGACGGTTCGTTTTCCCCGAAACCTCGCCCAGTGTCTTTAGGGTTTCCGACTGGTTTCCAGTTGAGATCTGAACAACAGAATGTACTTAAAGACAAGGTATTGTCTGACCCTAGTTTGACTAAGGAGAAATCAATTGAAAATTGTTCAGATGTGTGGATACCAAGACAAAATCTGCCACTAACACGAAGGAGGATTTCTCGACAATCAGTTTGTTCAAGGAATTCTAGTGTGTTTTCAGGAGATACATCACCTTTATCTGGAAGCAAGAAGAGCCTGTCTCAAATCTCCCAGGAGAGCCTTGCGGATTCTGGGGTCTCCGAGACACCTGGACATTCACCTTCCAACACACTTACCAGCAGGACTCGTAAATGGTCAACGCCTGAAAGGGGAGAAAAACTTAGTCAATCACTCACAAATGTGTCTGCGTCTGGAGACAGTAAACGAAAATTGTCTCAGTTAAACAGACGGAGCTGGGGGGATTGGATATCTGCTGAAATGGAAAACAATAACGATGAAGAGACTGTTGATAGAGATGAGGATCGTGTTGATGATGCTGGCGTTAAAAACAAGCGCAAGTTCAAGGACGTCATGAAACAACTGTTCTTCAAGAAAAAGTGAGTAACGAACTAAAACTATAAAGAACCTGATGAGGAACCTTTCACATACCATCGAAATTGCGTTAAAAAGGAAAGAAAGGCGGGCGGGCTAAGCGAAGGACCGTATGGTTGCTTTCGGTCGTTCGTCTGTAACAAACTAACAAAAATGGCACCTTGCTCTCGCATGTCTCGCTACATACAGGTTCCTTATTTTGTTATGGAAATCTGGAGTATAATTATTGTGAAGGCCCTCCTCAGTTGTCTATTTGAAAATAAAGAACAATAGTGAGGGAAACAAAAGGTCGTTCCTATCCTTGGAATTCTGATAGATCTCATAATGTCTTGATAATGGATCAAACTCGTTTGTTTGGTCGATATGTTGGAAACAGCTGTTGCTCTATTTGGAACCTACTTCATCATCGCGGGTGTGAAATATTGCAGTCATTGTTAATTCGCAACAACGCATGCGCCTGACATGGATGTACTTTTTCTTGGCAGGCATACTTCAACAATCGCTAGCCCGTCATACCTTGTGGAGAAAACAACAAACGCGCCTTGCCCAAGCAAGAATTCGCCGAAGAATGTAAAGACTGAAATAGGAGAAAAAATTTCCACAGTGTAACGAAACTCAAGAAGACGACGATAAATATTTTCACACGCGTTGCAATTAAACTACAGCTTTTTTTACTCTTGAATGATTTTGATTTTTTACTCTTGTCATTCACTTTTTTCTTGGTTTATGAGGCCGGGATCAGCATTCTTTCGCTCTCTTTAATCACAGTTCAAACATTCAGTTCTCTTTACAGAATGCACATAAAATTTAAAAGGAATGCGCTATGATTTATTTTGGGAAATAGTTTGTATGTTACAAATAACCATGTGTTTAAAATATCCAATTTTATGGACTGAATGAAAGGAGGAAAATCATGCTTAGAAAAATATACCTTGCTAATAAAACAAAGACGAAGGAATATGCATGTGTCCATGAATCATTATAAAATGTTGGAAGAGTTACGCGCGCTGTGATTGGTCGAATCGAGTTCATTATATCCCGACAAAGCACGCGCTCTACGTCACGCGCGTGCACTGTTGAGTTATAATGCACGCTGCCTATGTCACAAGCTCGTGCGCGAGCAAATAGGTATGAAAGCTCGTTTAAATCTCCGGGACATTTTATAAGAGAAAAAGAAAAAAAATTGTTTCTCGTACATTGTTGAGTTATATAAGCACTTGGGAATTTTTAAGAACACTCGAGAAGTGCCAGAAGCACTCGCCTTCGGCTTGTGCTTCTCTAGGCACTTCTCTCGTGTTCTAAAAAATTCCCGCGTGCTTATATAACTCAACATTGCACTCGGCGCGTTTATTACTATATTAAACGCCAAAACGTGTATTATAAACTGTCTACTGTGCTAGTTGCTGGGCACAGCACACTACAGCCTAAATTAAATTCTTAAACAGTGGAAAGCGTTTTTCGCGTACTCTGATTGGCTTCTCAAACTCGGGATGGCAATTGCTATTCACCTCTGAGCAAGTCGCGCGAAAGTCGTAATTGATGACAGGAATAAGTGACGTCAAAATCATCAGTTTCAGGCTCTATTATCTTTTTTTTAGCATATAATAAAACAATTATTCACGTCATTGTCGACGGATATTTATATATCCGCCACTAGCCGCTTCCACTCCTGTGAATAATTGTCAACTGGCCAGTGATTCATGAGCAAGGGTTGCATGACTATCTATCTGAATGAATGAGTGAATGACTGAGTAAATGAATGAATGAATGAATGAATGAATGAATGAATGAATGAATGAATGAATGAATGCATGCATGCATGCATGCATGAAAGATTAAAGGAAAGGGATGTGTTTTGAGAGCGTCAGCGTGCAGACCACATTAACAACGCCTTATCCACTCGGCCACCTCGTCCTGCACAGAACAGCAGACGTTTTTGAAAAGATTTTTGTATGGTTGTTAAATATGTTGTGTGTGATACTTTGACGAGATGCGAAAGGGTTTTCATCACACGCATGCTTATAATCTGCACGCGCCATGAAAAAAAAAAAGATGCATGCGTCCTATCAATCAATTGAAATCTCTTCCAAAAATCAGGTACGCGTCAAGTCAAGTCAAATTAATTTTTATTCACGGTCTTCCCGGCTCGGAATTAAGAGAAGTTCCCTAATTACTTTTTTTTTTTGCCAGATTTCATAAATACGTTTTAAATGATACATATTAATGGGAAATGACTTTTTGTCGTGATAATTTATTCACTTTTTGAGTAAATTGCGCATGCGCTGAGCGATGTTGTCACTGAGGGAGATTGAGAGAAACGACTGAATAATAAAAGCTTTTTTTTCAACCCGTTTTTTCCTTAAACGTATGTCTTACAATCCTTTTCATCAACGAAAGACACCCAGAGGATTTGAAAAAGAAAATAACACTTTTCAAGAAAGAGCAAAGACTTCGCAATGGCGTCATGCCTTCAGGCCGGCTAGGACCTCGATTCCACGTTGACATGTTTCCGGAGATTGCGTATCAACAATAACGATGAATAAATATGTTTATTGCCGAGGTTTTGCATATGGGCTGGGCGGGTGTGAGCGAGATTTACAAGATTTAGGGGACTTCTAGCTCTGTCCTTAAACTCGATTCTCCTGTCTTGAAACGACGCTTGTAATATCTGATCTTATCTGGCAGCTGAAATTAATACATGACATAAAATAGTCAGTATAGACCTTCATCATCACTTCACTTCATGCAGATGCATGGAGTGCAAATGTTGCTTTTTTCTCTTCTCTTCCTCTCTTTCTCGGTACTGTTTCAACGTGGGTGCCTTCGGTTGCTTCGGTGCGGTTGACAGGCCTGTCGGAATCAAACATGTCGCTAACTTTACTGAAACAAAAACGTCATAAGCAGGGATGAAAACAGATGTGCAATAGCAGAAAACAACATCTTAACTTTTTTTACTTAATGTTCTTTACGGGCGATGCAGGGATTTACTCGAGAAGGGAAAAGCCGATATTTCATGACTCTAAAAGATCGATGCCGAAACGTAGAAGAAGACGAATTTAGGAAGAGAGATGATAATGTAAAAACTGGCTTAACAAATATGCTAATTAATGACATGTTATGACACCATAGGTTTGTCCTGTCTTAACAATTTAGTTATTACGACCTGTTCGAGCCCCACAAATACTCGCTCCTGAATGCGTGAAGGCACCGCTTTCACATTCATTTGGTTTCTTCATTTTGAGCTCAACAACCAGTTCTTGATCTCAGTCTTCATTGGTTTACTTATGTATCAGCCGAGTCAAATCCAAGAGCGCCCAACCCCCCTCCCCTTCCCCCCCCCCCTGTTCCTGGGGGCACCACGACTGAGGAAACGATTAATGTCAAATGTCTCTCTGACTGTGAAGAAGGAAAAAACACATTGAGCATGGATTTGCTGTCCTGACAGTTTTCTTTTTATTATTATCAATAGCTAGGGTATTACCATTCACGACTAATTTATATTAGTAGAGCTGGAAAGTGCATGCGTTGAAATTTAAGCTACATGGACAACAAGGCCACTATATGTACATCAGCATTTTATGTCTTCGTTTTGTTATATAGATTACATCTGTGTTTTCAGTGCAGACGTCTTGCAACTGATTGTTTCTTGTTTATTCGTGCTGTATATATTGACACAAAGTTTATGTTTAAAAGCGCGCAACAGGGTGAATATTAAATTTGAATATTTAAATAACAAAATGGTTTTTAAGGTCTGAAATGCGAGAAAATAGTCATTATATGGAGGGGAATGGGCGTTCTTGGACTTGACTATTACATTAAAACGCGTGTTGTAATCGTTAAAAAAAGGCATTGCTAGCTTGAACAGATACTCCAGAAGGGGAATTTGTAAGCGATAAAAGGAAGAGCAAAATATTTTTCTCGTGAAATGCATATATAAATGGGAGGAAGTTCTCCACAAATTCTTTCTTTAAGGATGCCTACGTGTGTTCAAGTGGATACGAACTATTCTCAAGTAGTAGAAACCTTTTCAGGAAAGGTGAATGAAATAAATTGAATCTTGACATTTGGTTTAATCGCTGTTTCTTTAAACCAAATGAAACTCCTATTTTTCTCGCAACACGACTTAAATAACAATCATCTTTACTCCATTTGGACGCAAAGAAGTTGAATTGTTTGTTTTGCTCACAAACAAACGAGTGTTTTTTTCGACTCACTCCGCTTGACTGACTAGCACCGTATTTGAAATGCCTCGATCGATAAAGGGGGTCAATTTTCAGCGTAGACCACTGGGTTAAAATCAATGAACTCCTTCACAAACGGAAACTTATATTTAATTCTCTCCCTCAATATTGATCGTGCTTGCCTACTCAACCACTCGTTTTTGTTATGTTTAATGGAGGTACACCGGCTGCCTTCAGTTATAACTTATCTTTTTGATTGACACATATCGGTAGAAAAAAACATATTGCTGAGTTTTTATTGCAGACAAGTGCCAAGCCATTCGGAACCCATCAATTTTGCCATTACCTTTTTAATAAATACCTGTTATGCACGACAAGTCTATTTGGTTAGGATAGTGCATTTAATAAACAAATAAAGAGGCCTCGCCTGTGATCTGTTCTGTTGTAAAGCACGCAGGAAGCGGATAGAGTACGAAAGAAGTGTAGGGGAAACACGTAGTCGAGACGTTGTCGAGTGTTTTCCCTACATCCTGAGTGCTCTATCCGCTTCCTGCGTGCTTTACGACATAACAGATCACAGGCGAGGCTTCTTTATTTGTTTTATAATAAAGAATTCCTTAATTTCCTCACGCATTCGGCTAAAATTTTCGGAAAACTTTATTTTCCAGATCTTACGAGTGGCGTAAGTAGCGTACATCTGTACTCTTGGATTTTATTGGTTAAACACGACCAAATCTGTCAAAATGTCAATTTATCCATCAAAAGTGCATTCCCAAGTAGTTTTGTTTTCGTCTAAAAGCTGAATTTTGGCTCATGCCTTCTCTAAAAAAGGCGTTAAGATTAAGAGCTAGTTTTAATACACACTCAGGAAGGTGAATTTTCGAGTGATAAAAGGAAGAGCAAAATATTTTTCTCGTGAAGAAAAGCTTAAAACTTGAATTGACTTTCATGGTGCCCGGCGTAGTGGGATTGTGTGGTTGAAAAACAAAATGAGTCAAATCCTCAAGGGCTTTCACTTTAATACAGCATGTTGCAGCTCAACAGTTTACCATTAATGGGAGGATTACAACGGGTAGTTCTTTGTTTGGACAAACTGTTTGTTATTTTTACGGATGCGTGTTTAGTGAACGAGTATTTTCAAGAACTGGAAACCCCTATTTAAACATTTGGTTTAATCGTTGTTACTTTTGTTCAGGAATGAAACTCGTATTTATCTCTCGACTGAATGTAAATAATATTCATCTACACTCGTTTTGGACAGTCAAATTAAAAAGTAAATGAATGGTTTGTTTGTTTGGCTTGTGAGCGAAGGAGGGTTTTTTTTTTACTTCGCTTGGCTGACTGTTTTTCGACGTGCCTCAACAGTGTTAAGAAAAAGATTTTCCTGATGTTATTCACTGGTAATAAGAATGAGTCCTCGTAAAATTAAGTATTAATATTACTTGTGTGTTTTGCCCTCGTCGCTAGTGACTCGGACAATTTCAGCAACTTCTGAAAACACGTGATAGAAATCCCTAATTTTCACGCTGTTATTTGTGGTGTTACCCGCAGAAGCATCTTCCAAATCCGTTTAGGCTAACAGCTCGTTTTCAAACTCGTTTTCTAGGTCGTACAAGACGTGTTAGTCAAAATAAAAACCAAGGGAACTGAAAAATTGGGGAATTGATTTGGGTCGATCACCGGACGTGACAACCAAAGCTGCGTACATCTGTACTCTCATAAAGTACGCTGTTTTAACCAATCAGAGCGCGCGTTATCATATGAAACTCCTTCTTAACAAAAGGTCTCTCATATTTCCAGTGACCACGCCCACAGTAGATCTCGGTCAAAATATTCGTAAAAATTGTAGTTTTTCCTTTCGTTTGCTTTTTGTTTAAAGATTCATGTCAAGTTACCTCCAGAATTCGAAAATTACATGTTTAACACATATCTTTTCCTTTATTTTGTTGTCGACTGCTGCAAAAAATCCACGGACTTTGGCGATTACTTTTTGCAAGTTGAGTGTTTTTTATAAGGCCTACGAGGGGCAAAAATAGATCGGACGGGTAAAACTGGGGCATAGCTTCCTGGTGCATACTGGGATCGCTTAGTTACCGCCAGATTTCGAAAAAATATAGAATTCTCCGCGTTTCGATACCAATTTCATAAATATTGATCGAGGTTTTTCCACGGACCCATGGCCCTGAAGTTTCACTTGGTCGCGTGTTTGTTACTGTTGCTTCTGTCTTCAATACCGGGCAGCAGAGCAGTTGGCAACACGGAAGGTGCGGGAAGCAATTTTTCGGCAGATGCTGTTCCTTCATTCCTATACGAAATCAACAAGTAAGTGTACCTAATAATATGATCGTACTTCTGTGGACCTTTTATCTGAATTTGAAGGTTTCGTTTGGGCACTGAGGACTAGGATGCGAACCGTACAAAAAGGTACCAACCGTGAAAATATTGTTAGGTTAAAATGGGATTAGCCGGTTTTGAGTCAAAAATCTCCAATAATATTAACTGACGGGGTCTATATTTCATTTCTTTCGGCTTTCTCATTTATACATTATCCAAGGAGAATAAAACGCAGAAAGCGGTTACGAGTCTGCCATAGCCGCTGTCGTGAAAAGAATTTTTGAAGAATCTGGTGTTGGCGATGTTGTTGTTAACAGCCGTATTCTGAACGTCTTCAAAAAGAAGATTTCAGTACTTCAAAAGGCTTATAGACAAGCGAGCAAGGCAGGAGGAAAATCACTGGCAAAGTTGTTGAACGGATGGAAAACCGAACCGAAATATAAATTCAAAATCTTCTATAATGAAGTTGAGGTGCAAAAAGTGAAGACACAATGTGAAATCCTTCGAGGTCAAAAAAGGACACTTGAAGAGTCTGTTACGGAAGAAGCAGCTAAAAGGATTCGCCTTGAGGAGAGACTTCAAAGCGTGTTGAAAACGGCAGAGAAGAGGGACAGTTACTACAAACGTCGATTTAAACGTCTGGCCAAAAAGGTAGCTGCGATGAATTTTGGAAAAAAGACTAGAGGCCCTGCCAAAAAAAAGTCTTTTGGACAATACACACCACAACATCAGACTCGCGTGAAGAGGCAATTAAAAGAAGAATGTCACGCAACCCTTTCCTTTCTTGGTTTATACGATTATGTGGCAACTAAGGTAGAGGTCTACAACGAAGATACGGGAAAACACGAGACCTTCAGGCTCTTGGAGGAAAACGAACTTCCTTTTACAGAAAACGAGGAAAAGGAAATGACCGACCAAGAGGTGGATGATTTGAACATGTGGTTGTATTTAAAGGACAAGTTCAACATTTCCAATGAGGCCTGGCGTGAACTTTCAGCAAAAGCCAAAGACTTCCCAAAATTGTCCAAGCTCATTAAAAGAGTCAACGACCTTAATGCGTCTTGGACCTTAAGCCCCACTCCAGGAGAAGCAGAGGGTGTGCAAGTAAAGTTTGAAGACAGCCTCCGAAAGCAGTTGGAACGGATAAAGCTCAAGGATGACATTATAAAAATCAAGTTCAGTGGGGATGGAACTCAAATTGGTAAAAGGTTAAAGATTGTTAATTTTACTTATACTATACTGAATGAGAAAGAAGCGGCAATGGGTGAGAAAGGAAATTATATCTTAGCTATTATTAAGACAACTGAGAGTTATGAAAATTTAAAGGAGAGTCTTTTTTATCTCAGCAGTGAGATGACATCACTGACAAAAATTACAGTTAATGATAAAACGTATACTATTGAGTACTTTCTGGGGGGGGGGGGGATTGGAAGTTTTTGGCTTGTGTCTGTGGATTGGGGGCTGCAAACCAAGACCATGCTTGCATATGGTGTAAGTGTCCTCAAATAGAGAGATGGGATTTTAATAAACAGTGGTCTCGTACTGACTTAAAATTAGGGGCACGAAACCTTGAAGAAATAAGCAAACATGCCAAATCAAAGAAATATAATTGTAAACATGATCCCTTATTTCCTTTCATTCCTCTTGATCATGTAGTTATAGATACATTGCATCTTTTTCTTAGAATTTCAGATATAACTTAATTGAACTATTAATTAGAGAACTGAGGAGGAGGGATACTATCGAGAAGAAAGATACATTTACAAATGGGTTTCCAAGGGATAAATACAAACATATGGCAGCTTATGAAACACTCCTTAAAAATCTGGGCATATCATTTCAATGGCAAATTGGTAAGGACTCCAAAAAGTTGGAATACCGAGATCTCACTGGTCCAGAGAAACTAAAATTATTTGAAAATATCAAAATTTCATCAGTTCTCAATGATGAAACAATGGGTAACCAAATTCAAAATCTGTGGGCTGGTTTCATGGATTTCATTGGGGATTTAAAGCTTGATTTCCACTGTGACACTGAAATCATGCAGCTTAAAACTAAGATTAAAAGCTGGTTTGAAAATTTTCTTAAGCTATATCAAACAAAGGATGTAACACCATATATGCATGCTCTTAATGCTCACGTTCCTGAATTTCTAAAGTTATACAAAAATATTGCTTACTATACCCAGCAGGGAATGGAAAAGTATAATGACAGGGCATCAAAGGACTATTTTCGTTCAACTAATCATAGAGGGGTTGCTGCCCTTAAGCAACTTTTCCTGAAGAAAAATAGAATTCAATATCTTGAGGCAGGTGGTTATGTGAGGGTTAAAAACAGCTACACATGTTCCAACTGTTCTAATGTTGGTCACACAATCAAAACCTGTTCCTACAAATGTGTCAACTGTGAACATGCTACATGTTGCTCACATCTCATCAAAATTAATGGACAGTGGAAACAGAAATGTCTGCGTGTAACAGATTAACTGATGGGTTTCTGTGATATCCAGTGCAGATTTCAATTACTTCATGATGAAAAACTTTGTAAATAGACATCAAACACCACATAGCTTTCTATGCTCCCTTGGCATTTGAAGCTGCAAGAATAATATTAATTCACAGTGTGGAAGTATAATTTGACGTGCAATAACCATTGGGGGTTTATGAAGAAAAGAGAGTTTATTATCTCTACTGAGAAAGAACATTTGGAATCTGAATAACTGATATCTGCACTGGAGTTATGACAAAAAAAATATTGTAAATGTTCAACATGTTATATCTGCATATTCATTAAAAAGCCCCATTTAAGTATTGTGTTTTGTTGCCATCACCTCGGACAAAGGTAAACACCAACATATGCGAGTCTTCTATTTCTGATTTAATATATTTGGGTCCAATGCATTTATATTCAACAATTGAGCTCTTCTTGGACAACCAATATTTAACTGTCCCGTCGATCACATATGCAAAGTCTCCATTTTCATTTGATATTCTTTCGTTCCATTTCAGCCCCAGCAAATCATCGAAATCGTGATTATCGGGGATTTGATATACTTCTCTCTGTCTCTGATAACATGCTTTGACCACCAATCCAAGCCCTTGATCAAATACATCAGGGTCCATGTTGAGTTCGATCCTAATATCTGGGTCATCACGACGCCCAGACCACAGTTTCCGTTTTACTTCCCTGTAGAGTTGACCGTAAAGGCTGTTTTTTCTATCTTCCAAAGAAATTTCTTGAGGAATATATGCTTTCTCAAGTCTCACAAATGGAAACAAATCATCTCCGTAGTCACGCCATTCATCTGTATCTTCGCGAAAACCTTTGTAGTGAATTTTGATCCTTTTATTCTCTTTATCGACGTCGCGAATTTCAATTTCATACAGTTGGTTGTCCTTTCTCGTTTCTTTGCATTCTTAGCTTTAAACACTGGTAAATACTCTTCAACAAACCTCTTTGGAGGACGGGATAGGCGTTTGCCTCGCCCCGCCATTTTAAATTTAGCACAGCAGCCTTGAACTGCGCATGCGGAGTGAAGAGAGCCATTAGATCGTTCATGTATGATCACTGAATATCAAATGTTCACCAATGTATGACAAGAGTTTCATATGCGAAACTTTAATATAAATAAAATTATTAGACGACGGCTGTTACCATCTGATTAGAAAGGTGCCAGTTTCCATTCTGTTTGGAGACTATAAAGGTATCGCCAACTTAATAGTTCAGCCATAAAAAACGGCGAGATGGCGTCGCTCAAAATCACGAGCAGCTCAAATGGAACAGCCAGCAATGTTACCGAATTTAACAGTACGACTGGCAACGGTGGAATTGAAGGTGAGGCGGAGGGTCCAGAGCAGTATGAAGAAACTACTGCGCTGCACATTTTCCGTCTTGTCCTTTTTGCGCTGATAACAGCAGCCAGTCTGATCGGCAACTCTGTCATTTTTAAAGCAGTATGGAGTATGCCTTCCCACAGACCGTTTTCATATTACCTCGTTGCCAACATGGCCTTTGCAGAAATCCTCTTCAGCTTATGTCTTCCTTTCATGGTGGCTTTAGACGACAATGGCTCCAAGTTCCTTGAAAACATCATATGCGTTTTGGATCCACTGCAGGTACTTTCGTTAGTGGTGGTAACGTATTCAATGGCTGCCATCGCATTTTATCGCTACAAAGTTTTTAAAAATCCATTATCAAACTTGATGTCAAGGAAACTGAAAATTGGAACAATTTTCTGTTTGTGGCTAACACCTACACTGGTTTGCGTCCCGGTATTCCTTGGATTTAAAATCAAAAATGGCAAGTGTGAGTTTCAGTCTGTGTTTTCGGACAAGATACAGGTTGTAACCTCGTTTGTTCTTAGATTCGCAGTACCTTACTTTGTCATTGTTGTATCTTATGGAGCGATGGCAGGGAAGTTGCGAAAGCGAATCGTCAGAAAAACAACAGAGGAAGAGAGCTCGGTCCGCGGTCGATTGCCAACAGATGTTGTTGAACTTGAAGATGAAGATCCAATCGCACTCCAAGAGCTTGCTGGAAAGAATGAAACTGAAGAACAAAACATAGGGAAACACCAAAGCCGGAACACGGTGAGTGACGCAAAGAACCGCAGCTGCAGCGCACCAGAGAACGTCGACGCGGAAAAAGATTTGCTGAAGATGATTTATGCGATTATCCTAGTTTTTGTGATATGTTATTTTCCATATCAAGCCTTTTTCCTCTGGGAATATATTGCTGAGGTAGACGACTGGAAGTTTATGCATCATTCACTATTACGAAAATACCTGCTTATTTTAACATATCTGCCTAGCGCATTGCACCCTTTGCTTTACGGAACGATGAACCGGTTTTATGCCAAGGCCTTCTCAAAGATTTTCTTGTGTAAATGACATAAAATGCGTATCGCACAACTCATTAATAGTGCAACAGCCTTATTCAATTCTCTCTAAGTGAAATACATCTTTTTTGGGATACCCTCTACGCTGTGGAATTTCTTTCGGATTGTTATAACGACTCTAATAATTTTAAGCAACTCAGCAGAAAAGTGAGATCAGATCCTGTATTCAGGGAACTCAATTTTAGAAGTTGATCTGTTCAGTCAACTGCCTAAAAATGTGACTGATTTTAAGTTATGTTTAAAAAACGAACAGCAATGTTTTATCGGGTTTAAAAACACGAGGCGTAGGATATCAGATATAAAGACACTCATTAAACAAATTTCTTTCGTATTTCCTTTAATATGAATTTTTAATTCGTTTTTGAAATTTAAATTCTGAATTGTGTAAACATCCTAGTGCATATGTATTCCCTTAAGTCGCTGTGCCTTATGATTTTATCTTAGTTTCAAGTTTGTATTTCCTTGTATATTCTATTACTACATCATTTCTATGGTAGTTAGTACCTGATCCCACAAGACACCGCAAGCATGTATTTGGTTTAACAGTGATCGTGTCTAAATGTAGGAGCTTGTCGTGACTTGCCCAACTGAAAGGATGTACCGTTTTCTGCTGTCCTAAACCAAAGGATAACTAGCTTTTGAACGAGACATCATTTAATTCGAAATCTGATAAGGAGTTTGAGGCGCCCCGAAAAGTCTTAATTATTCTGAAAGCGCGACTATTCTGATGTAAATATATTTGTTTAAACATCAAATCTGCATTGATTACATGCAAAACAGCTCGGTTTGCATTGGTTATCACCAGGAGATCAGATTACTCGTTAGTGAGATTACTCGTTATTGAGGCTGATCGCATGATGCTTTGACTGTTGAAGTTGTGCCTATTGCCACTTAAGTTGGGATTCCTCTACAACTACTTGTCCTTACTGCAGATGTATTGTAATTGCTAAAGAAAGCCTTGTAAGTCATACTTATATCTATATACCTATGACTGGGGCGTGAACTTTCTTTCCTTGATTCTCAGCCAACAGACCTTCGTCAAGTCCATTAGAAGTATACATTTCTTCTGTTTTGATCAGATATTTGTATTTAAAATGTTTAATTAATGGGGAGTTTCAACCGCAGAAGCAATTATGACCAGGCTGATTATCAAAGTTTATGCCGCAGTTTATGCTTTGTGGCCGCCCTTATGATAAAACAGCAAGCTGGCAAAAAGCATTCCATTGTTTTTAAAACCTTTCCCATTCGTTTAAAAACCACAGTCTCTACATGTTGTTGCTAAAATGTGTTGGTATAATTTTGTTGAAATATTATGTCTCTAAAACAGTCAGTCATCAAAGAGTTACAAAGATTGTCTTTATAATATTCCAAACATTAAATTGCGTGCAGTAGTATACATTTTCATCTTCAATTTCGAATCACTTAGCCTTCAAAAGCAGAACCTAATAAGCAACAGTGTTTGCTAGTCAGATCAAATGCCGATTTCTCCTCACGTGCGTGACTATTTGCACTGTTATTATTAAGAAGAATTTCTTACTGGATCGCGTTATAAAATACGTTTGATCTGTCTTAAAATAAAGGCTCGCTATCGGATAAAAAAGCGAAAACGTGTAGACTAAATGATCACCTAGACATATTCAAAGAATGCGAAAACATTAGAAGCAAATCAAACAGACAAGAAGTGCATCACAGTCATATAAATTCCACACCCGGCATTGTAAATTTGAATAAATTTACCTTATTATCTAGTCTCTGAATTTTTCGCTGCAAGGTTTTCACCTCTGTTGAGAGGCTGGCTTTCTCTTTGGCTAGCTCTTGCTGTCGGATTTTCTTTTCCAGTTCCTTCACGTCAGATTGCCCCACGGCAAAGCGGGTATACATCTCATTTCGTTTTTGAGGCATCGATGATCGGTCACTAGAGTTGGGAGTTCAGAAAATAGATCTCTGTTACATTGTATTCGATTAACAGCCAATTCGCGCGAGCACCTGACACAAAACACTACTAAGAAAAATATATTTCTCGAAAACTAAAGTGGAAACACCAAAACAAAAAACATAGGATTCTTACCGAAGGTTTGAAGTTTTCAAAATCGCATCACTCCACTCTGTGTTAAAATGAACGAAAAAGCCTTTGAAGCTGAAGTTAGCCATTTTCAAGCCGATTTCCTTTTTGTGTCATCAACAGGGTAAAGTAAAGACGAAGGAAAAAACGCATATTTAACTTTTCCCGTCGAATTTGGTACCAACATGAACCTTGATTTTCGCACTTTCACATCAATTCCGTTTTCAGTCAGCCCGCGCTTTCCCGGGTTTGAAATCGACCGCTTTATATGGTGTTGTAAACTAGTTCCCAGGTTTACTATAAAAAACAACGGCCAGGCCGCCATTTTTTGGCGACATTGGCTAAAACTTGCCGACAGCTGACCTGGCGTGATGACGAATCTTCTCTTTTTTCTCTTTTTTTTTTTTTTCATTCACTTTTAAGGAATTGATTTCCTTGTTTTTGCTTTCTCATTTTAATTAGCTTCCTTGCAACTATGGAATAAGTGAATCGCGTGATGTCTCGTAATCTAGACCTCTCGTGATTTCCCACCACCAGGTCAACAGCATGGACCTTGCCCCTTTTAACTTTACCGTGTTAAAACAAATCTGCGGTCCGACATGGGGGTCTAGAAAGTTACCGCCAGCCAATACATGTCCATTAATTCAGGGTTCCGTTTTATTGTGACCTGTTGACAGGCCAAGCATAAGCTGAGTGTGGTATGCCAAAATGAGTTAATTCAATTTTTCTTAATTGGCCCTCAGGGTTCGACTTAGTCTAAGTGTGTTTCGTGTATTTTTCATTCTTTTCAGCAGGATTCAGCTCGAACCTGTTTCTAGAGTGATGTCTAAAAGGTTTTGCACTTTTTTAAGCTCTTGATATTATGCAGGCTATATCTTCAAGGCAATTCAGGAGGTTCCTCCCTATCTCGCTGAAACCATCCATCTATCCATCCATCCACCTGTCCATCCGTTCATTCATTCATTCATTCATTAAATAAAAGTAATGAATAAATATAAATTATTACGTGTTTGGTCAGTGACATTACGGAGAACTTATATGCCAAATGGTAATTTATAATCTGATATCGGCATTTCTTGAAAGTTCTTCAAAATGAAAGTGCTTTTGTTTGATAACTGTGAGGAGTGTCCTCTGACCCAGCAGATAAGCTTTCGCTAATCCAATTTCAAAGCTAATTGACGGGGGGGGGGGGGGGTAGGGGTAGCCTTAGCAGCTGTGAAACAGAGGCAGTAGCCACTTGAGTCAAAATTCTGCATTTCAGTTTACCAGCTTTAAGAAGGTATTTCCAGTGAACATTGTCAATGTTCCCCGGTTAAGTTCAGGAAAAAAAAGATAATTCCTGAATTCAAATTACTGGAAATCAAGCGATAATCGGAAAGCAGAATACTCGCATGCTCTCACTGTGTTCATACCTTCCTCAGTCTCTCTACATATATCCACCAAAACGCGTGAAATTCCCCTTGTCCCAGTGAAAAGAAATATCTCCCCGCATAAATTGCACGTTTTTGAGGCTCTGTGCGTACGTTTTCCAGGATTTCCGGAACAAGACACGTCATTTTGTGACTTTTTTTGGTGTTAAGCTGTAGCTGTATTACTCTTAGGGTCTGCCATGTAGTCCTGGCTTGCGTTTCTCCAAGGCCTATCACGGTTGCTATAATTCCCTACGTATCTTAGAAACGAAGACGTCTCCAGATAAAATTTTCCAACAAACTTGCCTTTTCGTATATTGAAACCACAGTAAAATAACATTTGATCAGGTCTTAACTACCCTGACAATTTAATTTGAAGGTTTGTCAACATTTAATCCAGCCTGATAAATGCTTATCGGGACCAAGAGGTTTCCCCCCTCCCCAGGATCTAAAGTACTTTGTCTCGAAATCCGAAAGACAATTTCAGTCCACATCTGCGACTTGCCCGTTTTCAGGTCAAGTATTTGCTAAGAGTAGATTTCTTTTCACCGTGAACGTTATGATAGGGATACATAAATTCCTTTTCCTTAATAACCATGGCTAATTTGATTTACACAAGGGCGGACTTTGCTAACGAAACATGTACTATACGTATTCTGAAATGTCTGACATTGCAGACTATACCGGTCATACGTTGCATCACGCACATTCTAGGACGTCTAGGAGGATTTCACTGTCAGACGAAAAGATCTCATTAATTATAAATACAACTGGTACATGATCGAATGGCCTCCGCTCCAATTTTTATTTGAACCACATTTCATATTGAACATCAAAATAGCCTGCGTTCTGTCGGCGCTTGTGTTAAATACTCTCTTGTCTATATTCATTAGGTTTTTTTGTGAGTTGTTTCTGTTTTCTTCCAGTTTGTCGTATCTGAAATAGCCTGCCTAGCAAGCGTTTCCTCTGCTTCGTCCCTCCTCCCCTCCCCCCTTGCATCTCTGTTTTGCTCTCGCCCCATTACCAGCGGAAACGCTTGCTACACGTAATGCAGCTATCAATGTTATGCCCGAGGGGGGAGACCACGGGATGAGGTGGGGACTTTGAACGTTCGTACACACCCCACGTGGGGAATTTTAGCAAACTTTGAACATAAATGTTGGCCCCAGGGTCGGGAAGTTTGACCAATGCTAAAACATGACCTCAAAATCGTTTCCCAGCGTGGGGAACTTTGAATTGAAATCTTATCCCAAGGGTTAGGAAGTTTGACTCCAAATTTTTGTTTCTGATCAAAGTCCCCACCCTATCCCGTGGTCCCCCCCCCCCCCCTCGGGCATAACATTGATAGCTGCATAAATGCTGTGTTAAAGTGTTATTCTTTAGCTCCTGTGAACGATTCAGGGATTCCTGAATTTGCGTTCGGCTAAAATTATTTGGTCCCGAGTGTCAGAAATAGTTTTCTGGTTTGTGATCTTTTGTGATCTTTTAACGTTAAAATGGCTCAATAAGCAATGGCATTACAGCTCGCTGTCAGGCTGGCTCGCTGTAGGGTCATTCAGTGAGGCATGCATTAGTCATCTGTCATAAATTTGAGTGGCAACAGATCGCCGACTTTTTCACATGGATTTGAAAGCGCTGCTCTGCCCTCCTGATAAACACTTTGTTCTCGGTGAGTTGCTGTGCGGATATTTTGAATTTTTAGATAGAAGGCTTTCGTTGTTTGGTAAGTATTACTGGCACAAGTTTTCGTTTACTTCTTGAAGGATTTGGCAGTAAATCACAGAGTGAAGTTCATATCCTTGTGTTGCAGCGGCATTTTCAAAGTGGTGATGGTCTTAGCTTCTCCCGGCTCCGTCGATAGCTCCTGGCGACGGCTCAGCTGAACTAGAAACTGTAGGTAAGTACGATTGTTACTCAAGTCTTTTTTTTTTTTTTTTTTTAAGTAAATCCATTTTCACCAAAAAAAAATGAGGCAACATCTAGAGTACCGCTCTGAACTTAAATAGTCATCGGAGTCGACATTGAGTCGAAGACAGCCGAAGGTGGTCGTCAGTGAAAAACGTGGCTTCTAAGCCTCAGCTAACGACTTGAAATATTGGATGCATTTTGAGAAATTATACTTCAAGATTGGTGTAATCAGTGCCGGGAATCAAAACGTACTATGCCAAAATCTGAAAAATTTTGCTATGTCCGCCGAAACTATGACAAATCGTTAGTGAACAACGACCGATATTTGTCCAGTAAAATGAGTGTATATGTCTTACTATTGGATTTTATTAATTCATTTCCAGTATACATTGCGTTGCGTTTCCAGATCGAAATAAGCATGTCAATTTGTCCTGCTATTTATCTCCATTAGACTGCGAGCAATCTTCCTTTTTCTTCCG
>OX419342.1:22627576-22645076 GCA_948470475.1 Galaxea fascicularis | reverse complement strand
TAGCCGAGCATCACCATTTGTTAGTCCAAGGGATTTTTTAGGATCATTGTTTATTACAGACAGAGTCCGCAATCCGAAAGGTCTTTCGGCGCCAGGCGAATCAACATTCAGATGGATAGAAATCTTTGGAACAGCAGCATCTCAAGAAAGCTTAAAATAGGTTGAAACCGGATCATTTTGCATGGGAACCCGAGGCCGCAGCTTTTCGATGCCTTTGCGTGCGAAATGCCTGTAAGACCCATTTCCGGGATTTTATCAGTTCTTCTTCTCACCAGGGTCGAACATGGGGAAGAATAGAAGAGGTATGAAGGGTGTATTGGAAGAATACGGAAAACGAATGTTGATGCCGTAAGTGCGGTTCTCTAAGAACTTCATCGAGTTTAAGTATGCGTGTGATGTTTATCAAACGGCTACAGTCGTTTATCTCAAAGAAGCTTCTTTATCGGGCGCGGTTACGTGTACAATGAATTGTCATCAGCACTTGCTTGCCTCGTAAGACATTTGGCGAGCAACCCATTTCGCTTTTTTTTCAATGATCCCTTGAATTTGGACAGGAAAACTATTCATTGCTCCTTTCAGGCTTCCGAAACACCCTGAGGGGCCGAATAGCATGAATACCCCGACCTTAAAACTCTCGTGATTTATTTCATTTTCTAGAACCGTAAAACAAAAAGAGGCTCTTGACCCATTTTTATTCCAAACAAGTGCCACTTTGTTAATTACTGCATTTGGTCGATGGGCAGTTGTATTCCTGCACAGGAACAAGACACCATCTTGATTGTCCGTTCAATGTACACAGTTTAAAGTACCGGTTTTGGAGACTAATCCGTAACAGAAGCGAAAATTTGAAGATGGATTATTGATCTATACTGGGGAAATGATAAACACTAAAATTGTATTTTAATTGGTATATATGTTCCTGAAAATTTCCAAAGACCCCACGGCCGCGGAAATGTATTGATTAAGTGATTCATCTTGTTTATCATTTCCTATACAACGGATCCACTAATGACGCCTGCCACGCAGGCTATTTTCTCATTTAGCTTATATTATAACCTGCTTGTATCGAAATACTTTATCAGCCTAGAGGTCTTAAGCCTCGAGTGGTTTTTCTCATGTTCTCTAAAATTATGTTTCACAGTCCAAAATATGCAGTTCAGAAAGAATCAGAAAGTGAGCATTTCTAAAGGACTGAAAGAAGAGTGTTCTACAACAATGCTCTGCAAAGTCACGTTTTTTAGGAATATGAGTAAAGAGTGAATCTTAAAGCAAGAACTATAAGATTACCAATTAAGTTGTTTGTCATCAACTGTATTGAATGCGTTATTTTTCTTCATGTCTTTGTGTTTATGAAATGGTGATAATAGGATGTCGTGTGACTTTTTTCGATGAATCGGTGATACGGTCCGTGCCTATAAATAAAGTGGCAGCAAACACAGATAATAAGCTAATAAAATGACACTGCAATGGAACAGAACCTCGGGACTGGACGTTACTCTCGGGACAAGCTTCACTGAGAGGAGTTTACATCTTTGAAGGAGTTCCGTAACACTGAGTTATCTACGGCTGACTTATGGCCGACACATTGCTCATAAATGAGAGCTGAGAGGCAGCAGGTTCGAGCCGTTTTGCGAGGAAATATTTCAGTCGTAGTATCAGTCAATCATGACATATTCGACTTTTGTCAGTGCGGTTCGTTCAGTGTTACATTCAGTCTTCTTCGGCATTGCAAGTACGCATTCAATTAGTTTCTTTTTACCTTTATGACTCATAAATAAGAATGGAATCTTGAAACGAACTAATACTCAACTTTGCAATTTTTTTCGTCCTAGCGTTTGCTGGCACAAGCGCAATGAAATTGGAGTATAACGAGAGACTAATGAAGGTCTCGCAAAACATAACTACACTGGACAAAAGACTGGTAATTGAACTTTTTGTAAGAGCAGGGCATTAATGGCCAGCATTTGTAGGTTAGAGTGATTGTTTTCGCTCAGTAAGCTCTGGGACAAGCGACACGCATCCATCCAAAGGTAGCTGACTCGCCGTCAGAATTGAATGATTACGTTGTGCGTATTTATCATGGGACGCAGAGGAGGTATCAATTGACTAGGGGTAATCAACTGTTCTTATGCCACAAATCCGTTAATTTTTTTGTCCATGTCACTCATTAGACGGCGCTGAAGTCAAAGCATCTGATAATCTGGACAGGGTTCCTTAACCCAATTTTACTCTGTCTAACGCCAGACGATTTTACTCGTCGATGGAGAACCCCTTGGGAGTGTGAAAGGGTTAAAGCGAAAGCGTGAAAATAAAAAGAGATATGTTATTTCTATCTAAGGCTTCGGTCAGCACAATTTCTCAGGTCTGTATTACATGAAGAAGGCTAGATGCTAAACAAGAATGCGACCCAAGCCTCTTGTCGGGAGACTGAAGCAACTTCCGAATTTAATTAACATGGTTCATTGCATTTCTTTTACCAGAAAGGACGAATACTGGAACTGGAGCGACGCAACGAACAGACAGAACAACTGGTAAGAGAAGTATCTTTTACGATGCTGGACGCCTTCGTTTGAAGCCTGAACACCAATTCAGCCTTTCCTCCTCTTAGAACCTATTTTCACTTCCAAACGTTGGCTTTCTAAGCCAGGGATGCATGTTTATAATTCATTTCAGCCATTTGGGGTTTTATGACGTTTTAAATGTGCTCTTACAAGTTGCATTGCATGCGGAATATTTCAGTAAACCAGTCATGGATTCGACCATCGCCAGTAAAACCAAGGTCTCTAATCACTCATTTGATGTAAGTGAAATACATTCCATCATTTAAGTCTATAGTTCTAGTATGCTATATTTACTCAGACCTAAACGCCAAACGTACTTGGTCGGTGCCTGAAATCTTAACTCACAATCCTCAGCCTTAATAACATCTAGTGTATTGACTTAACGACTTAATTTTCTGTCGATTGGCAGCTTCATGATGAAACAGAAATATTACGCATGCTGGTGGAACAGCAAAAGGCACAGCATCACGAGGAGAGCGTTTTAAAGGTAAATTATGCGTTTTTTACTTTTTTACTTTACTTTTGTTATTATTTTTTTTTCTTTATTCATACACACAGAACAATATTGAACAATGCTCTAAACATACTTAAAAAGGAAAAAAAACGATACTTACACTGATTACAGGACAAAAATTAAAAAGTGATTGCAATACATTCGGCTACTTTTGTTACTATTCTCATTTAACAATACACAAGTATTGTTAACACTACTAATACAATTCATAATACATCAACATTTACCACACTTAAATTATTTACGGTATATGATCAGCATTAAAACAGTAAGAGGGCATAGAGGGAAGAACAGAAGAAGGCATGAAGTTTGCAGTAAAAGTTTGTTTTCAGGTGATCAAGGAGAAAGAATATATAGGATGAGTGTTTATCAGTCATTTATATATTTTTAGCTAAAGATTCCCATTTCTTTGCTTCGCCTGCTTTTGATTCTATTTCACAACGTGATTTTACAAAAGATAGGATTTAAAAATGGGATAGTTTGCCGATTTTGTTTCAGTAAGCCATATGTGATATCGTAATAGAAGGAAACAGTAATTAATTTGAATTGCAAACTTAGATTTGTTTACTTCCAGCCCCAAAGCAATGGTATGGGAGGTAAAATGCTAGTGGTTAGACCTGGATATTGTTAAATTGACTAATGACCGAATAGGAGAAGAGTACTATGGCATTGACCTTAATAGAAGACAAATATTGTAGTTTGGACTTAAAAAGTTAACAATGCCAGTAAGTTAGATATTTTGCATTATTTCACTGACTCAAATCTAGGTGGCCTTAGTAGCGCAGCCTATAAAATTAATTAACGCCCAGCCTGCTCCCCAGGTTGTTGTCTTCCGCTTGTTTGTAAAGCTCTATGGACGCTATTTTGTTTCCAATGCCTTTAATACTCAATTCCCAAAAATTGGGGTTTGCGGTACAAGAAACATAAGCAATTTCATTGGCGTTATTAATAATTTTGCAACTTAAAATTATCTCCAGGAAAATCAAATAATAAATCTCACGGACAGCCTGGAATCCACAAGGCGCGAACTGCAGTTACTTAAGGATCAACTTGCGACTCAAATGGTTGCTGTGAGGACAGCACTTTCGAACTCCACAACCGTTCAGTTGAACAGGCTCAAAACTGTATGGATTGCAGCCAATGCAACAGCGGAAAAAACATCCAATTTAACTGCTAAGGTACGATAGATACCCTACAAATTGCCGCTGTTTAAAGTTACGGTTATGATACGTTTGTGTCAGCCGAATGATTGCCTTGACAAAACACAAGAGGCTGTTGTAGCCCTCAGTCTTCTAATGATTCTATATGACCCACGAAATCTAAGAAGGCAAGTTACCACTAATTATGGTTACACTTAGCTTAACAATTAGATACAAGCTCGAGATTTCTATCGGGTGATACTTGATGAGGCGCAGCCCGAATCAGCTATCACGCATAGAAATCGAGAGCGAATAATCTAATTGTTTTAGTAAAAATCTACTAGTCGTTCAAAACTAAACAAGTAAATTATCTAAATTCTCCCCGCAGACACTTTGAAAACGCGAAGAAGCGGCCGCCATTTTGTTGACAAACGCTACTCACTATCTATCACAAAATAGATAGCGCCGGAGTAGCATAGCCAATCAGGGACCGTCATTAGTGATAAAAAGCTAGTAGATTTGCACTAAATGCAACTATTGTTTGGGTGAACATGGCTGACATGCGTTTCATTCACAAGGGTTTTTTTTTTTAACGCGGGCTTATTAATAGTTTCGAAGGTCCCAAAATGAAACTACATGACCCTACCTTTTACACTATCCTGTGTGCAAAGCTTCATATACTTTTTTTGCTGATGTTGCGAGGCGAAGGTCATTTGTCTGGTTTTTGCCTTGTAGTAGTTTTCTTGCGTACATATCACGGCCTCTAATATTTACATACAATCAGTTTACAACTTTTTGTGCCCCCCTCTCTCTCTCTTAGGTTGCCCAAGAATTCAAAACTGTGAAGCAGAGCGTAGATGAAACTAATAGAAATCTCAACAACTTGACGTCATCTCTACAAAATTTGAATTTAAAGGTACATAAAAATTTCAAACTCAGAGAGTGAAGAGGCGTAACGTTTCTTGTAGTCTGTTCCAGGCTCTCAGTTCAATGGGGAAGCAAAAGAACGAGCAAAGAAAATCAAGCAGTCACTGGGGGAGACACTCACCTGTAGACTATAGTTACGAGACAAATCTTACAGTAAAACAATTCGTTCGCCGTGTTTTCTAATTCGCACATTTTAGTTATTGGCACCCTTAAAAAGGACTTCTATTATGAAATGGCTGCATATCATCGGTACCATCTGATTTCACTATTTTAAATCCCATTTTTTTTATTTTGCAGATCAAGGCCGAGTTCGAAAATGTTTGGTTAAATCTCAATCAATCGAAGAAATGCTGCACTGATTTGACGATCTTCGTAAATTCGTTTAAGGAAAATGTGAGTCAGATCACGGACCTATTTAATTGAGCCACTTCCTAATATTAGTATTCATATTGTTTACTTCTTAAGGGTTCTGCATACTTTCTGTTCCAATTCGTTATAGCTCTCTGTAGATTTAATAAGTAAAAGCACACCACCTCACTTGATTTTGATTCTTTTGTTCCAGGTGACACATCGTTCTGAAAGGATCGAGGCCAGGATCAAAAGCGAGGAGCAAAAATCAAATCACACACAAACAATTACGGTAAGAAAGGTTTTTCTCGCGGTAAAGTGCAGCAAAATAAAGACGGTTGGGTTTGATTTTTGTGTGTTGCTAAGTTCAGTAACGCGTTAGATAGTATGTCCTTGCGCTTGCTGGATTATTATACTATTACACTGATGATTATAATTGATCAACTAAATAATTCGGATTTCCTTTAAAAAAATAAATCTGCTGATCTGCTTTTGAAAATTTCTTCAATATTTCTCTCCTTTTCCGAAGTCCACATACTCTTAGCCTCACGTTCCAACCTAGATTGTTAAAATCTCTCTTTCGTGGTATGACAGATTTCACAGCTCTCTGTTTTTTGCAGAAGCATCACTTCACAAAATTGCAGTACATGGAGATTTTGTTGAACGCTACTCGTCAGGATGCCAAGGAAATCTCATGGCAGCATTTAACAGAATTGTGGTCGGCAGGAAATCGTACGAAGAAAGAATTTCAAAGGGTGTGGACGGCGGTGAATACATCCCAAGTTGTTCTTTCCGATAAGCTGAGAAAAGTAAAGTACAACTTAACTAAAGAGGTAATTTAACACAAAGCAATTTCAGTGAAAAGGTTTCACCCTCTCTGAAACAAACTGTGAAGGGATTTAGACGAAAATCTACTTCTGCGATTTACTGGTTCTCGTTTCATTCTACCTGGCTGATAATAGGGACCTTTAGATTTGAGTACGAGTGCGAAATCGAGTACGAGTACAACTTTCCAAATCCTGTTCGCGTGCTTAAGATGATCACTAGTGACATCAATCTTATTTCTACAATCTCCTGATCTGCTGGTAAACAACAAGGAAGAGTGAGGGTTCAGGGGAAGAGACTGGCTTGAAATTAGAAATTCGTACTCGATCTCGTACTCGTACTCAAATCGAAAGGTCCCTAGTAAAAAAGCTTTGGTTCAGCAGCACGTGGCATCTTTTAACGATGTTCATCTAACGATTTATGCTCAGGGCCTGTGATTCGTTGTTTAAAATGATGAGTATCGTCGACCCAACAATCTTTTCCAATTTTTTTTTATTTCTACAGTTGAACCGGACTGCAATTCTTCTTCAATCCGCTGATGCCTCTTTGCTAGCTTTGGTAGTTGAAGTGAATACAACTATCACAGAAAGGGTAAGACTAATAACATGTAGACTTTTCATACAGTATGCCCTCAAAAACGATGCTGAACAAAGTGAGTGACTCGTATACAAAGCGTTCCTGTTTCTTCTATGTGTCTACAACTTCTACGACATTTGTTTTTTGACGAAATTCAAATCCGATGCTCTTCTTTGTCCTAGTTCGATAATGTCTTGCGTTGAGATTTCGCTTCTCACAAATAGAGAGAAAAATCATGTATTATATATTTTTGGCTAATAAATGGTCGATTGTTGTTGTTTTAGTTTACAAATGTGTTTGCTGGACATGTAATGAATGTTACTTCTTTTGTCGCATATAGGTAAACAACGTCAGTAAGATGGCTGGTCCCACTGGACCACAGGGTTTTAATGGCAGCCAAGGACCCACGGGACGAAACGGGTCCATCGGTCCACCAGGACCAAAGGGATCAGGGGACTTCAGCGCATGTCAATACAAACGAAAGGCAGATTCTCTAGTTTCTGGTAGTTCCACAACAGTAATAGGCTTCGCTGAACCCAGTGTAAGTATGATTAGTGGGAGCATGAAAAAAATTGATAACTGGTTTCCCTTATATGGGGGCGACATTAATCTAGTATAAATGAATGGGATTAGCATCTTTCGTTGGCTTGCGAGAGTAGAATTACAAAGAAAATAGCGACTTCGGCTTATCAGTTCATCTCTAGGCCTAAAGGTGATTTGATTTACGGTGAAATTGTAATGATTCTCCAGTCTGCAAATGGCCACTATTCTGATTAGTAAACGGCGATGTGGATAGAATCGTTTTCAGCTTACACTTTTAATACCTTAACAGATGAAACCCGACGCAAATAGTTCGACTAATCAATCAGCGATAAAGAAAATACGTGGATCAGACGCCAAGCAAAGGAATTTTTTCGCGCCAGAAACTGTTAGCAGAAAAATCTGGCCGACTTACAATTTCTCAGGCCTTTATTCTTACAACTTGCTGTAACACGTGCTATCGAACCAAAAAGCGAACCACAAACATGGCGACGCATGCCATAAAACTATCTGTAAACACAACCAATCACAACAGTCCACCGCGCAGCATAGATTATCATAATTCTAACAGAAACACCATAAATTTCGTCTTTCCTTTTACCTTTTTTTGTTTTGCTGAATATAGCGACGTCCTTCCAAAATCATTGAATTACAGAATGGGGCAGAGAGCAAAGTTATGGTCGATTTGAATACCTTTCAATTAATTTAAATAAAAGCTTTCATTTGTTACCTCTTTGTAAGAAGACAATCATGAATTCTGTAAAAAAAATCAATTTTCTTCCTCAACAGGGAAAAAGAGTATTAGGAGTATCCTGCTCAACAAATTATGCAGCGGAATATAATCTTTTTTCCATCAAAGATCAGAATACCTGGAAATACAGCTGTAATTGTAGAGGAGACTCTTTTCTTTTTAGCCCAGGATATAACAAACAAAAAAGTTGCTTCATACACTACTGGGAATGTCCTTTAACAACTTAAAGTTAACTTGCACAATTAAAAGTAGTAAATTTTATTTTAAGCCAAGGAAAGAATTAGGACTTGTAGCACATCTGTATGAGACGACGCAGCATTATCTTGTGAGGTAAATTTTGAGGTACGAAAATGGTTAACAGGAACAGAGGACCGCAATGTAAGCACGTTTTATTAACGAGCAGCAACAATTGCAGTAGGTGTATGCACATATTATGGACAAATGGCAAGATATTCAGGGTTGCCACGGTCAGGGAAAAGTCAGGGAAAAACATATTTTTCAAGGTCAGGGAAAAGTCAGGGAATTATGTATGACGTCAGGGAATTTCTAAATTCTACCTGAAAATCAGTGAAAAGTCAGGGAATTTTACATTTCGGCTAGCCATTTGGTTTTGGAAAGAGATTCTTTGGTAGTAAAGGTGTTTTCATTTCAGAAAATCCTTCCCAGGAATTGATTTCTTTGGCTTCATTGCTGGCTTTATTGCCTTGGGATTTGCCTCTGATGGTCAGTGAAAACTGGTCTTTGATCAGTAAAAAGTCAGTGAAAAGTCAGGGATTTTTTTCTATCCCAATGAGTGGCAACCCTTAATATTATTAAGCTTGCCTTTTCATTTCAACCGACGCAACAAGACTTTTGTATTATCCTCAAAGAGCCGCGGCCAACAAAGGCCAGTGAAAAGGTACCCATGCGCCACGGAAAAATTTAAAAACGCAAAGAAATAATTTGATTGATATGAAGTTACCAGTTCACAAAACTGAAAAAAAAAAAATATCATTAGAAGCTATTCAACACTTGTTTTTACGTTAAAGGCCTAGCGTAATTCTGTAAATATACAAAAAATGCAGTTATACTTGAGAGTTGAACTGATGATAAGTGTTGATTACTGTACACAACGCAAAACAAAAACTGCAAAATAAAGCTAATAAGATTTCCAAGAGCCAATTCGCATCCAGGAAAACACCTTAGATCTCGTCAACACAACCTCCTTTGTATAATAATTCACGTAAACACTCTTTGATAAAGTTTATTTGCTATATATTTAGGATGTACAGTTGAATTATGTAATTCTATTACAGTGCGACTACTTCAACCAAGGCCACCCAGGAAAATTTCCTGCAAACTAGCCAATGGGAATCTCACACCGGAACAATGGATTTTGACAAAATTAATTATGTATGACAAATTTACCTTCTGTCAAAGCACAACAAAATTCAAATTGCGGCTATTCTGTTGTTTCACTGATAACTCGAACGTTATTGGCCAATTTGTAAAAAAAAATTCTTGGGTGGCCTTGGTCGGAGTAGTTGCACTGAATTTGTAAATACCGGTAGTTCGAACTGTCATACAATTCATACGTTTTCCAAATTTTCTTACATAACTGTTATTTCTTCTCAATATAATATTTATTTTGAAATATATGTAATAGTGCGACACGTCTTTCAATAAAGATTTAGTTATTATATTAAGTGTGTGTCTCAGTTATCGATGATCTGATCTTGGAAGGACGCCGACGTCCATCTTGTTCTTACTAATTTTCACGATTTTAAAAGAAATTTAGTACGTGCTAAATTTAGGCTGCGCTTAAATATAATCGCTAATTTTAATGCTATATTATCTCATTAAAATGATGTTTCTTTTCGTGATAAAGGTAGGACAGAAACCGTCTCAGTATTTTTAGTTTTGCTCCCAAAATAACAGGCCCTCACTTATCAGGCGAAATTTTGAAGCATAGGTGATAATTAGTCGGAATAAGGGCTAGCCAGGGACGTTCTATCATAAAACTAGGATGTCTGTGGTTAGAGACTATGCTGCCTTTTCATCGTCATGTTATTTCTTAACTGGGATTGTCTCTTCTCTACCCTTAACGAGGGTTCAACTAATTGGGCTTGGAACATGAGTACTTGAGCAACTGGTCGCTTCATGTAAACTTTAGAAACTCTGAACAGTTATGCTGACACTAGCACTCTTATTTCTGAAATATTTTTCTCCACTTTGCATCACTTTTTTTTCCTCTCTTGACAAATAATGTATTCAAACTCTACTTTTTTAACGCCTTCAACTAGTAATTCGTGTTTGTGTGTCCTTAACAACCGCCTGCCTAGATTAGCTCGCTATTTGCAGGCGGTGTTACTTGTAACTAATTCTTTTGGATAATAAACTTGAAACTCATGCTGGAGAAACTGGGTGACTTACCGGTTATTACCTTAAGCTTCGTTCTCACTAGCGACGCAAGCATGGCCACAAGCGCATGCGCAGATATGATTTTCGTTTCAATTTCCTCTGGCCAAAACACTGTTACCCTTCTACGTGCGCCTCTGCTTGCATTGTGCATGTTCTCACTGGGACGCAAGCATAAACACATACAAGAATAACGCAAGTTTTGTTTTTCTTGCATCGTCCTTGCGCTTTTGCATGTCCTCACCTAGCCTCCTACGCAGACCTCCTTTTGGTTCGTCACGCAATCTTTCCTGCGTTGGGGGTTAGTCCTCACCCGGCCTTGTGCTTGCAATTGCTTTGCTTGTGTCGCTTGGGTCCCTAAACAAAACCAGGTCTTACTAAAATACCACGTGGGCCACAACATTGGGAACCCACAAGGAATTCATGAAGGTCCTCGAGTGCACTGCTTAGGGGATTTTTTTTCCCCAAAACATCCTCGTATAGAATTAAATTTAGGTGCTTATTAGAGAGTCCTGAAAGGGTAAAATAAGAACTAGGACTTGCCTGTTTTTGGACTGGTCAAATGTAATCTGGGTCACTGGGACTGGGAGTTGAACAATACTGAAAAAAACGGGAATGGGGAATACGCCTACTATTATAAAAACAGTAATAATTGGGCATTTTCTGAGTTCAGTAGCTAAAAAGATGTGGAGGAAGTTTTGATGGAGAAAAGTCTAAAACAAACCTCACGAAAATAACAAGCATTTATACCTATTACTAGGCCAAACTATTTCCAAAAAGAGCAGTGGAACACAGAATTTCGTTTCAAAACTCGACATCCCACCCAAGCGAGTCGTGTGACAAATAAACGATATTTTGCATCTTCAAATGGAAACTCGGAAAAAAATCCGAGCCCCAGATGGGATTTGAACCCACCACCCTCCGAGATCTAGTATGGTTCGGAGTCTAGTACGGATGGGGTCTTGGGTTCAAATCCCATCTGGGGCTCAGATTTTTTTCCGACTTCCCACTTGAAGATGCAAAATATCTTTCAAAACTCGACATAACAATGAAAAACCTGCTCTGCGATTTCTTTTCAATTTTAAAACTGGAACTGGGATTTGATCTAAAGAAAGGTTGGGAAATGGGATTTAGGCCACCCTAAATCAGGACCCTCTTATAACTTGGGCTCCCTGTGGAGGACCCGAGTCTTAAAATGACGTATTTACTTTTACGCAGGCGCTTAAAAAGAACAAAAACGAGAAGGCCGTCGTTCAATCTGGTACCCAGTCCCCACGTTCTTTGATCAGCTGGGTAGTCGCGAGGCGAGACTCTGGGAAAATGAAGTTTTCTTCTTTAGGCGGGACTTAACCTAAACATCATTTTTCAGTCACTTATCATGGATTATACGTTGACATTCCGCTCGTGTTTCAAGCAATTAAAAATCCCTATGCTCATCCCACGAAGCTATGTTGTGGGATATTTTGAGAATTTTTGGGTGATTTTTGGGAAGATATAATTTTCCTCAAAGGATAAGTTAAATTTAGGAAAATGGGAAATATTGAAGATTTAATGAAGGTTTAAAATTGAAAATTGAAGTTAGAAATTAGTGGACGGACAGCTCAGTCTTTTCAGTTCTAACTTCAACAGACGTATTAAACTCGTGATTTTCTTCACTTCTATTAACTTCAGTCACAGTCACAGCTTGAATTTTCTGAAATTCTTCGCCTTAAGAAATCGTAAGATTCGGTTTATACCCCATACCGAAGTCTTAAAATAACTGATAAGATCTTGCTGGTTAAGTGTGCAAACATCTGCTTCGGTTAAGATAATCCCTCCATTGAACCGTGAGTAGCTTCGTGCCGCGGGCGTCTTTACAAGTCAGATTGGCACCCCTTGAGAATGTAAATAATTCAATCCGTCCAATGGTCACAATAGAATGTTCAAGAACCTTTTTACGATCTCTTGCAAGTAACGGTCTCTCATACGTGTCTCCAACTCGCAACCCCACCCTAGAAAGGATACGAGCAACACTTCAAGCACTGCAGTATACCGTAGTAAATTATAGCGGCCGGTGTTGAAATGAACAATGTGTTTTTAGCTTAATCGGTTCGGTTTCAACATCTGCAGTGAGAATAGTTTTGACTCCTCATCCATATTACCGGTTCCGTCTTCCTCGCTAATGTTATATGTGACCACCTGATGAAGCTAATTTTGTGACTGATTTTTATTAAGGTACATCTCAAGCTACGATATTACCATCAATTCAAATGTTGTCGAAGTAACATGAAGTGCTCTTGATATCCAGTTATTTAGAATCAATTGCAATTAACTTATACTGTAAGAAATACTAATTACAAAACTATTTTAACAGCTCCCAAACTACGCTATGACCTGACCAAAGTCTACTTCAATCTTTAAATTTAGTAATTAAGTCTTGAGAGGACATTCCTAATAGTATAAGTAGCAACTTTCCCATTGTCTTTCAAATGGGCTGAAAAGGCTGGAAGCTCCTTTACAGATGCAGTTGTATCGCCTCTTGCTGTTATGTGCTAGCGAGAAAAGATCATACTCCGCGGCATAGTTGGTTGAGCAGGTTACTCCAAGCATTCTTTTTCCCTGTTGTGGATGAAGAGATTTCATGTAGATGTCTGCATACATGATATGTAGGAAACCGAGAGACAATGAAATTCTTTAAGAAGAAAACTTTTACTTTCGCTAGCTTCACCGGTGCATATCGAATTTAAAGGGCTACAGGCAGTCTTTGGAAGATTCTTTTCTCCTTTCCTTGACATAAGAAGAACCAACAGAAGGAACGCTAAATTGGCACCAGTTAAGGCAATACTGCAATGATTCTACTTTCTTTTGTATCTGCAAAGTAAAGGGACAGGCCCTAAATAAAGTGAACCTCGTCGAGCACACTTGCTGTGACCATGTCTAGATCTATTAAGGAATGGTCTCAAGGTAAGGAGATCATATTGTTGTATCTATAACGGCGATGTCGTTATGATAACAGGGTTTCCTATATGAGGGTTTCACAGTGGAGAAAGTGCACCCCACCCGGAAAGTTTTTCTTGCCCCCACTAATTATACTTACACTGGGTTCTGACAAGCCTACCACTATTGAGGAATCACCAGGAGTTAGAGTTTCAGTCACCAGTTTGTATTGGCATGCGCAAACAGAAACTATACAGCTTTCTTTTTCTTTCCTTCGCTCATTTTTTCTGGACTTTAATTTGATCATTCCACATCATTAAACACAAGTCTCGCTTTACCTGGCACTGATTCGCCACCTCTCATCAAATAGGTTACTTTGCTTGTCAACTCTGAAGCTTTATCCACTGTTGAATTAATTGCCATCCACAAGTTTTGAGGTTCAGTAGAGTTTTTTCCCATCTGATCAAAGTCACTCTTGAGCGATGTAAGCTCTTTGACCGTGCCTTTCAGACGCTCAGTAAGACCTTGCACTTTCATTTCCTAGAGACAAATCAGAGGGTCTCTGTGAGCCAACTGGTGAATTGTAACTGTTCAATAATATTGGCGAATGAAAGCAGTTTAAGACTGTTTAAGACCTTATCAAGAGGGCTCGCTGAAAAAAAAGATGGGTCAGTGATGATTTAGTATTATTCTCGAGCATTCGGACAGTGCAGCTGCCAGGCAGCAAGATTAAAGGTGCTTCCTCTATAGGTGGTTTTCACGTTATGTCATCGCCGCCATGCTGGTGGACGGTAAACAGTAAATCTCTCATAAGTTCGTTTTGTTCGTCCACCAGCATTTGTCCATTTAACCATTGTTATCTGTATCTTTAGAGATTGGCTACAAAGCACCTATACCCAAAGTGCTCTACACCTCACGGCTCTCGCAATCTATCATCTAAACTTTCATGGCAGGCCACGGGATAATACTCCTATAGCCGTAATTATGATACGGTGAATAGTACATCTCCTTCTGGAATGAAAATTAATAGTACCAGTGTCGTGTAAACACAGAGTGACTGCCCGGTGTAAAAGTAGTAAGTGGGGCACTCTTTTCCCCAGGGGTTACTGAACATTATGCATTGTATTTGCTAATTAAAATCCAGCTGAATGTAAAAGAAACACTGCAGTTTTGAAATACCTCTAATGTTTCGCCAGGCACAAGGTAAGAAGGTAGCTACCAGGAAGTCAACAGACTTCTGCCTCCGCTCCTACAATGTGTTTAGTCGCAATCAACTTACCTGTGTAGCAAAATTTTTCTCTAATTCTATAAGCTTCTCTTCGAGTCCAGTTTGTGTGACGTTAACTGTCAACCAAACGCTCTGAAACTCTTTCTGAGTAGCCGTTCTTACCAGCGACAAGTTGGAGAGACACGTTCTTTGTATCCTCACTGGTAGCTTTCAGCGTATTTTCGAGTCCTTTTATTTGCTGCTCCTTTAAATTCAAAACAAAAGTGGAAAGCAATATCATGACCAAGAGGGTCTCAATGGGATTAACCGTCAACCGTCAAATGACCCAAAAATTAACCGTCAACCGTCAAAAACCGAATATTTTTACCGTCAACCGTCAAATGAGCGAGCCAAAATTAGCCGTCAAATTTCTCAGATATCCTTAAACGATCGAGACCGATTGACTTAAATGGGGTCAAGTCATGCTGTTAATAATTAATCGTTTTAATATATCACAGAAATACATATTTGTGCTTGTTAGTCTCGAGTGAAACCGGCTAGCGACAGAACTGACTTCCGTCGGTTAACACTTCCAGTGTCGTAAAACGTCAGTCTTTACGGGTCTCTTCACATGACCTCGCTATCGCTGTTCGTTCTCTTTCGACATGCTCCGCATTATGGGATAATTATGCATACCTCCTACGGTCAGCATTAGATCCCATCGGCCTCAGCCCCTCGACCGAGAGGGACCTGAAATCAACATTTCTCGTAATCGATCGGTTTCACGAACGAAAAACCCGAAACCCCGAACAGTACCCTCCGAGCATTAAATCCCGTGATGCCTTGATCGAGAAACATAGCGGGAGTTTCAAGATCTTTCAACTTACTTTTCCCGCATTCGAATGCAAATTAGGAGAATATTTTGGATACGTGCACTCCATTGGATAAGCTTACAAACTGATTGAGGATTTTGAGACTAAAACGACGACTAGGTTTTCTTGTTTTAAAGCGGATACAAATTTTGGAGCTATAGGTGAGTGAGTGATTTGGGTGATCGTCGGAGATGGAGTTTTCCGTCTTGAAGACATTTTTGTTACACTTTATTTTTTTTTCCCGAACGTCTATGCTCCCTAATCGACCCCCAGATTACTCGAAAAAGACGCACAAAGTATTTTGGGAGGATACTCAAGATGTCAAGGAAGCAATAATAACCTTCACTGGAATACCCTTCATGACACTGGGTACAAAGGTCTACGACTGTCAGCACGGTGTTGATAGGGATTTGCTAAAAACGAAAAAGAGAAACCAAATAGATGAAGTACGTCTATTTCCTTGTTCGAAAAAAGGTCCAGACTTTTCAAAACGTTGAGGTAGGTTTCATTGATGATGGATGGTTTGAAGAAAAGAAGGGTACTCAGGGGAGAGGTGGCATAATAAATAACATTCCACAATTAGGCGAACTGTCACTCAATATTTTCTCAGTGCATTTGATTTCTGCAAACAATCCTGATATGTCTAGCATAAGAGAGAAATTTGATTTCCGTGGATAATTTGATGTGTGAATTAATCCAGTGGGAAGGATGTGCTAATGAAATTACAAGTACAAAGTAAGAAAGAACACATAAGAGAACATGGACACTACAAAGAGATAACTCAAGTCTACAGGGACATTTCATCTTTTTTGAGAGGGGAGGGGTGGAGGGATGGAAAGCATTTTAAGAAATTATAAACGGTTGAGCATAGACTTTGCAGTTACATATCCAGGTAGTTTGCTAGTGGTGGTCAAGTGATGTACACCACAACAACTAAAAAGAAAAGTGGGAATTGGTACCATAGGGTGGCCCGAAACTTATTGTTATCTACTTGTGCAGAATGATTGTAGTGATTTTGTCTTAAAAAAAAGACAATTCCATGTTCAGGATACAAAGAAAGGTGGGGTGCAGGGCACAGACCAAGTTGAGAGAAATTGTTGCTTTTCCAGGATATAAGGTAAAGAAAACATAAACAAAAAGATGAATATACCTTGCCCCAGTAAACTTAATGTGCTTGCAGGAGTCATAGTAAAAGCAAGTTTTACTTACACTATAACACAAGAATTGACATTCAACTATGAACTACCGGTATATTACATCCCAAAAATGACTGCTTATATTAGCAACAAAAAAATGTACAGTATCTACAAGAAACAAAGTTTATTTATTTATATTTATAACAACTTTACTTGCATTAGCTTTTGCCACAAGTCTATTGAACAATGATGATCCCAGCCAAATAGTATATGATGAGGTGAAATTAAGGGAGCATCAGATTCAGTGCCACAACAAAGGGAAGTTAAGATCTTTTCCCAAGGGTGTACTGCACAACAAACCTATCTGCAGAGACAATGTAATTTCTATATCTATGAAGTTGCACCGTGCTTGCCGTCTGCCATGGGACAGCAGTGACAAGGCTGACAGTGAATACCACATGGCACAGTGTGGCAAATGCTCCAGCTGGTTCCACAGGATATGTGCCAAAATTCCAAGTGAGGTCTTTGATAAGAAAACCCAATGGCTGTGCTGCTTATGCTCCATGTAAATGATCCATGCATGATATGTCAATCTATGTACTATGACACTATGCACAGCAAGATCAGGTAAACTGATTGCCCAGCACAGCTGTTTTTTAGTGTTTCCCATGAACTTATTGAGGAATTTTTACTTTGTAAATTTTGGAAGTTATATGGAAAAAGTTATATTCTGTAAAGCAGTTTTTGTAGAAGCTAGCAGATGTAAATTATGATGTAAACCACATGTAAGT